>JABJVO010000093.1:3988207-4007229 GCA_026770805.1 Boulengeromyrus knoepffleri
CAAGTTAACAGTCATGTATGCCTGTTTCATTTACAATACAGTATTAAACTACTTTTAATATCAGCATGGAAGGAATTAATCTCAGTTCAGCTTTTTATTTATTTTACAATATATACATATTTATTTATTTTCCCATCTGACAGGCCAGGTGCAGCGGGGGTGGTCGAGGTCATCTCGGGGCAGGCTAAGCCCATCCATGCCCCCCCCTAGATGCCGGGCCTGGTTTGGGGTCATTACTGCATGGCCCCCACATCAGTTTCGGATTAAGGATCCTCTAGAACTTTCTTTTGTAGAGCAAGATTTGTTGTTCTTTCAACGAGAAACAAATTCCTAAAGCACAATCACTCTGGCACCATGTTTGACTGATGGTATGAGCTCCTATGGACTGTGCTGTTCGACTTTCACCGATTGACGCAAAGGCAGTTTTGTCCAAAAAGTTCTACTTTAGAACGTGTCCATGTTCCAAGACTCTTAAGGATTCCATTTGGTTTCTGGCAGACTTGACACCAGCCTTCGTGTTCTTCAGTGAGTAGTGCTTTCCGCTTTGCCTGTCTGTCATGTAATCCATTTTTCCACAGTGTTATTCTAAGATGATCACTGATTTCACCCAGTACAGCCTGAGAACCCATGGATGCTGATCTACAGCTGGTCTTGTCAAAGGTGCTCCTGGTAAACCTGAGGAATCTCTCCCACTCGCCTGAGGCGTGGAATTTTTTACTGAACTAGCCAGGTTGGCTAGTAGTAAACTTCCCAAATTCCACTGCTGTGTGTCATTAAGGAAATCTTGTATAAAATCCTAGCATGACTGTTTACATACATGATTTACTTTTAGCCGCTACTGGCCATGCTTCCATGATGCCACAAAACAGGAAAGTCCACCAGCGAAATGAGATTTTCATGTAGCTTAATGAATATTTTACACCACCGCTACAGCTGTATATGTAATGCTAGTTTATGCATGAGGAGAAGATGTTTTTTGCTTTACTTAGCTGCGAGTTACACTCTGCTCGATATTTTGACGGCAGACTTGTTTGGTTTCTTGCTTGTTTGGCGTTCTTAATACAACATTAAACCGGAGGTTGAGTCAGAAGGTGCCGCCTGTTCCCACCTCCTTTTCATCGCCTCATGTGTCTCCCATGCGCCTGATTTAAAGAGCCCAAAATGCATTTTCTTCTTCCTTTCCCATACCCAGGAACAAAAATGATAATTTATTATGGCTGCCTCAGCCTGAAGGTCACCAAGACCAGTGTGACTGACAGGTATTTTAATTATGGGAGCAAATTTTTAGCTTTCTTTATATTCGAGACAGGACATAGAGTTTGCACCGGATAATTTCGGAGGCCTTTAATACGAAACAAATTGCCTTTAATTGTAAAAAAAATATATAACAAAAAAAATTCTGAACAAAACAAAACAATGGCTTTTTGTGCCTCTGTCTGCATGTTCTTCCATAGGTGACTCACTTAAGCCAACTGAGACCCAGGGATCGACAATTATTCAAATGATTTTAATCTCGAATGTTAGTTTAACAAAAGGCCCCCCCGCCAATTTTTTCCAGCTGGTGATTGAGAGGAAAAAATAAAACACTGGCAACTCTGAAAACAACAAGTTTAATTAGGTTTGCCTTTTTTTTTATTAAGGAGAAACAACACATCAGCGATTACACAGCGGCTAAAATGAAAGTGAGACTCATACCGTCAGTTTGGTCACTGTCATAATTACCCGGACTCACTGTCAATAGCCCTCATACATCAATAACAGTCACTGGCCCCCTCCTCCTGACAAAAGGGGCTGTTCAGTGACACGCTGTGGCTGCGTTTTCACATAAAAACATCTCTCTTTTGAAGTAGCCGTCTCTCCCGACGCTCTCAGATGAGGCTGCTCATGGAACTCCCCCGCCTCACCCCCCCCCCCAAGCCAGGGCTCATGGGAGACTTCATCTGGCAAAACGGCCCTTTTTTGGCTGGTGTTGTTTTATTGGTGGCCCATTGATACCTGATTGGCTGACCACTTCCAGCCCACAGGGAACACTAAAACGGTAACCTAATCACGTATTCGGCTTATAGAGGCATTTCCAGCTCCCCGGTGCCTGTAAAAACTCCCAGCATGCAGAGGGAAGAAGGAACATGTGTACTGGAGCTCAGGTTTGGCCGTGCGCCACCTACAGATGTAACGGAGTTGACAGGTTAGTCCTTTAGCCATTAAAGCTGCAGTCCTGCTCTCATCCACTTTTGACGTCATTCTGGGGGGGACCAGCTCTTCCCAGGGAGCCCATAAGCCCGTGTTGGGGGGGGGGGGAGGAAGCCCGGGACCTGGCCATAACTCCCCCCACACCAGGCCTGACGCTCCTAGGAGAGGCCTGAAAAATGGGGGCCCAAGGTGGTGAGGAAAACTGAGAACCCCCCCCCCCCCCTCCGGGCAAATCGAGGCTGTTTTGCTTTCCTTTGATATTTCAGCCTGGGTTGTGGGTGGTCACTGAGAACGACCCCCCCACTGAACTGGGCGGCGAGGAGGCGGGCCAGCCAGCCCCGGGGGGGGAATGTTTAGTTATGAAGACAAAAGTATTGTAACAGATGTGACCAACTGCACCTTGGAAACCAAAGTGAGGTCGGACCTCAGGAGTGGGTGCGGGTCATCGCAGCGACGGTGGGAGCCCTGGGGGGTGGAGGGGAAGAGGCGGGCCGAGCTGGACCCCCGAGAAGTGCTCAGGGAGAGAGAGAGAGCCCCACCCCACTTCCCTGGGACGGACTGTGCCTTTCGCACACGCCTACACAATTCGCCCGGATTTCGGCAGATCACATTTTTCCACATCCGTAGGGTAAATTTTTTAAGTGAATGCAAAAAAAAACGTAACTATGAGCTTTCCTGTGTGAACACGTTTATGATTATTTGCTGAGGACCGTTCATTCAGGGTCACATTTCCCTCGGCATATTCGGCGGACGCTTTAATTCCAGGTGCCCCGGCCGTCCGCTGCGGCCTCCCTCATGGAGGATCTTCAGAATTCCGGAATCACCACGGGGATGGAGCCAACACCCAGGGCGGCTTATAACGTGGCGCTGATCCTGGAGAGCACCAGCTGGCTCCCCTGGGTGGAGGAGGGCATCGGGGCGGGGCCGCTCAGCGTGCTCATGGCTGTCCTCTACCTGGTGGTGTGCGTTCTGGGCCTGGCCGGGAACGGGCTTGTGATGGCGGCCATCTTGAAGCTGGACCGCATGAGCACGGCCACTACGGTCTACATCTTCAACCTGGCCCTGGCGGACGGGCTCTTCATGGTGGGCCTGCCCTTCGTCTCCTTCCAGTACCTGCAGGACCGCTGGCCCTTTGGGGACCTGGCGTGCCGCCTGCTGGTCGTCCTCGATGGCATCAACCAGTTCACCAGTGTCTTCTGCCTGACCGTCATGAGCGTCGACCGCTGCCTGGCCGCCGCTGACCCGGTCCGCTTCGGCCCGTGGCGCCGTCCCGGTCGGGCCAAGGTGATCAGCCTGCTGCTGTGGCCCCTGTCCCTGCTGCCAGTTCTCCCCATGGCTCTCCGCTTCTCGGCCGCGGGCGGGCAGTGTGGCCCGGACCCCCACGAGGCCCCCGGCTCCTGGTGGATGGTCTTCATCACCTACGCCTTCATCCTGGGCTTCGCGTTGCCCTTCAGCATCATGGCGGCATCGTACGCGGTGCTGGCGCTAGCCCTGAAGGCCCGTGGGGCCCCGGGCCCCGTTGGGCAGCCACCCGAGCGCCAGGCCACCCGCATGGTGGCATCGGTGGCAGTAGTGTTCGCCATCTGCTGGCTTCCCTTCTACGCTGTCAACTTCTACGCCCTGCACCACAGTGACACCGGACTGGCCTTCGATGGCATCTTCCGTGCCGCCGTGCTGCTGTCCTACGCGTGGAGCTGCACCAACCCCGTCCTGTACGCCTGCTTCTCCGACACCTTCAGGAGGCATTTTTGTACCCTGCTGTGCCGGGACGGCCGGCCGTCGACTTGCGACGCCAACACCGAAGCCTTCGACCTGTGCGACGACGCCAGAACAGGCCAGCCCAGTCCCGTGTAGCCAGCCCCTGTGTGAGGAAGCATCTCCCGTTTGTAATTCCTGAGATTGATCACTCCGATAGCTTTCATTTAAATATGTGCCTTTGAAAAACTACACAAGATAAAAGTCGTAACGCTATTGCTACAACGACGGGCATAAAAATCCGTTTTTGAGCGGACTAGATAAAGCAGCCTTATTTCGTTTTGCCGTCTGTAATTCGTCTTTTCTTCTCACGCTGCAGCACACAGGCGCCGCACTTCATTAATCGCTCCGCCGTGTCTCAATCTGCAGAACGGCGATCAATTGTCGGATGCGAGAAACGTAATGCAGACCCTAGATATGGCTATTAGGAGGCAGCAAACGACACGCTTTCGGTTTGTCTGGGAAATGCTCGTGTAATGAGTATTTTTCTGCGAGTTGGTTTTTCAGGGAATGCGGGGACATGCAGATGAGATCCCTGAATTAACGGGCTGTGCTTAACGCGGCTTTAACCGCAGAGAAATTAAAGTAACTGAGTTGGAACCTGAGATTTTAAAATGGGATAGTGATGAAATTAAATATTACACACAGCATCGTACGTATTAGGGGGTCCTGATTAATACAATCGAATTGTAGATGATGTGGTTTGATAACGTATTAATAAACATAAGCCATAGTGAATGCATTTACCCAAATTATTAATCTGGAAAAGTTTATTCCTGTTAATAACTTTTTGTTTTGAAACAAACGTAAGAACTCAAACTCCGTGCCGTGTTTGTGAACAGGGCACCGAGGACTCTCCAGTTAAATCCCAGGTGCTTTTAACTTTTACCGGCCGAAGGTCATTCAGTACCTCAGCTACAATAAATAAAGGGAGCTTGTATGGGTCGCATTTTCAGGGGCTGCCGGAGGAGCCACCCGTGCCGCCGAGGCGCGTCCAGCCGATGCGCGACGCCGTAATTGCGCTCGGCGGACCGCGGGGACGCGCCGCTCTATAACCTCTCTTACTTTGTATCGGGACTGTCGTTCAGCGAGTCGGTGGCCTTTTTTCATAAAAAAAAACCATCTAATCTCCCACCACGTCAGGTTTCTCAACGTTATGTTCGCCTAATATGTACACTTAATCTCAAACGACTTACATTGCTTAATGATTTGTCTGGGTCTGTCCCTTTTCGTCTGCCATCTCTGGCCTTTGATGCGGAGCCTTTTGATATGGGTTCTGCTCTTTTGATCACGATGGTACCTTTCGGGGTGATTCTGTGGTGGCAGGGGGCACCGTGCACGGCTAAAGACTCAAGGACATGGGCACATAATTTGGCGGTACCTGGTTAGCTTTTCTGTAAAATAAAAATGAAAAACAGCAGCAAATGAGCTACATGTGAATAATCGTGGTTCTGATGTCACTTATTCCTACTCAACTCCCCTGACAGTGTCAGTCCATAACCACCTCATTTAGATGAAAGCTGAGAGTACGGATAATAATCTCGTGGTGATCACAGCGCCACATCAACGGCTTTTAAAACCAGCGACAGGCACCAAAAGACTAATGCAACATAGAACAGAGGCAAAACGTGTCGACAGCCATTACTTGCAGATCTTCTTTCTTTTTAATGCGACTTTTTTATACCGCAAATAAATGAAAGGGAAGTGCGCGTGAGGAGGTGAGAAAATGATCCCGACGTCTCTAACGAAGTATGGAAACCAAGCAACCGCGCGATCAAAAGAGCGCCATCTCTCTCCATAGTCTCCATCTTAGGAGCCATAGAGGACAAGCATGATCTTTAATTCAGATCATCTCCTGTTGCCTCAGGTTTTTTTATTGCGTTTTATGCAGCTGGATGCCTGATGTATTTCAGGGATAGTGGCGCTGTGTCGGATTATGAAACTTGTGGTGTTTTATCTTCCACTTATCTCAGTTGACATGCAGCACAGCACCTTTTATTCCTGGTGAAAGCATTAGTATGGTTTGCAGTTTTCACCTTTAATCAATATACCTTTTTCCATCCATTTCCTGTAACTGCTTGTCCTATTCAGGGTCATGGGGTAAGACAGGGAACAACCAGCCCATCACCAAGGTACATTCACACCTCTGGGCAATTTGGCAACTCCAAATAACCTCAGCATGTTGTTGGACTGGGGGAGGGGGGATGGACAAGAGTACCTGGAGGAAACCTCACATTGACACAGGCAGAACATGCAAACTCCACACACGGAGCCATGGCAGAGACTCGAACCCAGGTGCCAGAGGTGTGACACAACAGCGCTAAGCACTGCACCACTGGCAATATATCTTTTACCATCGATTAAATTAGTGAATCAACAAATCGGCAATTGTTATAGAGCATTTACCAATAAACATAATTTCCCAATCTGTCTTGTGTTTATCCTTCACTACCTAGTTTAAATCACCTTTAACCATCAGGTGATAACCATTACCTCATCCTGATAACCCATTACCTCATCCTGATAACCATTACCTCATCCTGATAACCCATTACCTCATCAAGACTCAGGTAAGATGACCCATCCCACCTACCAACAGCTCCCACACTGACAGACTTTGTGCAGTCACGAGCTACAATACAAATGATGCATGTTAATGGCAGAAGTTTATGGCTCAAAAAGAATTTACTGTAAATGTAGAGGACATTATGCATGGTGAACCATTGTATCAGAAATACTTAGACGATTTAAGTGACTGCATTTTTTTTGTTTGGTGAAGCATTTTGAAATGATGGGAAAGTAAAAAAAAAAAGAGAATCAAACTCCACTCACTCATCACGCCCATGAGAGTGTGTATGGTTTAGTGTTTTTGGATGTTGTGCCTGTGAGCAGATGGTTGCTGGTTCGAATCCTGTGGTTAACTGAGTGATTTCAATCTTGATCAAGGCCCTTACCCCCAGTTTGCTCCAGCGACTGGCTTACATCGCTTTCTCAATTATGTCTTTGGGATAGAAAGTGAAAGTGATTAGTTGTCATCACTGACACACCAAAGCAAAATGTGTCCTCTGCATTTAACCCATATGTGACATAGCAGGGGGCAGCTAATTCAGCACCCAGGGAGCAGAGCTTGGGGGCGGTACCTTACGGGTCAGGGATTCAAACCAACAGCTTTTCGATTACCAGTGCACTTCCCTAACCATATGAAGTGCGGGATAGGATAGGCACACATCTCTGTGTTAAGGCATAATGCCAACAGCGAGGGACCTACCAGCCAGCATGTGGGGATGCGTTCTATGCCCTCCCGGTGCAGAAACCAGCCACGCTCCATCCACTCTGCACCAGGAAGCAGGTTCACCGCAGACGGGACGCCATTTGAGTTGCGCTTAACCCACAAATCAAGACATGTACAGATGTTCAGTGGGTCGTGTCCCTTAGAGTGTGCACTTTGGAATGGGGTCAATCCCTTTCAAAACCTTTTAAAACACATACAAGCCACACAGACCTCCAGTGACAGGCGGACAATGAGGCACAGCCATCCAGCTAAGGTAAGTCTGAACAGGCACCGGGGAAAAGGCCTCTTAGAGGAACAGAACTGAGGCTCTTTTAACAGTAAGCTGAGAATGCTTGTGAAGTGTGCCACAGACCTTCAAAAGGCCGGCTGTGACAGAAAGCCATGATACTAGCCATCTCAGCATTATTCTGTTGTAGGAATTTATAATCTGGGCACTTCTATATCTATGTTTTATGGGAAGCTGTTTGCTCTAGCCTTTCTGTATCTATGTTTTCTTGCTGCTGTGGAAAGAGCGAGAGGGTGACTAAATGGGCCTGTTCTGGGTGGGGGGGGGGGTGGGGTGTCTAATAAATGGCTCATGTACAACCCTACCCCCTTCAGAGGTGACCAGAACACTGAAGTATGGGTCCAAGGACACAGCAGCTTGGTATTTACCTGAGAACAGGTGTGGCTCATCGGAGGCCAGGTAGGGGAGAAAACCCACAGGACGGCAGCTGTCCAGGAGCGGAGCTGGAGATACCTGCCGTAAGGTAAGCTCTCGCTGGAGATACCTGCCGTAAGGTAAGCTCTCCCTGGAGATACCTGCCGTAAGGTAAGCTCTTGCACCTTCATGGTTCCTTATTTAAGGGCACGATTTTAACTCTAAATCAGAGGCACGAGGCTAACCTGGGCGCAATGAGGCCAGCACATCTGCGAATATGCGAACGCAAATTACTGTCCCATGGAGAACATAAAAAATCAGAGGAGCGAGCAGAGGGAGGGGCGGGGGGGGGGGGCAGCTTCGTGGTGCTGCCTGCTGGTCCTCAGCTGCTCCTCAGGTTCTACATGCTGAGGACTATTTATTGTCCACAGGCTATTTTCTGAGCTCTCAGCCCAGGTCTACAATATGTTCACAAGTATGTGAAGCCAGCCAAGCATTTCTAACCTTGCAAATGACCTCAAAAATCGAAGGTGCGGCTTCATGCTGATTTTCTAATCGTCACACAAGACAGGGGACACCATAGATAGGGCGCCATGCTGACACATTTAATCACACTGCAGGCAATTTACAGACACTGAATCTCCTAAAGTGCTTGTACCTGAGAGAGGACCTTGGGGAAGCCCATGCAGACACGGGGAGAAAATGGGAACCCCTTCTGTCACAGAGCCAGAGCAGGACTCGAACCCAAAACCCAGCGGGAGGAGGCCTCACGTCTGAGTTCTTAGCCTTAGCACTTAACACTCCTCGGAGGTCTGGATGTGGAAGCCTGCGGTTGTCAGAAAAATCACGTGACGACGGCACAGCCGTGGGAGACCGGCGCAGCACATGCGATGCCTTGCAAATGAGTCGCATCACATGCGACCTTGATGATAATCTACAGCCACATGCTGGCGAGGCCTGCAAATCAAGGGTGATTGGCGTTACACTTTTTCACTGATTTGTGCGATTGTTCAGCTGTTTTAATTTACATCTCAGGAATTCCTGTTATTAAGGAAGAACATGCATTTATTTGCATTAAATTATGAGTGATGTTCAGTGGTTTATTATGAATATTATATTATATATTATGTTGTACCTAAAACTATCCAACTTCTAACTACTTATCCTACTTTTTGGCTGCATGGTCCCACCTATGCTTTTGGGAAGCGCCCCCCAGGTCAGGGTCATGGGGGACTCATGCACACACTACATTTCATTCAATCTCATTAAAATCAGATACTCTTAATAAACCCCCCCCCCATACATTTTTAGTGATGCTCCTGTTTTGAAACCAGTTACAGTTCTTTGTAAATTAATATCTAAACGTGTATATAGAATGTTAACAGTCAATCAGTAGCTTCGATGTAATAATTCTATGTCTTGCTCTAAAATGACTCTTTGGGGGACTACAGCTGAACCCGGCTCTGGATACGTCATCCATTGCATCATTTACTGGAAATTCATTATAAGCACAGCCTAGCCTCACTAAGGCTTGTTGACAGCTGGATGCTTGCGATGATCTGCCGCACTTGTAGATCGGTTTGGGTAAAATTAAAAATATCCGCCCTTTTTACATTTGGTCTATCACATTAACTTTTCTGTGACAGCCATTTGTAAGAAAAAATTTAATTAAATAAATGCGTATCCAACGGAGCTGTTGCTCAAACTTTACTACACATTCAGTCTAGGATTAGGACGGCTGAAGATCCGGTGTCGCGGAACAAGACCGCGTGGATCAGTCACCCTTCCGCCTCGAGGCTGCGTCCTTGTCGCTGCTGCGGTGATTCGCTCCTATACGCGCTTTAGCAGACCTTGCCTTGACTTTCCTAACGACTCTCAACTTTCATTCCTCTTAGAAACAAAACAAACAAAACAGTATGTCAGACTACACATATTGTAATTTGTAAGAGAAATGTTTTTAGTCCAAGCTGAAACGAAGTGGAGAAAAGTAAACATCTAGACATTTTGTACAATTTATAGGAGAAAGCATTTTGAAAATTTAAATAAGTTGACGTACTTCCATATGTAAGTTCTTTGGGACGTCTAAGCGTGATTAGTTTGCAGAGTTCTGTCTCTAAGCTGTTTAACGTTGGTTTTGGAAATGCAGTGTCCGTATAGACGACACGTCTTTGGCGTAATTTTCATTGATTTGATGCACAAACATTTCAAAGAAGTGAAACAGTAGCAGGTTTTGTGCAAAGCTTGTTCGTCGAAAAAATTTGCGATCATTTTACATTGCAAGGTATTATATCAACCCCTAGAACAAGACAGTAAACAGAACCTACGCCCTTGAATCCGTGAGAAGACTACTGAGTTAATCAAGGCTGCGCCGGTGAGAAATAGATTTAGGAAAGTTGGGTATCGATGCTGACCTCCAAAACGCCCCGGCTTCATATAGGCACTGAGCCGGCGGCGAGGATACGATCGGTTCAGCGGATCTCCAGCTCCAGATCCCCCATCTGCTTAAAGAGCAAATGGAAATATCACCAGAGACCACGCAGCTCTCTCGCCCCTTATAACTGTGGGCAGTGTTTTTGAGTATAAGCAGAAGACCGTGGATCAGACCGATCACGCCAGCAGTACTTGTCTGCGTGTTGATGACTGCATAGCCTCTCTGTCATAAGCGACCTGCAGGCACACGGTTCGTTTGCGGGCTGCATGTGGAGACGACCGCAGATCCACCGGGCAGCATGCGGGCCTCCATCCGGATTTTTCCCGTGGATACACAGCAGCGTTGATCAACTTTTACCAAGTACATGTCTCTCAAAGCGGGCTTGGACTGCCGTTAAAGTTTTATTTTAACTGAAGGTAAGGCGTCCAATAATCTTCCCTGTTAAATTAGCGTATTCCGTCTAAAAATAAATGCGATATTAATGCATGACAATAATTGGTTAATACTGAAACTGGTTTATTTGGACATTCGTCCATTTGCCTAATTTATAATTCCTTTATTTGTTGCACGTAAACTCGATTTGCAACAACGTTTTAACGTAGTATAATGTTCAGTTTGAGGAATCTACAGTATACGGTATATCTTATGCCGTCTCACGTTTAGTCTAGCCACTGTCAGTGTCGTTAATTATAATTTTACTCCATTTATTTGTTGCCAAGAAACTGCAGATGCCACATTCTCCTGTAATGCGGTAATTGCGGCGGTTCTTGCTTAATCTCTAAATAAAATTATACATTGAACCTTAAAAAAGCCGTACGACGACAAAAGTTAGAACTTAGAATCCTTTAATGCTCTAGAAATTACGACTGAGACGTTTAAAATATGTCCCACCGCAAACCTTTGTAAAATGTAGTAAAATAGAAAAATTAAATGGAAAAATAGACGCCAAAATCCAACCTGTGATCGACTGTCCGTAAATCTGCGTCTTGGATCTGCATTTAGTCCTGAGACAGGATTAAATATGTGCATTTTTATGGCTTTATATGTTTATACAGGGACGCAAAACACTAGTTTTAAACTGGGCATAGGATCTCCATAATCCGTAGTATTACTTGACCAAAGTGCAGTTTTAAGTAGATCGTGTTATCGATCCGGTCGTGTTATGGTTCGTGCTCGTTAGATTTTGTGTGATCACGGGGCGTCTCTAAAGTTTCCGGCACTCGACGATCCATCATTTTTTATCTTTTAAACAAACGACTTGGTATCATGCTCATCAAAATTTTAAAACCATCCCAATAAACCTCCGCATACCCAGTGAACTGCTTGCGATGGGTTAGAATGTATGTATGTACATCCATCCATCCATCCACCGTGCAGAAAGCAGCGGCGCACCTCGGATAGGACTGCACTGTATGGGTTTCCATTGGGAACAAAATTCACGCATTCTCTGGTGTTCCTTCACGCCTCTGCAATAAAAAATAATAATAACCATAATAAACGCTGTAGTATAAAAGCTATTTTTCTGAGCAAACAGTTGTCATTACATTTTATTATTGGAAAAGGTTATATGAGAAAGATACGTCTTTAGTTCCGTCCTGTATTGTCCCTGTACTCACTGTCAAGCTTATAACATAATCCTTTAGAGATGTATGCCATTTCTTATATAAAAAAAAACAACAGAAATTAACATGCGTCGTGCCAAAAGGAGTGTTTCTGTTCGCCTTCTGCACAAAGCGCGTGAAGACCCGCTTGTAGGCTACGTTAATGCATATTTATTTGCTTGTGCAGAAACGGGTAAAGCATCCGCTCCAGTACAAACAGGCTTCGCTGTTCATTTACACCGGTCCTGTTTCAACAGTAGGCGCTAGAGAAATATTTGCCCTGTCCAGCGCCGCCGGAGCGCATCTCCGGTCCAAACGGAGCCGAACCGGCGGATCTCACACCGCCTCATCCAGGGCTTCTCTGCGGTCCATTATTAAGACGTGGAAAGCCTCCATACAAGAATTTATCTTTGCTCTGTTGTAACGGTAAAGAGAAAAAAAACAACATTTCTGGAAACTTTACAATATTGCCACTAATTTAACGATGAGCGGATTTAAATGAATATTTAAGTTTTCTTGTTCATCCCGAAAAAAGGTGTTTATGAATTATGGAACAACTGTTTATAAGTGACAAACCAGAGGAACGTAGGAATGTTTATATATTGGCTCATCTACGAAAGATAAAGATACATAGTTGTAAAGTTAAATGAACGCTGGTGATTGCTCACTGCATTTCGGAGTCCCGCGTTTTAAATTCATTAATTTTGGTTAAAAAAAAAAAAAAAAAAAAAAGTAGGAAAGGGGGCTTTCCGGTACCGTGCGCGACACTTCACGAGACACCCGGTCATTAATAGACACTGACGCGACACGCAGCTTCATTCCTCATTAACCTGCACGTGCACCGGCTACTGGAGGCCGATGTGACTCCATGAGGAAACGAAATGACTACAGTAAGATCAATTACATACTTAAAGCTGTCGTCGGAATGGCGTGAAACATCAACAGACGGTAGGCGGGTGCGTGGAACTGCAGGCACAGCGAGACCCGAAGAGCTGCTAAATGTCCGTCAAGCTGCGATGTGCAGGTTTGTTAGCATCTAAAACGTGAGCAAAACATGGACACAAACCTCGAACACTGACCGGACTGAATTTCCAAAATGAAGGACCTGATTTTACTGATAAAAAAAAGCTCAGTTACACAAGTTCAGAGGCAGAAAGGATAAATCCATCCATTTTTCACTGGTCAAGGGAGTCTGGAGCCAATCCTGGAACCTTCAGGTACAAGGCAAGGAATAACTTAGGATGGGGCGACAACCCACCACAGGGATGAATAACCAAAACTGTGGAATAATATAGAAACTTAGAGGAAGTAGCATAATTTTTAAGAGGAATATACCTCCTGTTTTGTCTGAGGCGAAAATCAGAAAGTGCGCAAGTGTGAACTTTCTGAGGAAATCATCAAACAGTTAGGGATCATACTCTGTACATTATAAAGTTTATATGTAAAAACATCTGCAGTTTTGTTTTTGCACTCAAAAAATCAAGTGTGTCCCAGTATGTCTGTGGTTCTCATGGGTGGGGTACAGCTCAGTGGGTTTGGGATCCGTGTCTATAGATGGAAGATTGTGAGTTCAAATCCCATGGTTGGTAGAATAGCCATAGATAGCATCATTGGACCCTTGACCCCAGTTGGCCCAGAGATGTGGTCTGACCCTGTCCTCTGCTCATCAGTTGCACATTGCTTTGGGCAAAAGTGTCTGCTCAATAAAGCGATGTACCCCACTTAATGGGGACCTGTGGACAAGCACCTGAGAGACTAGGTCACCATCTGCCAGGCCTGCAGCCCTCCTGTTTTATTCTGTGCGGTGGGTCGTGTTTCTTATAGTGTGAGGTCAGCCTCTGGGTAAAAAAACGAAGCAACCTAAATGATGATGTCTTTGAACCATCCTAGTGATGTCGAACACACCCAAGTTCATGTGATGTACCTGGCGATCTGTTTGAAAGTGATTCGGGGGAGTATGTTGTTTTCACTACAAACAGACATCACTGAGATGCCAGCAACCTTCTATTAAAGGAAGGGGCGTGATATTAAACATCTGTATTAAAACTATAATTCTTCATTTTCTTTGACCACTTGTGTCAGTGTGGTCGCTTGTGCGGCGCATTTTTGTTCAGATGCCGTGTGAAGGTGGACATTCCCGTTAATTAAAGGAAAACCCCTGATCTCACTTTCCTGTTTTCTAGAAGCTACAACAAGCAACATGGCGACCGCCTGAGACAACGCCGCGATGGATCCGTGGAGCCTGCTACCCCCCCTCCCTAACCTGTCCGAGCCCCTAATGTACGACACCTTCTTTCTGGGCAACGAGTCGGACACAGGACCCAGGAACGGTACCCCGGAAGGGGGCCGACACACCTTTGATAAGACCGGCACAGCGGTAATCACCTTCCTGTACTTTGCCGTGTGCACCATGGGGCTCTGCGGAAATGCCCTGGTCATCTACGTCATCCTTCGCTACGCCAAGATGAAGACGGTCACCAACATCTACATCCTGAACCTGGCAGTGGCCGACGTCCTGTGCATGCTCAGCCTGCCCTTCATCGCCATCCAGCTGGCGCTGGTCCATTGGCCCTTCGGCGGGGCCCTGTGCCGAGTCGTCATGACCGTGGACTCGCTCAACCAGTTCACCAGCATCTTCTGCTTGACGGTGATGAGCATCGACCGCTACCTGGCCGTGGTGCACCCCATAACGTCCACCAGGTGGAGGAAGCCCCGCGTGGCCAAGATGATCAACTTGGCCGTGTGGGGGGTGTCGCTACTGGTCAACCTGCCCGTTGTCATCTACAGCAGCTTGATGACGACCAAGGACGACGCTCACTTCTGCACCATTGTCTGGCCCGAGCCGCAGGAAGCATACTACACAGCGTTCATCTTCTACACCTTCCTCCTGGGCTTCTTCCTGCCGCTCGCCGTCATCTGCATGTGTTACCTGCTGATCATCATCAAGGTCAAGTCCTCCGGGATCCGGGTGGGCTCCTCGAAGAGGAAGCGATCGGAGCGCAAGGTGACGCGCATGGTCTCCATCGTGGTGGCGGTGTTCGTGCTCTGCTGGCTGCCCTTCTACATCTTCAACGTCACCTCGGTGACGGGCACCATCAGCACCACGCCGGCGCTGAAGAGCATCTTCGACTTCGTGGTGGTGCTGGGCTACGCCAACAGCTGCGCCAACCCTGTCCTCTACGCCTTCCTGTCAGACAACTTCAAGAAGAGCTTCCAGAACGTTCTCTGCCTGAGGAGGTCGGGTGGCCTGGACGAGATGGAGCGCAGTGACAGCCGGGTGGACAGGACCCGCGGGGTCAATGAGAGCGGTCCTGAGATGCAGAACACATTGCTTAATGGGGACCTACAGACCAGCATCTGAGAAGGACGTCCCTGTCAACCAGGGCTGATGCTCTCTCATCTTCACAGGCCAAAATGTTTGCTGCCTCTGGGAAAATATGGATTCTCAGACCTAAGTAAACAACTCCTAAAGTTTTGGGAACCCCCTTCTCCCATCTGATGTATCTGAAGTCTGTTGCAAAAAGGGATTCAGCAGAGTGACTTGTTTTATGTTTGAGCTTGACAAAAACAAATACAAAAAATAATTCATAGGCAAAAAAAAAATGCTTCTTCTTTTTCCAGGGGCTGATATTAATAGCTCTCGGACTGTGAGGTCACTGCATGAAGGCACTCGAGCTGAACTGGGTGCAGGACAGGACGTCCACAGACGGTGGAGAAGCGGCGTCCCTCTGATAGGATTCCTGTCAACTGCTGCCAGCTTTTACACTTTTTCACACAGCAAGCAGAAGGTGCTGCTGCCCCTTCAGTGTTCCCTGCATTTCATTTTTAGTGGAAAATTATATGTCTGAATAAATTTCACGTATATGCTTTTTGCACATCCTCCTGCAACATCAGATAAGTCTTACTGAAATTCTTTTGACATAACCCTTTTTCGTGGTCCTGGTTTCAACTGAAGCCTTTTTAAAGGCTCTCTTTTCGATGCAGGGCGTGTTCAGAATCTTCATTATGCTGCAAGTTTTTGCAGTTTCTTCAGGGTCCTGATTTTCATTTAAGGTTTCTTCACAGAATTGGATTTTTTTGGTTTGTCAGGCATGTAAAATCAGCTTCGGTCGACGTTCTACTGCTGCCTATCGAGTAATCTGAGTGGATGTCTGTGGATCGCGGCCTCTATTAATTCAGCGTTTTCTGTGCCTGCTTACGGACACTCCAGGGCTGCTGCCCCAACACAGAAACCTCTTCACCGCTGTTTCCTTCTTCAGGTCCTCATCCTCTTTGGAAGCTGTCATTCTCCATTTGCAACCTGAAAGCAGGAGACGTATATTACCATTACCGTTCCATCTCTCAGTCTGTCGCTTCGACTCACGTGGGACTTCCTGTTTTGTTTGCGTCTGGGGAAACATTTATTGCTAATTATGCATCGCCTGATAAAAACAGCACTAATTACTTGCCTTATTAATGTTTTTTGTTCTTTTTTGTCCAGGCGGTATTTATTCATTCGGAAATAAAGCTGTAGAGATGTTATTTTCTTCTTTTTTTCCCCTGTGGGGGGCCTAAACACAGCCTCAATGCCTTGGGGGTCTGATTCACAGAAGACAATTGATGGGACACACAAAAAGAACAAAATGTCAGTCTGTATGCCTCCGTTCATGGTGACGGTCGTTAAAAAGCAGGGCGTCAACAATCACGCCTCCTTCTGGCGGTTTTCTTTGCGCTGACGCTTGGAGACCTGCTACTACCCGGGAGACCGTCGAAGGCCTGCCACACAGCAGGGCTACGGCGCGACACAGCGCCGCATCGTGATACGCCCGTTCGCCTGTCACTTTCACAGCAAAAGTGACATAGACCAATAACTCAGCGTTAGCTAAAGAGACCCGCCCACTTAAGAACCGTAAAAGTTGAGCACCATGTTTGCTAGCAGACTATGGGAAGGGAGTATCAGCGCCTGTTATAGCTGTTTGTCTGGTGATCCGGGGGGGGGCGTCGTCTTTATGAGGGTAACATTCCAGTCAATGGACTAGACCTGACGAGTCGATGGACGATACTGTACTGCCACAGCTTTGTTTGACCATAGAGTGACATCCCGTAAGGGAGGGGGCAATGCGTGGAATGCGCAGTATGTACAAGTTACTAGGAGCTGGTCTGGAGGGCTCACATGCAGTGCAGTGTTTTGCCTGAAAATGCCCCCCCGCCCCAAATGTTCATTCTTGTAACTGGGGTAGCACCAGCTGAGTAATCCAGTCCAATGCCAGTACCTACGGGGAGGAAGCAGTGTGGGTGAAGGATGTGTTGGGATGCAGACTTACTTACGGTTCACCTATGTGCGTGGCCGGGATACTCGTGTGTTACACAGGTAACATATTAATACCATGAGTGGGTCAGGCGTGTGTGGGGGGTGTACACGCTTCCTGCACATGTACGAATTTATTCATTCAATGATGTCAAATGACAATGGCATGATGCCAGCCAGCGGTGGGGCCCCTATTTTCTTTCCTGTCTTTATCGCTGAGCTGAGCCAATCACGGCCTTCGGAGAGATGGCATGTTGTCACGACGACGGCGGGCTGCCTGTCAGCCGCTGTGTTCTATCACTTATCGCCGAGTAGCTGTGACATACAGCTGCCCCCCCCCCCGGACAAGAAGACCACGCTACGGGTGTGCGTCTGCCTCTTTAAGCTCGCCGTGGAAAAACGGCCACCTCCGAAAAACTATAGACGGACAGGTCTCTTTCTGAGGACAACAGAGACTTGGGAAGTACCCGCACTGACAGCGTCATAATGCTATAGAAGTAGCTACCAGCTATCGGCTTCATGCTTTTCTCATGTACAGTGCTGTGCAAAAGTCTGCGGGAGCCAAAGAAAACGACGTTTAAATGATCTTCATGTTTGCGTAAAACTATGATATTATGTCTGTCAAGGTGTGTCAGTTTAGCCCTTTCAAGGCGTCTCCTAAAGTATTTGCAGCAACAATCCAATACACCCATGTATTTTTTTTACCTCGACCGCTAGCCTTAAATGGCTAATCAATACCTCATTGAGTTATTTAACTAATTAAATTGATTAATCAGTTGAGCTGGTAGTGAAATTTAGCGAATATATGGAATGGCTGAGGAGAGGTTTGGGAGCTGAAGTGATGTTCATCTAGCCGTCCAGCTAGGTGTCAGCGACTTTTCGGAGAACAGAAAAATTCTCGTTAGTATTTATTGTGTTACTTTTAAATTGCATATGTTTTAATGTTAAGTTGTGTATTTTTCTGAGCAAATATACACCCAGCACCCAGATAAATAGCACTGAACATTTTCTTTGACTGCCTAAGACTTTTGCACAGTAACCCTAACCCTACCCCGCCCCACGGTAGGCAGGGGACAGGGAGATATGGGGCAATGAGAGTCAAGTTCATCTGGGAGGACACTGAAGGATTCCAAAAAGTAGCCCACTAGAACATATGGCTTCCATGCGTGCAACAGCGCCACCTGCTGACCTAAGAGTGTTATTTTATCAGAGAGGCCCGGAAGATGTCTAACTCGGGTTGCAACACAGCGCAGCACAACATATCCCCCCTATGGAAGCTCCCCATCCTCCATCCCCCCATCAGCCCTCACATGTTCATGGCTTTGTTTCCTTGGAGATTATTGGCGGGGGGGTTGCTGACAGCTGCGGGGGATGGAAGGGAGGCAAGGGGGCCTCTAGGGGGGCTGAGCGCCTGAAGAAACACACAATCACACACATGGTGTTAAATATGAAACTATAAACTGTACAGTTCACATTTATTATTTATGATGTGTTACAGTGATATGAATAAATGTATATGTTATACATTCACTACATACGAAAAAAACAAAAACAAAAGCATATTCTCTGTTGCCAGCACACATATTGTATAATGTCAACAAACAGTAATGATATTCTTTATGGTATGTGAGATTATCTCTTTTAGCTGCATATTTCTAATGTTTGACTTGTGTTTAAATATTATATAAAGTTAATTCAAATATTGAATGATTCACATTATTTGTATTTTTTATTGTTTAGGATTTATTAATTTATTATACACTCACCTAAAGGATTATTAGGAACACCTGTTCAATTTCTCATTAATGCAATTATCTAATCAACCA
>JABJVO010000093.1:4022390-4033481 GCA_026770805.1 Boulengeromyrus knoepffleri
CAGATTACGGATTTAGCCAGCGTTTTTTTTCATGATTCTACATTAAGATTTCAGCGAGATATAAACTGAAATAGACGTGAAAAGTACGCTGTGTTGACGACGACACACTCGACCCCAGGGGGTTAAACCAAACAACTCTTGGTGAATATTAAGATTTGAAGCCCACAGGTATCTGGGAGGCTCACTGGACAGGCCGGGACTGGCCGTTTGGCATACTGGGCATTCTCCCAGTGTATCGTAGGGGAGCCAAAAGTCTACATCTCTATCTCTGCACAAAACCATCACCTCACACCTCCAGGATTGTGGGTCCAAATCCCCACCTTTGTCATATGGAGTTTAGATTCATTTAGGAAGTAGGTTATCCTTTAAATCGCCTGCATTGTGTGGGACCTTTGAAGGACTGCCATCCTGTCCAGAGTGTACCCTTGACCTGTGCTCTATACTATCTGGGGTAGGTTCCAATCCCCCCCCCCCCCCCCACAACCATGACAAGCTTTTCAATGTTGAAATAAAAGCCCAGACTGGTTCGTTTCATCTGCAGAATAATATTTGCGTTTACGCATAGTTATATAACATAAAAATGAGCGGAACATCACCGGCAGGGAAACTTACTTGTTGTCGTTATTTAACGTGTCCACTGGCTGTTGATACTGTCCGTTCATCCTACTCTCCTTACTGCAAGGAAATCGGGGGGAGGGAAAAATAAGCCGTTAGCAGCTGCATAGCCCCTCCCTCGAGGGAGGCAACTGCTTGTGTGTGTGCGGTCAACACATCGCTTAACAAGCCGACACGACCACATTCTCCAGTCACCTGACACTGCCAACACACTCGCGCTACCTATCGACATGTCTCTCTCGCTCCGCCCACCCGTCACCCTGAGGGACTTCACGATGGAGTCTAACACAAACACTGCCAGGACCATGTCCACTGCACCCCCACTGCCCCCCCCCCCCCGGGCACCAGGTTGTGTGGGAGATAAAAGAAAATGTGCAAGTAGAAGAGAATATGGCAAAGGTGGTGGGCGGGGCTTACCTGGAGGCCATGAAGGGCGTCATGTCCAGCTCCAAGGGGAAGGACACGTAGGTGGTGATCTTCCTCCGCAGCTTGGCAGAGTGCTCGAACCGCTGCGGGGTCGGCGCAACAGGGAGGAGAGCGTTACAGGAGTGGGGACAGAGAGAGGGAGGCATATCACAGACCAGCAGGGGGTGTGGCCTCTGGCCGACAGTGAAAGGGAGGAGAACCAGTAACCAGCAGGAGGTGTGGCCTCTGGCCAACAGTGAAAGGGAGGAGAACCAACAACCAGCAGGGGGTGTGGCCTCTGGCTGACAGTGAAAGGGAGGAGAACCAGCAACCAGCAGGGGGTGTGGCCTCTGGCCAACAGTGAAAGGGAGGAGAACCAACAACCAGCAGGGGTGTGACCTCAGGTCGATAGCAAAAGGGAGGTGGACCAGCAGGGGTATGGCCTCGGGCTGACAATACAAGGGAGGAGGACCCGTGACTGGCAGGAGGTGTGGCCTCTGGCTGACAGCAAAAGGGAGGCGGAACCATGATCAGCAGGGGGTGTGGCCTCTGGCCAACAGTGAAAGGGAGGAGAACCAACAACCAGCAGGGGTGTGGCCTCTAGCTGACAGTGAAAGGGAGGAGAACCAGCAACCAGCAGGGGTGTGGCCTCTGGCTGACAGTGAAAGGGAGGAGAACCAGCAACCAGCAGGGGTGTGGCCTCTGGCGGTACAGGTCCGGTTTCAAACAACCCTGTTTTTTTCCCCTTAAACCACAAGGCCCTATATAGAAACACACTACAGTGTTAATTTGGTCCAAAACCTTAATTCCTCGTGGATTCCTTGACAACAAGGTGATAAGTGCAGTGTTACGAGCCAATAGGCATATGTTGGGAAATCCTGTTGTACCTTTGAATAAGGCATCTGACGTGACTGTACCTTGAAAGGCATAAACAGGAGAGACAGCGGGTGACTCACTTTGAGGTGGAAACACGCCACAATGGGCAACTTCTTCATCGTCAGCTGCTTGGTGGACTCCTGGTAACTATGGCAACCGCTGCACTTGATTTTGGCACTGCTCCCTAGGTGCTCAGGTCGAGTGAACCTGTGGGGGGAGGGGGAGGGGGGCAGTGTGAGAGCCGAAGAGTGTGTGCGTGTGAGTGCGCGAGTGTGGGGCTGAGGGATCCTGTAATTCACACACCCATTAGCGCGTCTTCGTTATGAAGAAACACAGAATGTATGTTTAACGAGGGGCCCAGACTCGCCGCGAATGCAAATGACAGCAGCAGGCTGGGCGAAGGAGGATTCATTGATCACGCTGCACTGCATTACAGTACCAACAGGCAGGGGAGGGGCCTCTGTCTGACTGGGGAGAGGGCGGGCTTCATAGAAGAGGGGCGGGACCGTCGAGGCAGGCTGCTGGGGTAGGGTGGATCTAACTGAAAAGGGGCGGGGCCCCCATAGGACAGGGATGGCGGGTCGACGTCACAGCAGGCGGAAGTCACTGCGGTCACAGCCAACAAGTGGCATGTGTAGAGTTCAGCTCGGATGCTGCGAAAACATCTGAACTGGGAAAGAGCTGCTGTGTGACTGATTGTACAAACCGATTTAATAAGAAAGCAGAACATGGATCACTGCAATCTGCAGCAAACTGCAATCCAGACCCCGAGACGTGGATTTGCAGTTGTCATTCCGTGTCAATTACAGTCTGACGGGGACTGGGGGGGGGCCGACAAAGAACGGTGGCACTACCTCCGCAGACAGTCTGTCAGAGTGGTCGCCCCTGAGACCTGGTTCTCCCCGTTGACCACACCACTGTCGCTGCCGGGGCTCAGGGGCCAGAAAGGTGTGGAAGAACCAGGCAGGTCCAAACTGATGTCCCAGAAGGGGTCTATCGTTGTGGAAACACCACTGGGCAGAGAGAGAAGAAGGTGTCAGTTTCAGGCTACGTTTCACCGAGCCCATGATAAAGCAGGAATACAAGCACAGATTAGCCACAAGAGGGAGCCATAGAGTCAGACTGACAGTGCAAGCAGAGAGGCTGCAGCAGACGAGAGCAGCGTGACTGGCAGCTGGGAACCATGGAGAGAACCTCATGGGGGAAGGGATGCAGCTGGGGGACAGGGCGGGGCTCTGCCCCGCGGCATGACAGGGGCCGCCAGGGCGCGGCCAAGAGCACAAGCACGCGCACACACACACACACATGCGCACACACACGTGCAAAGCTTACTGGCAGACTTGGCAGGTGACATCGGACTGCAGGCCGCCCGTGAAGATTTGGTCGATGATGCAGTTGCAGTGGTTCGGGTTGTTGGCCTTCTTCCCGTTGTCGTCGCCTTGGAGACCGCGGGCGGGGCCGAGGGGGGGGGGGGGGGGAGAACGGGGGGGGGGTGGGAGTGGGACGCCCAGGCCGAGACCACCGGGGGTGGGTGGGGGCGTCCCCGGGGGGGGGGGGGGGCGGGGGGGGGGGGGGGGGGGGGGGGGGGGGGGGGGGGGGGGGAAGACAGTGAGTGAGTGTGACTGAGAAGCACAGGCCGAAGCACCACGGAGGGAGAAAGAGGAGCCCACGAGCACGGGGGAGGACCCGCCGGCACGCATCATCAACACCCGCGTTAAGGGCTCTCATCGGCACGGCAACAAGCACTAACACCACAGTGTCTCATCGTGTCTCTCCCCCCCCGTATCTCCCGAAACAGGAGAGAGGTGTTCCCTCTGAGAAACAGCGCTCCACGCTCCGCTCCTCCCCTATACCCAATCAGCTCCCGTGCAGCTGCATACAGAGGAGGATGCAGCCAGGATGACATCGGCAATCTGGGCTGCGAGTGGTGCGCCCTCTAGTGGCCCAGGTGCTCAGCGCGGAATCAAAAAAGAATGCACAAACTTTCTGGTTGCTATAGATACCAAGTCTCTTCCCACATGGTCTCTATTTCGCCGCTGCTGCAGCGTGATGCTTACATCATCCCCTCCCACACTGCAACAACCCACCACGGCTTCAACCACACCCACTAAACTCCATCCACTTTATAACCCAACCACCTGCTTGGCCACACCCCCATGCCCCTGCAGCCCCGCCCCCTACCTTTACAATGCCGGTGCAGCACATCAAGCGCGGCGATGAGGAACTCGTGGGCGTCCTGCTGCTCGTAGCCAGCCAGGTGGCGCGCGTGCGTCCACACCAGGTGCAGCAGGCGGAAGGGAATGTGGGGGGAGCGGTGGCCCGAGTAGAACTGGGGGAGGCAGGCGGGGAGATGAGTGATTAGGCCACTCCCTCCCCCCCCGTCCCACCACTAGCGGCGCCACCTGCAGGCAGGTCAGGAGCTGGCAGGTCGCCAATGGCATATGGATGTCAGAGCTCCGGAGGAGAGGAGGAAGGATGGGGGTGGTGGGGGGGCGGTTTGACAGTCTCCATCTCAGCCTCCCCAAGGGTCAGTGTATGCGAGAGAAACTTTCCACAGCATAAAAATCAGTTCGCAGCAAGACGGCAGCTAATTAAAATCCCTAATTGGGGGGGGGGGGAACATATCACACCCATACTCAGCATGCCCTCGACTCACTATGATATCCATCAGCAAAACGCAGCCAGAGCCCCGCCCTGTTCATAGCCTCGACCAATGAGAATGAGGCCTGGCTGGTTTTGGCCCCATCCGCCATGTGGGCTGTCCTGTAATTAGCCAGTAATTAGATACGAACAGACGACTCGTGTGAGTGTCTGGGCAGCTCACTGAGATGCACTTCCAATCTTCAACCTAATTCCAGATTTTGTCACGTTCTCAAAATATTAGTATAACTGTTTACAGTCATACTAACAAGCTAAAATAGCAAGGAAGACAGAGAGGGACTGTGAGCATCTGACATAAATAAGGGAGCGTTTGCGGCAGAAACGCATGAGTATGAGGCAGACATGGGTTTTACACTCCTCAGTGTTAAACATCACAGGCCTCCAGAGTGCAGCCCCGGCCCCTGGCCCCGCCCCCAAACCCGGCCCCTAGCTCCAGGCTCCGCCCCCCCATCCACACCCAGGCTCCGCCTCCAAATCTGGCCCCCTGGCTCGACCCCCAGATCTGGGGAACTCACCTCCTGGAAGAGCTGGGACATCTCACACACCAGGCAGGAGTTGGGCTTCATCTCGCACTTGTGCCGGTCAGACAGGAAGAAGTCTCGCAGCAGCGGCGTGTGCGTGAGCGCCTGTACGATGCAGTT
Organism: Boulengeromyrus knoepffleri; assembly: GCA_026770805.1. Lineage (NCBI taxonomy): Eukaryota > Metazoa > Chordata > Actinopteri > Osteoglossiformes > Mormyridae > Boulengeromyrus > Boulengeromyrus knoepffleri. The sequence continues at coordinate 4,027,589 of JABJVO010000093.1, forward strand.
CATGAAGCACGTGTTGCCGAGGTTTATCAGGCCCCGCAGCCCTGGGTAAGGGATCAGAGGTCAGAGGTCAGCGTCGTACATTCCGGCATTGGCGACGTCACACCACGCCTTGGACAGACAGGCACACGATGGCTCTCGCCCCATCTTGCTCTCTCAGCCGAGCCTGGCCTGTCCAGGCTCAGAGAGACACTCCCTGCAGGGGGGTAAACGGTACAGGCGGAGAGAAGCAAGAGGCTGGGACTGGGGCCAGCAGCCAGTGCTGCTACCGTGGGGAGTGAGAAAGGCATGCTGGGAAGGCCAGCGACTGAGGGAGCCCTCACTGACCTGCAGCACATTAAAGGACATATGAGTGAAGACTGCGGACACTCTACTGACCACACGCTCAGGATGCTGCACGCCTAGTAACTGTCAAAGTGCAAGGTTTTAAATCTGCGGGGGAAAAAAGCAGCTTGCTGCTTATCCCCCCCCCCCCCCAAGGCAATACACAGCAATGTGAGGAGCGAGCAAGGTAAGCTCATGGGGGCTATGAATACGCTACCACTTAGCAGGCTAACTAGCATACAGTGGGCTAACTAGCATAGCAGACTGCTAGTGGCTAACAGGGATGGTAAGCTGTCACAGAAGGGTAAGGCGGCAGCACTTAGCATGACGTCACCCAGCCATTAGCCAGGGTGGGTCGCGGCTAGCCCTGGCTTTACCGATTGTGCAGTTTGTAGTTATTCTCCTCCGTTTGGGATTGTGACGTAGCAGCTCCAGCTCACGCTTCGTTGGTTCCCACGTGGTGTATCGCTCCCCTATGCCTGTGAGGCCAACAGCAGAGAGACATCTTGAGACAGAGAGGCTGGCCAAAGAGCACATGCTGGGGGCGGGGACAGAGCAGCTGACCGACCAATCAGAAAGCATGGGGCGGGGCTGACTGAACAACATCATTAAAGGAGGTCGAAAGAGTGTCTTCGCGAAAACTCGATTCAACCCCAATAAATTATAAAATATAATTTAAAAACTGGATGGAGACACAACTCACAAAAACATCTTTGGCGACGTGCGTCAGCCAAGACGGAGGTTAGAGTTTAATAACTGACCCAACCGTTTTGAGTAGCCCGTCTTGTTTTTCAGCCGCCCTATTCATTAGCTGTTTGTCGTCATGGAGTCTCCACACGTAGGAAGCTGTGACAGCAAAAATTTCCACCGGCCTCGGTCATGCGGCTGCATCGATTCCGATCTCGATCGTTTGGGCACAGCGTGGATTTGGGTCTGGCTCCGGAACCACACTGACAAAGCGGCTGTGTTGTGCCAACTCTTCCGATACAAATTAGGGAATTCATTCTGGGGAAGCGCAGACGGCTGTCGCTCGCCGTAGGAGCGCGAGTCCCCGATTGACAGACATCAGCGGGACGTTTACGGCAAACGGACGGCAGCAGGCCCTGCCAGTGTCAGCGAGGCCGACCATCGCGTGTCAGCAGCTCGGAGACACGTGATGAGCTGAAACATATCATACGTAAGTACTGTACACATTGCCGCTCAGCTTATTAGTTAATGCTGCAATTCCTCTGTGTGCCCTTAGGGGGCCACGGCACAGTTTGAGCATCCAGTGATAGATTTTAGCTTGACTGACCTAGGACAGATATCAGTGTGAGACACAATTGCAGTTACAGGACAAAAGCAGACTGGTGCCCTGTGCCCATAACAGCCGTCCGTCCTTAGCAAGTCCATTACATCACAGCGTGTAATTGAATTTACCCTGGTCTCCTGTCCCCACACCACCCACAGACCATCCTCCGAGACATAAAAGTAGAGGCAGTTTCAGGCTGCACCCCTGAATATCCCCGCATCTGCCAGCAGCACCCAGGAAGGAGGCTGCGACCTCCACGGTAGGCTGGGCCACACTGCACAGTCACCCAGCCGGTTCCTGCTGGTTTCGGCCGGTTTGCTGACTGACAGCAGGCCTTTTGGCACGGGCCTTGGCCCAGAAGCCCCAGGGGGAGGCGTACCTTGCAGCTTCCAGGCCTTCCTCTGCTCCTCTTTGGCGATCTGCTCCATGTCTTTGTCATATATGTAGTCTTGGCACATGAAACAATAGATGCCCCCATACAGCAGGTCTATAGCTGTGACAGAGAGAGAGAAAGAGAGAGAGAGAGAGGAGGTCAAAGCCAAAAGCATCAGTCACAGCAGCTGCTGGCCCGCAGGATTTTTATCCCAGCGTCCATATTTATCACCCCAAAAACCTTGCTAGATAAGCAGCACTAGGTGGCAGCCCAATTGGGCTCGCCAGGGCCAATCACATTAGAGCACCATCCGCACACACTAACTGCCACCAAAGGCCCAGCATTGCGGGTCGGCCGGCAAGATGGCCGCCGTCGCGATGCTAAGCGACTCCCCAGTCATGGTGGCGAAAAGGGTGGAGGGGAAGATTGCTGGGAGTAAGTCATCAAGTCAGTCATCACATTTGACTTCAAAATCCAGGGTTCTCCATCCTCTGGAGTTTGGGCCAGATGATTGGACAGGAGGTTGACAGTCATCTGGGAGGTTTCTGAGGGAGACCGAGGGAGCGACGCCGACGAGAAGGGCAAGTGTCGAGGTCAATGGGGGGAGGGAACAAGCATTTCAGTCACCAGGGCAAACACGAGTAACAATAAGAACTACAACACCTGGTCTGCGGCCAAGGAAACAAACTAGTGGCAGCAAAGAGGACGAATTCCAGGGGATCTATAGAGAATTTTTAAATGTAATTTCTGCTCCCGCTCCCTCTGCAAAATTCCCGCTCAGTCTGCAAACTAATTAAATGCTAAATTAACCTCTGGGGGCTGAAGACCAAACATGGCACGCTCTGTGTGTGTGTGTGTGTGTGCGCATGTGTGTGTGTGTGTGTGTGTGTGCGTGTGCGCGTGTGTGTGCGCGTGAGTGTGTGCGTGTGTGTGTGCCTCTGCGCGTGTCAGGGGACATTTGCCACCCGACCATAAGCTTGGGTTCGCCTTCATATGGCGCCTGGATCGAAATTCAGCCCCTGGGTGTGTTTACACACAAACAAACAGCAGGAACATAGCAAACAGACGCTAATTAGGCCTGCAGGTTTTGGTGTGACACCCCCACCCTCACCCCCGTGCTCAGTTCGGTGTGGCTCAGGCAGGAGGAGCTCTAGTAACCAGCTGCACTTTTCAAGCTCATCTCTCAGACACATGTGCTTCCTGTGTAGCTACATATAAAACCAGGGCCCCTTAAAATCTCGTCACAGGGGCTCGCCTTGCCCAGCCCAGTGGATTAAGGCAACGATTACAGCCTTCGCATCAGCAAGCTAGGAGGGCGGGAGAGGGAGCAGCGGGCCGGGAAGGGTCCGGGAGAGCAGGAATGGGAGCAGCCGGGCGGGAAGGGTCCGGGAGAGCAGGAATGGGAGCAGCCGGGCGGGAAGGGTCCGGGAGAGCAGGAATGGGAGCAGCGGGCCGGGAAGGGTCCGGGAGAGCAGGAATGGGCGCAGCGGGTCGGGAAGGGTCCGGGAGAGCAGGAATGGGAGCAGCCGGGCGGGAAGGGTCCGGGAGAGCAGGAATGGGCGCAGCGGGTCGGGAAGGGTCCGGGAGAGCAGGAATGGGCACAGCGGGCCGGGAAGGGTCCGGGAGAGCAGGAATGGGAGCAGCCGGCTGGCCAGGATAAATCCGGCTTTCCAGTGACTCATCGGTAAGTTTGGAGAAACATTCTGCACCAGCCTGTGCATGTGTGTGTGTATATTCTCACGCTATACTGACCATAACGTTTTAGTGCAGTCACATGGTGTCACTAAGCACAGCGCACAAATTTGCAACATTTTTACATAATAAATAAGCGTCAAGATGTTCTGTGAGCACTATATGAGCATATAACACCGCCACCATTTCTAATTTGAGCACCACGAATTTGCAGGTAACCCTCCCAATGGTTAGTGCACCGTGACCCCACCCAGACCGTGCCCCCTTACCCAGATTGTGCCTCTTGCTCTTGGCGTGCTCGTGGATGTGCTTCTTCGTGAAGCAGCCAAAGAACACGCAGTACAGGCAGGAGTGCAACCGGTTCAAGTGTGCGCCACACATGTGGCAGATGCATGATTTGGCCTGCAGGGGGCGACAGAGAGGCACAGGCGGATAGGTTTACAGAAGAAAGCGAAAGCAGTGATTGAGATATCGTGGCAGGCTTCGTCCTCAACATGTCTCAAAGCCCCTGTCAAAATTTTTCCCCTTTGGCCAAAGACTAGCAGCTTTGAAGGCTAGAGATCTACTTCTGCAAAGCGACGGGGAGGATGATGTTTATGTGACCCACATCATGCGTGAGCTTACGTGTGTTTTATATACACAGGATTTGGGATTTCAGAAAGGAGTCTGATGGATGGATGGATGGATGGATGGATAGCCAAGTATAGGCAAGACACACAGACAGACACGCACACACACAGACAGTTAGGAGGGCACAGGCTGTACTCTCAGCTCCATTTTAATCTGCTTTATCGTTTTGCACACAGACACCTCAGCAGGACATGCAAGGGGGTAGTGAGAGGAGGAAGCGGCACGAGACAGAAGTATGGCAGAGCGCAGAGGCCGGGAACCGTTACTTTGCGCCAGTTTCATTCTCTCAGCCCTGCTTTAACACCGACAGGGACCTCGGGCACACAAACTCACACAGCGTCTCCTGCTCCAAACATGCCCCTTTAAGAAAACGTAAAGAATAAAATTCCTCATACTCCTCCAGTCCTCCCAGGTGGGGGGAGGGGGCACCTTGCCCATGTGCCTGTTTCCAAGGCAACAAGAGGCGGCAGCGGCAGCATCTCGCTGCATTCCTCAGCTCCCTGGCTGCGGAGACCAGCACACACGCACCCCGGCGACTGAGACCATGAGCGCATGCAGACCGCGACGTGACGGGGACAAAGCGGGCAAAGATATTACATAAGCACTCAGTCACAGAGCCTCTCCACCCCCTTCTATAATTGATTCGTTTAATTGCATCTTTGCAGAACCCCGATGCAGACAAGGCCAGTGGCTTGGGGGTCGGCATGGCGATTAACACCCCAAACCTCACTGGACGACATGGCGACAGACACAGTCACAACTGCTTCAGGAAGCACGACGAAAACCCCCCTCCCCCCACAACCGCCATATCCTGACTGACTCAGGGCACAGGTGACACGAAGCGAAGGGGTCAGCATCATCAGGACAGGGGTGCGGCGGCATGATGAACAGAATGAGAGAAAGAAGGGCATGTGTGCAAAAAGTGGAGGAGGGAAATCGGGAGCGTGTGCTTATGAGATTGTGTAGGCATGTGTCCGGGGGGGGGGGGGGCGGCGGGGGCTAAATCAAGCTGCGGGGAAGCGGCCTGGCCCCCCCTGCTGGACGAGGGCCCCGTGGAGCGGCGACAAAGAGCCACTGTGTGCCCGTCTCTCACACACGGGCACAGACACACGGGCACAGACACACGCGCCGACCAGCGGGCATTTCCTGTCCAGCCCCCTGCACCTGTACCTCCCCCCCCCCCCCAACGACATCACACAACACGGCAGAGGAGCTCAAAGATGCCACAGAGGGGGAGGAAATGAGAAAAGATGTCGGAATAAACCTCTTAAAGGGTGATAGACAGACAGACAGACAGACAGACAGACAGACAGACAGACAGACGCCGTCATTCACAGGTGGGGGGGGGCGCTCAGCCACACTGTGCTCGTTGGAGGCCTGACTTCAGCCCCCAAGCACACACACAAAGCTGCGGCAAAGCCCTCCGACCCCCCCGGAGTGGCTAAGTGATGTAACAGGAGCACAATCAGCCTCATGCCTCATTACTACCCATAAAGGCGGAGGGGGATCCCGCTGGTGGCGGAAGGGGGCGTCGCCCTGGCAGGCTGCCGGGTGCCCAGGCACATGGAACCATGGGGGGGGGGGGG
>JABJVO010000093.1:4045627-4059755 GCA_026770805.1 Boulengeromyrus knoepffleri
GGACTGGCAATTAGGCTTCTGATTGGCTAACATGGCAGTACGGTTAGAGTTATAATGCCGCCTGTTGGTTTGGCATGATCTTGACAGCGCATTTTAGCGGTTTCATATGGATGGAAATATTTTAGAAGACAATGTTCGTATGGACGGGGGTTTTTTTTTTTTTTTTAAACGGAGGAGGAAAAATACCGTTATAAAATATACCCGTGTACGTGTGGACCAGGCATGAGGCATGTACTTCAATATCATATCTGCCTCAAAATCCCCCCTGTTGGTGGATAGGGGAAATGCGACAACATCTATGGTGGAATTGCTGACTGGTTTACCAGATGTTTCATTGCTTCTGTTTGTGACAGAGAATGCTAATCTCACCTAGCAATGCTGTGTATAGCCTAAATAAAAAGGTCACACATAAATCGTGCAGCTGCGTAACCCACTGTCCTCTCCATACATTACATTACACCTATTTACATTAATTCATGTCACATTTTCATACAAAGTGCCATACAAATGAGGATCAGAGGGCAGGGTCAGCCGGTCCCTAGGCAGTGGGGGTTAGGGGCCTTGCTCGAGGGCCCCGAGGTGCCAACCACAGAATTTAAACCCGTCTGACCGTGCACTAACTTTCAAAGCCACGCATCAGTGTATGCTGGAGAATTAAGCAACAGCTTCCAAACACAATATTGGGTTCATGTTCGTGTCAATAACAGTCAAAGTTCGGATACACCTGCTTTTAATGCATCTGTCTCTATTTTAGCTCTGCTGTTCACTTTACAGTATAAGGCCCCGGTGCAATGAACTATCAAACACTGCAACGACCAAAGAAAGTGTTCAGCATCTCAAGATTTTCCTCAAATTTCACTTCAAAACAGCCCCCTTCTGCTTTGATGGCAGCATTGCAGACTCTTGGCATTCTTTCATTCAGCTCCCAGACAAAGCCTCCTGGAATGCTTCTCCACCAGTCCTGAAGGAACCTCCACAAGGTCTGGGCACAAACTGGCTGCCTTGCTCTTACTCTTCAATTAAACTCACCCCAAACCAGCTCTATAGGGATTAGGTTGGGGGATTGTGGGGGGCAGGTTATCTGTCACAGCACTCCGTCTCTAAGACTATACTTACTACATAACCGTGCTTAGGTCTCGTTGAGAATTGATCTTCAGTAGGTGTGTCCAGACTTCTGACTTATTTTGGAGACTCTCACAGGCCACAATAAAGGTTGTTGCCTTGAGGTCGGTATCCGAAGGCGTCTTACAACATGCCGGGGTAATCAGGGGGCCGCATTCCGCTGGGGTCCATCCCCAGCGATTCCGAGCGGAGAGGGAAGCGTACCTGCTCGTAAAAGTAGAGCGCTCGCTCGAAGTTCTTCAGGCCTGTGTAGATCATGCCGCCGTAGTAGTAGTAACACAGGAAGTGCTTGGTGTCGTAGGCGCCGTTCTCCTTGCAGATGTCCATCATGTCCACCTCCAAGAACGGCAGCGCCGGCTTGAAGCACTTCGCTAACAAGCACAGCTGCGGGGCGACAGCGAGTGGGCAGTCGTCACCTCGAGGGAGGGGCTAAGCAGTGTTTCTTCTGAGCCCCTGCCTCTGTGAGTGTGTTTCTTTTGAAACAGCACCCAGTGTGGCTTAGATTAAAAAAACAACACTTTCGAGTGTTAAGTCACCACTAGGACCTTAAAGGGAATCGCTACGGTGTTTTTGGTGACCGCAACCCACAACGTCCTTGGAGGTCAGAGAAGGACACATATATGGGTTTTGGATACATGAACCAAGGTGAAGATCACGTCACCCCTGACGAGCCTCTGACAGCGACAACATGCCTTGGGGGGGGGGGACGCTGGACCCTACCTGACTCAGGTCTGCGTGAACTGAGGTAAGTTGGTTTGCATTCATCTGCATTTTGTCTACTGCCTGTCTGAGTATGCTGATCCCCCTCAAGGGCTGTGGACAGGAGGAAACAAGGACAGCTTCAGGACAAAGGCAGCCAGCGTCTGTTATTAACCAACAAATACCAGACACAAGAACCGGGGGAGGGTCAAGGTGGGACTGAACCTAAACAGCTGGACATGTGCTCAAAGCCCAGTGATCTCTTTGCCCACACAGACAACTCAAGAATACGGCAGCACACCCCTGCGTAGAAAAAGTACGATTAAACAAACCAAAGAAAAAGTCAAAATAAATAGGCAGACTTGCCTGCTTACGTTCCACCAGGGCATTTGTCAGTTGATGGCAGAGGCCGGCGACTGGAGAGAAAAAAAAAATAAGTATGCTTAAACAATAACAAAAGAACAACGATAAAATACATTGTTTGGTAGCAAATCAAGCAGCATCTGCTTATTCTCTAAATCCCTCAGTTTAAATCTGCCCATGTCTGTCCTAATAGCATGAATCAGGCTTTAATCCTATTGGTTGTTTTCCCCCTTACAGTCCAACCACAGCCGTCAGTTCCCCCCCACCCCCGCCTTTTGCCTTAACACGCAGAAGGGACAGGGTGCCTTGTGGAATGGACCGGAATCGGGGGGCTCACAGGTATCCGTGGCGTATCGGATGTGCTCTCCGTTGCAAGCGCCGATGAAGAGCTGGACTTGGGAGAATAACGTCTCGAAGTCGGGGATGTTGGGCATGGAGAACTTTACGAACCTGCAGGGGGGGGGGGGACAGGAGGCGGGGATCACTGTCAGCGACCACATCCTCGGCATGCAGAACACGCCGCCCTGTGATTGGCCGCCTCGCGAGACACATTACACCCTGTGACACACGCAGGGCGACCCCTATCAGCCAATCAGAATGAAGGAAGATGACAAATGACAGCTAGCTTAATCAAAAGGGTTGTGCCAGCCCTGGAAACACCACCGTTCTGAAATAAAATTACGCTTCATTTGCCCAAGTATGAGTGCAAGTACACTGGAATGCTTCTCCTCACATATCCCATCATGTTCATTTACCCAGCACCCCGAAAACATTACAGAGGACTGACTAAGGGCCTTGCTCAAGGCCCAGCATAAATGTGACTATTATACCAAGGCAAGGGCTCGAACCAGCAACCTTCTGACCACGGGCGCATAGCTGAGCTGAGGATTAACCTACTGAGCCACGAACTGCTAGATAACCGCGGACTGAGCATAAGGCTCACCTTCTGAGAGCTGTACAGTGCTTCAAAAACACAGATGCATTTAATGCATCCATAACTAACTGTTTTCTCGACTAACATGCAGAACCACCAAAAGCAAAATGTTTGCCGACGGTCACCAGTCTCAGCCAGAAGCTGTCGACGTCACATTGTGTAGGGCTGCATGATATCACATTAGGAGATGTTACATTTCCACGAGTAATACTGCAATACTTATATATATTAAAAAAAAAGATTAAATTTACCCGAAATAAACTATAGCCAAACAGACCCTGTTATTGTCTACCAATAATGTGTGTCAAATATGTCGGTGGTGTTGCTGGGAGTTGTGTAAACAGACACAAAGCAGCGGCAACAAATGCAATGGAATTATTGTGCATGCACACATTAAGATGACGATGCTGAAACAATATATCGTGCAGCCCTACTGCTGTGCTTTTAAACAGTCACCACTTATGGTCAACTATAATTGCAAGTGGCGGGAAACAGCAGTCTCTGTATGCCACATACCGTATACTTCTCAATTTATTTGGCCTGACTGAGCCACGGGTTGAATAAACTGCAGAGCATATTAAAATCAAACCCATTCGCTGATAGTGATGCAGCTGGTTTGCAATTAAGCATACAGACACATAAAAACATCGCTCATGGGAGTTTTACTCACATACAAATGCTCAGAGGGAACAATGACTGGTTATCTCTCTGAACCAATCAAATTGTACAGGATATGGGTCCAAGCAACTGAAGGAAGTGGGACCGACCAATCAGATGTCTTGGTGCTGCCTCCTGAAGTTGCTTGGACCCACGTCCTCTTCAGTTTGATTGGTTATCTTATTGGTCCTTCTGCCCTCAGAACATTTTTTGTGCAAGTAAAACTCCCACAAGTAAAGGCGAGAAGATCCAACGTAGCCTCCGGTATCTGAATCCTAATTAAATCTTTGCATATTTTGAGACACTTCATTATCACAGTTTATTGTGATTCTTGGAGCAAAGTACAACCGCCCAATCCCAAAAAAAGGCTCAGATAAAAGAAAAGATCACAGAGCAGTATCCCCAACACTGGCTGCAAACACACACAGCGAAACGCCCCATGGTTGGTGTCCCGAGTGTGGCACCAGGGACAAACCCATCGGCCCAAGCATGGCAGCACTCACAGCACAGCCAGCACCCCCAGGGAGTGCTCCTGAACATCCAGGGCCCCCAGCACCGTGTCCAGGTGGGACAGGTTCTTCGCCAGCAGCTCACCGCTCTTGTTGATCAGCTCACAAAGCTGAGTCATCTGACCTGAGAGGAGAGGGAAACATTAAACCGGCGGATCTACAAGTCCCTGAATTTATACGCTCTTCCCGGGCAGATCTGCCCCAAGGAAATACTGTACGTCAAGCAAAATGAGCTTTATTGTCATAGTCCATTTACAAGTATACAGTAACAGGAGATAACATTATCCCAGGACCAGTGAGACATACACACAGTAAGTGAGAGTAAAAGAGAAATTTGCGATCATTTAAACAGTGCAAAAACAAAGAATAGTGCAAGACAAGGTGGCTGGATTTAAGCCCATATATATATATATATATATATATATATATACACACACATGTTCACTGTGCCTCAGTGTGTAATCAACGGTAATAATTAAAGTAACAGCAGAACGTGTCGGCATCGATCAATGCAGCTACCGCCGTGAAAGCGATACGCCAGCTGTCAGTGACGCTGGAGCACAGCAGTCAAACATCCCCATGCAGCGTCCTGAATGCTCCAAACAGATCTGACACTTTTTTTTGTAATTTCGTGTACAGCTAAAGAACAGTTAACGAGCCTTTTCGATCTTAAGAAAAATGTGCAAAAATCACCTTGCACACTAAAACATTATTCCAGCTTTTAAGGGACTGTGTTTATTTACAGATTATGTCAACACTTTAGATCCAGGACATGACATACCAGCTGTTACAAAATCACGAATACCGAGGCTTTTTGTCGGTCACAATATCATGATCGTACTGGATTAAAATGCTTGATCATTTTAACAACCAAAAGTTATATTATATAGACTTAAAAATCACTCCGTCAGTATGCATAGTATAATTAGGAAAATTGAATTATACATAGCGACACGAGACAGGGTGCAGGGTGGAAATTCTGTCAGGGCCTGCATGCATTTTGGGAGGAAGTGTAGCCGACGGAGAGATTGACAGGGCTAACAGCCAATAGGATTCGCCCGTGGTGAAATACAGCCAATAAGGAAAGAGATGAGTTGGGACCATCGCTCGACATTCTACTAGGCAATATTTTCCCGAGAAACACAAAAGTCTTGGTGACAATGACATTAACTGTTGCTTTTGGTACATCGACAAGCAAAGACTTCTGAGTCTTTAGCCTATTATCCTGAGTGTAAAATAAGGTCTTTTGCTGGCTAGATGCATATAAGAGGCGTGTTTACATGATCAAGCAAAAAAGCTAGCGCTGCATAGCGGGCAAGCCTCTGCTTCCAAATGGCTAGTTTGTTATTCCAGTAATTTAATTTATCAAAAAAACGCCCGGCGTCCATACCTTGAGCGGAGAGCTGTCGCACATTGTTCACGAATTGCTCCAGAGCTGAAGCCATTCTTTTTCCTGTGGCTGACCGCGGTGCTTTCTCGGTCCGATTTCATTCAAATGTCAGGAACGAGACCGGAGTGAGTGAGGGGCCCTGAGAGCCGCCACTGAGGGAGGAAACACCGCGAGATTTGCCTATAAGGCTCGCCGCCCGACGAGATTTTGCTGCATTACGTCATAGTCCCTAAAAGGGCGACGGCGGATTTCATGTAAACCTGCTGGTTCCATGTAATTGTGACCCAACATTTGTAAAAAATTTATTAATGATACAGCAACTATATGTCTGTGGTTTACAATTTCACAACTAGCTTACGTTACATGTGCGTTTTTTTAATCTAGAACTGACATCAGACTGGTTAAAATCAAAAACAGTGGCGATTTTCAAAAAGCACTGTCATTGACACATCTAGTGTAACTGTCCTGAACAATTCTGAATATGCTTCGGCACCCCTCATTTGAGTGCGTCTGCGCAATTAACGCCTGCCCGCACCTTAACTTAAAAAACAAGGCCTACTCCTTTAAGGGAGTTCACCGCTGCTGGAACAACAACAGGGTACTACCGGGTTATCGCGTCTGCTGGGCATTTCCTCTATACAGGGTGTGCGCTGCGGTGTAGATCCGTAGCCTTGCAAACCACTGATGCATGGCTGATCGGCTTAGCATCGGGGCAGTTTTATTACGAGGCGCTCCGCCCTAAGCCGACATTGCACCCGGTGTAAGCGACCCCAAATGGACTGGTCGACCGGGGCCATTGAACAGCGGCTGCTGGAGCGATGCACGTTAAATGTCCACATTAATTCAGCACATACACTGCAAAAAACGGCGTCAGATTATACACTCTTGACTGCATGCTGCACCCACTCGGTGTAGCAAAGCAATATATTTATGATACGATACTGTATTTGACTGCCGTTATGCTGGGCATTTTTTAAAATCAAATAAGTTTAGTTTGATAAATGAAACCCAGTCGTGTGAAAAACAAGCCAACACTGCAGCTATTGTTCACCGCTTACAAGTTCTGGTGGACTTTTGTGCAATCCTATCACTTTCTCCTGGTATGTTCATTTAACTCACGAACGGGTGCTTGAAAGTGGTTATACGGCAGCTTGCGATGTTTGCCCTGCCGAGGTTCCTGCGCTTCCTCCGGGGAGGCTCGCCGGTTCCGCCCAGGTATTTCTCCGGCGCACATGGGACACCGAACCGCCCCCCTTACACTAAGCGGCTTCGGGTTCTGGTGGACATGGACGGCGTAATTGCGGACTTTGAGGGTGGATTTCTGAAGAAATACCGTGCCAAGTACCACAACGAGCCCTACATCAGCCTGGAGGATCGGAGAGGATTTTGGGTCTCGACCCAGTACGGGGAACTGAGAAGCGATCTCTGTGTAAGTACATTAATGCCGAATTTTCGGGTGGGTCTGTTCATATATCATGCAGTTTTGCTGGTGGTGGTCAGATCTCTGAAGTTATCTTTATTAATGACCAGCTGTAATTATCCTTCTTGATTTAATATACTGTCGGATGATTAGGAGTTTGTATTTCGATCTTGATTCTGACACTACGTGCCAGTGGTCTCCGTAATTCTTGCCATGACCGTATTTTATTCCTCAACTACGATTTGGAATGTGCTGAAAAATAACTGCTTTAGAGTGAGGTTTTGTTTGTTTGTTTATCTATTTTGCTCCACTGACTCTGATTTGCCTCTGTACAAGCGCTAGATATGCTAGTGAAGGAGGTCCTGAATAACCTTTTCGTTATTGATCTTGAGATCTGCTGGTGACCAATACCAGGTTTTTCATTAGGACTGGATTTTAATGCATTAGGCTAGGGTACAGAAAAGTTAAGCTTGATTTTTTTTCTCTCATTCAGTGTATAAGGTCAAATCTGCAGGTGGACTCCAGACTTTGTACTTGAAATCAGTCAACGCCCGGTTTGTGCTTACAGCTGACCGACCTCAGTATGTGACGCTGACTTTATGTTGACTTTATAGGAGAAGGCCATCAGCATTTGGGAATCAAAGAACTTCTTCATAGACTTGGAGCCTCTTCCAGGAAGTGTGGCTGCATTGAAGGAGATGTCCAGCATGGAAAAGTATGTCTGTCTGAATAAACGCAGAGGCTTAGATGTAGCTCCAGAGGCTTCCCTGCACGCAGTGAGGTTTGCATGATCTCCTGTGACTGCTGCATCAGGATAATCCAGAATCCTTTGCTGAGGAGAAATTTAAATTCACAGCTGCATGGCCAGCTTTCATTGGTTAGTTCACTGCAGCACCCACCCCTCTCCACGAATGTCCTCTGAGTATGCTGTATAAAGCCCAGTGTGCAGAAGAGCTTACTGTGCAACTCACTGATGTCAAGTCAGGTGGGTGTTCTCCACTCCAAATCTGATTTTATGCTGTTAATATCTACTACACCCCATGCGTTATTCATTAGTAACGCTTTGTTGAAAGCAGATCTCAAACCTTGTATGTATTTTCATTGAAAGATATTAACTCAAGGGTCCAACAGAATCATTTGGGATTCGCTCTGTGAGCTTCCTATACACGGTATATATACCCAGTAGCCAATGGCAGAACAGTGTTATTTATCTGTTGGTTTTGACTTCATTACTCTGTTAATCTGTACGAATGCAGGGTCCTTTTGTTTTTAATGTCGATCAGAGTTGTGAATGCCAATCTTATAGTTCATCCTCTGTTGTCTCTGCAGTACAGATGTCTTCATTTGCACTAGCCCAATAAAGCAATACAGCTTCTGCCCATTTGAGAAGGTACAGCCAAACTCGTCTATTTTAATACTGATTGACAAGGTTCAAAGTCCATGGTTGGTGGGATTATGGTGCACAGTCCATCACCGACTGAATTCCTAATGGTTACTTTATTGGTTCCCATTGTTTTAAACCAGTCAGTGATTACAGGCACATGGTCCCACCCACTTTGAAGACTTCCTTTCTGCAGTTGCTCAGTATTGACTCTATGCAAGGTGTTTGCTTTGTCTCTGAGTTGTTTGTCAGATGATGCCTGGTCCCCCCCCCCAGTATGCCTGGATAGAGAAGCACCTTGGCTGGGAGTTTGTGGAGCAGACCATACTGACCAGGGACAAGACGTTGGTGTCCGGGGACCTGCTCATCGACGATAAGCCAGACATTCTTGGTGAGCCTGCATGTGGATCATTACGCACAACGGGCACTGATTTGTCAGAAGTTAAATTACACATTACGTAATTACATAGTCTCTAGTTAACTCATCTATTCACTACAGAAAGAAGCCCATGGGAGTTTTAAATTACACAAAAATGTTCTGAGGGCAGAAGGGGAATGATTGGTTCAGAGAGATTACCAATCAGATTGTAGAGGAGGTCGGCTCAAGTAAATTGAGGTGGTGGGATCAACCAATCAAATGTCTTGGTCCCACCTCCTCTGGTTGTTTAGACCCACCTCCTCTACAGTCTGATCTCTCTGAACCAATCATTTTTCCTTCTGCCCTCAGAACATTTGTGTGTAAAACTCCCACAAGCCAAAAAGAATGTCCATATTTAATATCTGTTCAATTGGAATCGTGATCAGAAATAAAAGGCTTAAATAATATACTAAGGAAGTTGATGATCATCATCATGTGATTCTCAGCATCAGAAGATGATTGGATTGACAATGTTTTTTGTTTCTTCCCCGAAGGCGTTGAACCCAACCCCACCTGGGAGCATGTTCTTTTCACTGCCTGCCACAACAAGCACCTGCCCCCTTGCCCCTCCCGCCGTCGCCTGCTCTCCTGGTATGATGACTGGAGTGCCATCCTGGAGAGCAAGCGTAGCTGCCCACCTTCATAACCCCCTCATGGGCCAGAGACACATCCATTGATAAAAAACATTGATCACAAGTCGGCAAGGATATAGAGAGATCATTGTTGGTTCTAGTCCCAAATCCTACCTGCTTGGATGCAGGTTTGTAACCTTGGATTACAGTTGGAGTATTTTAAAGAAATGTGGAATTCCATAATGCAAACCTCCACTGCCAAGTCCTGTTGACAACAAAACAAAGAAATGCATGAACTAACGTGGGATTGGAGCTTCATTTGAGCGCTGAGTATTTCAGTCCGGCCTATAGCACTCAGAGTTGTTTGTTATCCTTCAGCATAATCAGCAGTTAAGCTGTGGTGTGACCTGGGCAGACGTTGGCTGGAGATGTTTTACGCAGCAGTCCTGTATTGAGCATTATCTTAGCGAAAAGTCCACTGTAAGCCCCTTCATGTGCTGCGCTGCTGAGGTCGAGTGGCATTTGGTTGCTTCCATGCTTGATCCCTCCTCGTCCCTGTTGGAAGAACAGGGTTGTTCCAGTTGGACTTCTGCTTGTCGTGGATGCAAGGCTGGTAATCTGAGTTTTTCTCAGTAGGCACACAAAACGGATTTGGGCACCCTGACCCCAAGGTCTGTGTTGATGGTCACACACCGTCAAGTGTGACCTTGTAGGGCATTCTGATGGGCGGTTTAGTAGAACTTTTTGTTCTGTTTTAGTTTAAGCTAACTCAAACGCAAGAAAACAAAAGCCCCATCTGAGATGGCATTTCGATAGCTAGCAATAGTGATGATTCTGAAATGAAATGGACTCTTTGCCTTCAGGTATCCTCAGACTGAGTCTGGCTTTAAAAGATACTTAAGCACCTGAGCTGCAGCTTTGGGTGGGGCAGCTCCTTTACTGAAGCCGGTTACAGGTCATGTCACATGAAAAATCAGCGCCCTCTTCAGGCTTGGAGGACCGTGGTTTGGGCATACCTGCTCGCATGAGATCTCCCTTCTCAGAAACATCACGTCTACTAATAATCCCTTTCCACGTAGGACACACAATGAGGTCACCCTAGTGATTCCAATTATGCAGGTAACATCCTGTACCACCCCAAGGACTGGAGTTTAAAATGGAGACTATTTTTTATTTTTTCTTGTGTAGTGTCATCCGTACTGATGCATGCTAGACGTGGAGGTCACCTGACCCACATCTGGAGAATCCTAGCAGGGTTGGTTTCATACACATCCCTGATCGCCTCTTTGCAGGGGATCACTGTCATTTATTTGTGATGTAAACATCTAGTGATACAACCTGAAAACAATCGTTGGACCATTTTGGCAAAAAGGTTTGGTAAATGTCGCTGATTCTCACGACGACGCTGCTCTGGAGTGATCAGTCAGTTAACCAAGGGTGATTCTTTGCTTATTCTGCCCCACACGTGTTCATTCGATCTGAACATACCCATTTATCATCACAATATTACCCCCACATTCACAATGTGTTTTGTGATCTCTCCCCCCCAACCCCCCCCCCCGTTGATCAGAGATGTGAGTAGCGGGTATGGTGAAAGGTTAGTGGGCGTGGTGAAATGAAAGTAGGCGGGGTGAAATGTTAGTGGGCGTGGTGAAAGGCGAGTGGGCGTGGTGAAATGATAGTGGGCGGAGTGTATGGTTGGTGGGCGTGGTTAAATGGTAGTGGGCGGGGTGTAAAGTTAGTGGGCGTGGTGAAATGATAATGGGCGGAGTGAAAGGTTACTGGGCGGGTGAAATGATTGGACGGAGTGTAAAGTTAGCGTGGTGAACTGTTAGTGGGCGGAGTGTAAGGTAAGTGGGCGTGGTGAAATGATAGTGGGCGGAGCAAAAGGTTACTGGGCATGGTGAAATGTTAGTGGGTTTGGTGACAGGTTAGTGGGTGTCAAAAGCTGGGTGTGTCGACGGGAAGACAGTGTGGCAAAGTAGGTGGAACCACACGCGTAATTTCCGGTTTCTGGAAGTATAGCAGAAAAGAATAGAAAATGTCTCACACTATATGAACAAATATGAAACAGGCATTTAATTATAAATATCTGTTAATTACAGTTATTGCTTGTATAGCTGGTAAATTTATGTTCTCTTTCTCAAATATCATTTATTCACAGCGTCTTCGGTTGAAAGAAATAACTTTATGGCACGCCGGCTCTATTGCACACGTCTCCTTTCGACTTGCCCACCACTCCATCCTGCAGACGCTTGTCTGATCTTGCTGGGAAGGAAATTTACATTTCAGACCACAAGGGGGAGCCGAAATAAAACTCCTTCAGCTCAAGGGAGATAACGGCCCCACGGGTTTAGCTAAAAACGTAACTACCCCTAATAGTGGATCAGAAATTTCCATAATAGTTTTATTCATTTTAATTGTTAATTAAAGTTACTTACAGTTTGAAAGGTTTTTTACTGCATGAATTTAAGTTTTTAAATATATTTTTAACAAACCCCAATTTTTTGCGCCAGCGTTGTGTTATGGCACGAGAGTCGGAACGTAAACGCACAGAAACCGCGATTTACCCTCAGGATTATTTTTTACCCGTACATAAATTGTTTGGTTTTATGCAAAATTAGTTATTGACACTGATACTGTTGTTTTTGTATTATTATTTCAGTTAACGGCACACTGCCGTAGAGTCTTTCTTTTTTATGCAGTTCAAATATGTTTCCCGATGTAGCTGTGCCAGCTGATTCGGTAGAGCGGTAAAATCATAATATTTTTTGTCTTAGTTTTAAGAGCATCATATTAGGAGTCTATAACAAAACTTTTCTTTATACAATATATATACATGGATTTTTACTGTTTGTGCGCGCAGTCTACAAAACAGTGCATTCCCCAAGCTTTCGAGCCACTCCTCGAGGGCGTGGTCCGTCAGACTCCTCCCCCTGCTGCGATAACCACTGGAGTGACCGATAGGGGGCGTATTAGCCGGGGTGTAAATGCACCGCGTGTACGCGCTGTGCACAGGGTTCCTCTCCATGGGAGTGTAATGCATGCGGTTAGGTTTGTATGCACGGTTTCCTGAGGGGTAACAGATGATCACTTCTTGCAAAATGACATGCTCTTTAAATCCCAACATGCTTGTTTTGTGTAGGCCTATGTGATGTGTAATATATAAATTAAACGTCTAATGCATATTTTAACGGTGCTAAGTGGCCTGTCACTAAATATAGGGATTTATTTTTTAATCCTTAAAAACAGTGCAAGGTACTGTG
Source organism: Boulengeromyrus knoepffleri (assembly GCA_026770805.1). Classification (NCBI taxonomy): domain Eukaryota; kingdom Metazoa; phylum Chordata; class Actinopteri; order Osteoglossiformes; family Mormyridae; genus Boulengeromyrus; species Boulengeromyrus knoepffleri. The sequence continues at coordinate 4,058,359 of JABJVO010000093.1, forward strand.
TACGCAACATCGTGCATGTAGTCAGATTTTAAAATAACACTGTATAATGAACGAGAAATTGCAAAGAACAAGCTCATGCATAAACAACGCATACCTCATAATGTTCTGTATCTGTACAATATTCTCACGCGTGTTTAGGACACATGCCTTATGTTTTGCACATTTTATCACCTGTTGTTAATCCGTTAATCGATCGGAATGTGTTTTGTCGTTTTATCTTGTTTTGTTTTGTTTTTGCGGGACAGAACCTGTCACTTCTTTCGCTTCAATACGATGGTTTTTGGCCCTAGCAGGAGATGCCCTTGTTTTGTCCACAAATGTTTTTTTTTGCTGGTGCTTGCCGTACAAGAACAGCACAATGTGTAGTTAAAAAGATAGAACTACCTGTGGAAAGATGTAATAAAACTATCTGCACAAACGTTTCATGATATTAATTTTGTCGACCGACCCGAATGTTGTGGCTGGTGTGGGTTCCGGGAACTCAGGATTTTATAAAGACTCATCAAAGTCAGTTCATTCCCTAGTCTTCCTTTGTGACCCTCTGTTGCTTTCATACTAGCATGTGCTCGAATGTGTTTATATGCATGCATAGGTGTCAGGTCTTGCGGTCTTTTCAACCATTTGCCGTCTCGCGGTCGTTGTATCGTGGGGACTACCTCACCCCGGCAAGTTTAAGAGACTTCACTTTTTTGACGACCTACTGTTTTCACCACATTTAACAGGCTTTCAACCGCCCTTCTCACTCCAGGACCTGGAAGATTTCGACTAAATAATTTCACATTAAATAATTCTCTTTGTCATCAATATTTTTGGCAGCTTTGGCGGTTTGTTTATTCCGTTCGATTTTTTCCGATTTCCCGACCTCCGACAACTTTCCTTATCTTGCCACACGATGGCAGTATGCTGCCATGACGGCATAGAAGGCTCTCGCGCTCTGTTTTAGTGTGTTTACAGCAAACCAGGCATCAAGTACGCATACATTGCACACATTAAACGTAAACTGAATTTTGGTATATACGAAATATTGTATAAGAAATATAAATGTTGTTATATTTATCACTCATCACTAGTAAATTGCGGCCTCATAAAAATGCCTCCTAATTCCCAGGAATTCCTGATGGGCTCAGACAGTAAAGTTGGTCTCTCCGTGGCCTGCAGCCCCAGCTGCAGTTTGACTCAGAGCTACACTTTACCAGGCTGTTTACCAGGGTCAGCAGAACATTTTATAATCAGCATTCACAACGGTGCCCCCTACAGGCAGACTCCTGCAGGTGACCAAAGTGGAGTCAGTACAGGAGATGCCGGTCCCCATGGTGACCCCCATGGCCTCATGCTGTGCCCCCCCCCCCCCCCCCCCCCCCACCCCCCCCACCCCCCCGCCCCCCTCGTCTCGCCCG
>JABJVO010000093.1:4077302-4092064 GCA_026770805.1 Boulengeromyrus knoepffleri
TATTTCAGTCAAAGTTGCTCTTCTATCAGCTTGAATCAGTCGGCCCATTCTCCTCTGACCTCTAGCATCAACAAGGTGTGGAACATAAAGTTTTCAAGAATTTCCCCCTCGAATCAATGAAGTTGATCCAACTATGTGTCTCCATATACATATGTGTTCGTGCAATTTTTAGAGCTTGTGCACGTGCCTGCCTTGCTGTGCTCGTCTCCAGTGCTGTGTGACCCCCCCCCAGAAGAGCATCTGCCTCTTTGCGTCAGCCCTCATTCCGATGTCTTCTCTCATATTCCTCCGACACAGCTTATCTTTCAGGAATGACGTGGATGCAGGACGGGTCTTGGGGCAGAGCCCTGCAGGACTTTACCCCCCCAGCATCCTCTCCATGCACTGAGCCACATTCCGTTCGTTCGCTGCTTTACTTTCTCTGACCGCCCACATAAAAAAGGCGCTCGTTGCCGTTTCTCATTGTTAAAAAAATAATAAAGTCATGAATAGGGATCGTCATCGTGGGACAGCGCTGGGTATCAGCAAGACAGTCGGAGATGCTCGCTTCTGCCCCCGGCCCCGATTCGCCGCTGCCTTCCCCGGCTCCCGTGCACCGCGCTGTCCAGCCCCGCGGGAAGCGAAACGATGAATAACGTTATTGTTTTTATTCTCATCTTTTTTCTTGACAGTTTGCTTACATTGAGAAGGCTTCTGATATTAAGTTGCACTCGATCCTTACATAACGATAAGCATATCACCCAAAAGCAGGGAAAACTGAATAAAAAGAGCCTAATTATCGTGAAAAACTTTCGTGCTCTGTCACTGAATATTGCGCAAATACAGATTGCAGGTTAGTAAATGTACGACTAACTTATGGTATTAACCTGCTGTCTACTTTTTTTATAATACATTTACAGCCAATATAATCTCCACCACTGAGAAACGATGCGCTTTTAACTGGCTAAACGGCTCATAACGACGCAGGAAACAACACCATCCCCTTTGCGTTTTATTCTAGTGAAACGCAGGCTATCAAAAAACACTTTCCAGAAAATGTGGACATTAAACAAGTTGGAATGCAAGTTTGTTTTAAGCATCGGTCCTTAATGATCTTGTTGCAGTCATCAACAATTTCATTGGGTTATAATATATGATAGAATATAATGCATGCAACATTTTGCTGTAGAACATCTCGGCAGTGGATTTCAGAGAATTTCATCAGCTTTATTAGGAGGTTTCGGGGCTGCAGAGAGGAGATGCTGGTCGGGCATTTGTGCCACTTTCACCGTGTGATATTCGGCTGGCTGGTGGATACATGCGTAGCTGCACCACTTCGTGCGCTTTGTTTCTGTGTTGCTGTCGTCGTCGTGACGGACTCGAAGAACCCCATCTGAAAATATAGATTATGTGGAGCAGTAATGGTCGAAGGCAATCTTAACCGTGTGTGTGTGGGGGGGGTCCGCATACGCACTTTGATGCCAATGTATTAAAATGTGAAGCCGAAATTAACAGCGAGGCTGGGGGCCCGAGATCTCAGAACGCCGCTGGTGAATCCAGTGAGTAATGCCAGCCTTATTACCCCAGATAAGCTGCAGAAAACTATTCTTTGAGCTTTGTTTGATGTTCCTTCACAACTCCATCCTCCCTTTGACTGAGAAAGAAAACAGTGATGTGAAAAATAGTCAGTGCCCCCCTCACTTCCACACAGTCGCAGGTGAAATCACTGGTTGGGAATCTGCATTCTGCCCGGAGCACTTTTCCCACACGCTTGAAATCATTTCCTTTCTGAAACACCTGTCTCGAAAAAATGGGACTGTTTGCACAATAAAAGAAAAACAGGGGCATGTGGGGGCTTATTAACCGTTAGTTAATAGTTCATTTGTGTTCCGCGATCGTGCCTCTCGCTTGTTTTGACGTCCAGCCGAAACGGTGGCACCTGGCTGAGACTGCATGCATGGTCGGTCCTCACCTTGCCCTCGGGGATGGAGCAGGGGTTTATAAGGCCTACTGTGATTTAAAGGCATTGTATTGTCAGCCTCAGATGCAAGTGCACGCCTTAGTTTTTATGTGGAAATGCGTAATGCGTAAATGTAAAAGGACAGTCTGCGGTATTCAGTCGGCAGTCGGATGATCCGCACACACAGCACCGGGAAAGGATCGTTAATCAATCAGAGAGGCGCCAGTTCGGCTCCGGAAACAGCAGAAGCACGAAGGGATGGACAGATTGACGGGAGTCCGATGGGACGCGGCACCTCAGGCTTCGCCTTAAGCGCGGCTTTTACTGAATCTGCGTCGGGCTAATTAATCGGGGCGAGACTTGCATTTATAAGAAGCCCCACCCCTTATTACGTCAGACCCCTCTTCGACAAAGCTGACAGCTCTCCCATAGCTGATATGATCTTTAATTTTCCCGTTATTCATTCACGTTTTTACCGGAATCCTTTGACTACTTCACGTCGCAGCACGTGAATTCCCGTGTAAAACTGAGTCAATATTTGCTTTTAATATCTTTGTGGGACAAGTAAATGGCTACATCTGTTATGAATCAATCTTTCAATGACCTATTTACTTATCAAATATACTTATCCAGCTAACGGAGATATTTACCAACGTGTTTACTGTAAAGATCTGAGTTAATTGTACCTTTTCTTGCATGTGAAAGACACATTGTGAGGGTTATTGGGACACATTTTAAAAAGCTTTATAGCATATATATTGTGATATATTCTGAAATGTCTAAAAGATAAAAATGCCATTCTCTAAATGAAGAGCTCCCTGGGTGGTGGCTGGTCTTGACCTGAGTGCTGGGAACTATTAGCCAGAACAGATTAGTGTTATATTACTTTGCATGCTGGGGCACAACAGACACAAACACTCACAGCCTCAGGCAATACAGGCTCTCTCTGCCCTTTCACCTGCTTTTCTGCTGCCACTGGACATGCAAACCATTCTGGTTTAGAATGACATGGGGAACAGGCAAATGGTTTCGAATAACACTAACTGGACAGCAGGGGGCGTGGTGGTAAAGGACCCGGGCTTGTAATATTAATGTTGAGTCTTATGAGCTGTTGTGTCTCTTTAGAATGTACTGAGCACAAGTTACCCCAGGAAAATATTCTGCCGTATGGTGAAAACCACAAGATGTTTTCGATAAAGCGACCTGGTTTCTTTAAAAGGGTGGCAGGTCATCGGTGACTCCCCATGAACGTGCGTGTGCGGGGGCATGCGGAAGACATGGTTTTTAATAGCACAGCATTAATAGGAGGACCACGTGATGGTCTCATGCAAGTGGATGTGGCAACGACAGGGTAACACCTACAACATTTCCACCGTGGGGAAGATGGGGAGGAAGTGACATCAGATGGAGCGATGACTTAGGAGTGATCCCCACCTGAGCAGATGTGGGGCTCCCAATCGCACCCTTCGTGGCCGAGAGCAGGGTCTCCCAGTCTGGTCCTCAGGGACCCGCAGCTGGGGAGCTGGGAGGAAACAAACTGTGGACTGTCTGTGGATCCCTGAGGACTGGATTGGGAAACACTGGACTAGAGCAATATCTGCCATACTAACTCTGCGTTATGGAGCTGCGTGATGTTTTGGTATGCGGTAGATTGGAAAGGGTCAAATCGTCCTGCCCCGTGAACGATTCACTGCTATGGCTCACGGCTGCTGAAGGGTGGTCTTCCAGCTCTGACAGAGGCAGTGTGGTCACTGCTGCAGGGGTAAGCATGAATTATCCAACCAGCTGGGACCCAACAGCGGACTTACCCAATGAGCCAATCGCAAACACACCCTTCAAGCTGAAACAGGAAGCCGCGTCATGATCCTCTACAGGATATGACATCACCAACTGGCCCAAGCTTGGGTAGCTGGATCGACCATTCTTAACGAAGGGCCTACATTGTTGAGAACCATCTATATGTTCTTCACAAGACCTTTTACTGGAAATGAATTTGGCGTTGACCTCATTTCACGAGGCCCACAAACAGCTTCCCCAGTGATATGGCTTGATTAGTTACATAACTCATAAAATAACCCTCCACTGTTTCTGGTGTACCATCCCACAATGGACAGCATAAACATATTTAACAAGCATAAGATGGAAGTATGTTGGGGCCTACATGCGTCAATTGTTGATTTCGAGCAAATAATAGTTATTAGTTTCTGTCCCAGCTTCCACCTCAGATTTTTATTTTATTTTTTCTTAATTTCCCATTGGGTCATATTCATCTTGACTCCACTGTTCTGATTATTCACTACATTCCCCTCTAACCAATGTATTTTCTGCAAGACTTATTTATGTAGTTCTTCCCCAAGATGACATACTTTTCTAAGAGCAGGGTCAGTCTTTGCTCAAGGGCCCAATCACTCTACCAACCTTGGGATTTGAACCAACAACCTTCTGATCATAGACACAGTGGCCTAATACACTGAGCCATACCTCATCCCTAAGCCTCAGACTATTATGTCCAAACCCAAGTGTGAGTAAGAAGAGGGGCTCTTCGTCCCACCTTGTCCCTCCCCCGAAAACCCCACTCACTCCCGTTTCACAAATGCCTTCACAAACAAACAAACGCTCAAAAAATCCTAGATGGATTCTCTGCCTAATGGCCGCCTCCTGACTCATCGAGGCATCGACAGCCGGCCAATTGTCACAATGCAACATTTCCAAGATGGAAACGAATGCCAGCAACAAGTTTTGCGAGTCAGAAATAGAGGAAGTCTCCCAAAAGTGGCGTATAAGGCACATCGACGGCGGCTGTAGTGTCGCGTGAAAGTGCTAAATATAATGGCCCCCTGCTCTGCGGGGGAGGGAGTGGCGGGGGAGGCCGGGGCGGCGCGAGGGAAGAATATAGCAGCTACTCTTTGGTGAGGACCAATGAGAAAAACAGTCTGAAAGAGTGCTCCAGAGGAGGTGGCAGACACTTCAGCGATTGTCTGTACGAAGCGTTAAAGGAAATGACCCAAAATGGTGGTAGACGTAAAATGACAATGAATAGGAAGCTGTTCATCCATTTACCAAGTAAGGAACTGGTCCCACCAGCAGCCAGCCAACTGTAGCTTACCGAGCCTGAGAGTCCCTCACCAGATGGATGTTAGGTTAAGTGCTACTCCGGATGCAGGGACTGTTTAATATTCTATTATTCCCAGAGGGTCAGATTACAGTCACTGCCCCCAAAATGTCCTGAACCAGGTGTGTGTGTGTGTGGGGAGTTCCGGTGATAAAATTAATCAACTGGGGGGGGGGTTCCTGTAGGAGTCTGCCCTTGGGCACCCCTGGTCTGTGACAGTACAGCAGCAATGCTTAATAAGTGTCTGTCAGCATCTCTGAATGACAAAAACCTGACTTGTGATCAGTGTTTCCCTTCCCTAGTCCTGCACTGCGACACCTCCATGCTCCAGCCCCCCAACCCCACCCCCCATCTCTCTCACAGCCAATCACAGTTCCAGCTCCATCCTCACCTCTCCTGTCGCGGGGTACTGCTCACTTCCCAACCTGGATCCAAATCATACAGTAAGTCCAGTAGGTTGTGGGGTCCCAACCCCCATCCAGTGGCCAGTATTTCACTGGGTCGCAGAATCCTGGGGGTTTCGCAGACGGGTTGGTCAATTTCCGAAATTAAACAATATATTTTCAAATTTCTATACAGTCTGTTCGTACCTGAAGAGATGGAAACTTATTAATCCGACGCAATTCATCCACCAACACCCCCTGCCGTTTTGCTGGTCTGTGACATTTCTGTATGACAAACACCAGCCCACAGATATCAAAAGATTGGGCACCCCTACTGTTGGCTATCTAAGGCCGTATTTGAGTCATTTGTGTAAATGCATCTATAAAGATTGTAGCTTGCGGCATTTAATGGCCCATACACTCACATTAATAGGGCTGAATGAAACAGACGTCGTAGGGATTCTAGAACTTTCCGAGATGAAAGGTTCAATAGCAGGAGCGGGACGAAAGGCCAAAGCGAATGTCATCTCCCACCTGCCTCGTTTCTTTGGAGTCGGAGCACGGGTCAGCACTTCACGCTGGGGTCACGTGCAGATGAACGTGGGGGTGCTGTCAGGAGACCCGGTGATGATGTCACGTGATGTCACGTGATGTCACGTGGACAGGCACTGGTGTAGGTACTCCCCAGGTACACGTGAGTCCTGGTAAAGCGGTTCTTACAGCTGCTCTGGATCTTTGTTTCTACTGGGGACATTTCTGGGGTGTGAAGGTACTTGCTGTTTGGTTCTGCTCTACCCAGTGAAGCTGCCAGCCGCTCCGGCAGCCTATAAGGTCCACAGACTAGCTACCTGAGTGGTCTCTGCCTTTTTCATTCTTCATTTACATCCACAGAACAGAACGCTCCGTCACATGCTTTCACACTGAGGCCCAGAACGTTCTACTTCTGAATTCAGTTCACCCTGCCAGGACCCGAACTCAGAAAGACGTAAATAGCAGGTAAAAAACACACAAAAAAAAGTGTGTTAAGTTAATGCGGCGCTACTGTTACTGGCAAAAACATTTTGGTGTGTGGTGAGAATCCCCAGTAACATCAGAAGCTCCTCGGAAATGACGTCTGTCCCACTCCCTCCATCTCCCCTGCCCTCGTCTCTCTCTCTCTGTCCGCAGCTTGGACAGGGGCAGCCCAGACACCCCTCACGAGCCGATCAAGCACCGGGGCGAGCATCTGCGAGACACGAGGCCTCATCAGCTGGTCTTAAGAGAAGCAGCCGTCATGTCTGGACACAACCAACAAGTTGTAGAAGCTCCAGGTCCCATGTGTGTGTGACACCTCCTGTGGTCTCCTGAAGGTCATTGTCCACGCCCCCCCCCCCCATCCATGCCCCCTGAAAAGTCTGTGCAAATTACGGCCTTTATAAATGGCCCCAACTATCGTGACACTTCATGTAAACATAGGCAGGCTGTTCTATCTCTCTCCTTATCAGTGCTGCGTCATACGTGGCAGTACAGGGTGACTATTATCCACTAGCGATTTGTTTTTTTTGGACGCGTCTTTAAAGAGGCCTGCGCGGATATGCATGGCCGTAACGCTTTACCTGCGATGCACAGCGAGTCTGTTAGGTGTCCCTGGCTGCGTCTTCCGTCTTCCGCTGTGTTGTTTACACTGGCAGCGCTCGGGAGTACACGCCTGGCTGTACACAAGCAGATGCAGCGAGACGTGATATTAGTCACACCAGCCGTCGTCGTGAAAGAGCACAGAATGCAACTCCTGCCGTCCTCCGAGTCTGCGGAGCGTTATTTGCCTGCTCAGGAACCGAAAATGATGTGGGGAAGGTTTGGAGGGGGGGTGGTTTATATATCAGTAACAATAAACATGACCGTCATCGGCGTGGGACGCACGGTTCTGTGAGCCCAGGAGGAGATTTGCAGCCATGTTCAGAGAGTGGGTCTGTGGAGAAGAGCAGGCTGAATTAATCAGGATGACAACGATGATGAGGAGAATCTGAAAGAGTACAAACAGCGGGTCACTGGTTCCAGGGCTCAGGATGAGAACACAATCAGAACAGAGTGAACCTCCCGATGACAAACACAGAGTGGCTGGCGAGGTTTAGAGGCAGCACAGAGCCACACAGGCCCGCTGCACATCAGTGGCTGGCGAGGTTTAGAGGCAGCACAGAGCCACACAGACACGCTGCACATCAGTGGCTGGCGAGGTTTAGAGGCAGCACAGAGCCACACAGGCACGCTGCACATCACTCACCACCCTGCCAGATCAGTGGAAGCCTGTGATGTCTGTCCTGGTTTTAGTTCTACACTTGGTGGCTACTTAACTACACATAGCGTGTACTGGGTAGGATCCAGTTCAAGGGTGGAAGCCGTTCTACACACCAAAGATGCCACTAAACTCACATTAATAGGGCTGGTTCCAGTGCTGAAGCCAAAGCTAACCGTTGATTGTAGCTGAGGCCAATTCATGTGAGAATAGCTGCCTGATGTGACCTTTTTAATAGCTGCCCCAGGCAGTGCTGCAGAGTCATTGACAACAGCAACGAGAAAGTGTCAGCTTTGACTGCCTTAAGAGTCTGTGCCCTCTGCCTGCCACTGGAATAACACAGTTTATCTACCATGCAGATTGAGTTTGGATGGTGTTTATAATTGTCTGAAATCAAAAGAATCCAACAGTCAATAAGTAGTAGATAATAATTAATAGATAATAATGACGGCTTTAGACGTAGGAATTGTGTGGTCTTATGGGTTTTCCGTGTAACTTGATGGGGGGGGGGGACTTAAAATTTGTTCATGCTGTCAGAAACCTGCAACTGGAGCCACGAAACAATGACAGAGGAAAGGAAACTGCGATCGTGATGCTAAGCAACAAGCGTCTAACGGCCGAGCTGACTGTACCCGAATACGGGCGGATCGGCTTCAGCCCGCAACATTTCCCAACTGAAATCCTTCAGTTTTTCCAGAATTGCCCTTATATGGCTTAAGTCCAACCCACACTTCATTACATATTATTTACATGTTGATTATATGCTAATTACAGTTTATATATTTATATATTATTATAGTCCTTTTTCAAATTTATAGTGAAATATATATCACCTTTATACACAAGAGTCCTTACTGGAAAAATTTTGCTGACTGCGAAATGAAAGGGCCGTTTGTAATGGGGTGGATTTGTCCGTATGTAAGTGTCACGGCCGTGAAAAAAGACGAATTACTCCGAGATCGAAGATTGTCCCAGATAGCAACGTGTTATTGTTCAACGGTGAATTATAGTTAAATACGTTGAATTATGGTCAGTATTAAATTATCAACGTTGAAACTGAATTGATTTTTGGTCAGATTTTCAATATTGAAAAACTGATAGTGGCAAAACCTTGATTTAATGCAGATATAACGTGAAAGATTGAAGATCAACGTAGTTTCAACCTTTTTGTCTGATATGGAATCAATGTCATTTTGACGTAGACTATGTGTGCTATCTGGCATGTTTTCTTTAGACAGACAATATTTTCAAGACTAACAGATGTTGTGACAGGTATCGCTGTGACCGTTTATTTTTCTGCTCCGACAATCCACAGCACGAACCTCAGCTGGACAGATCGCTCCGTGTTGCCGGTGTGTGACAGAGCGGGACAGCGCTGCCGAGCGCGCGACGTAGGGTGCAGCTATAGGCGCCGCGTCTCGCGCGTTAATCATATTGATAAATACGCGAAGGAACACCCGAAATGTACATATTTACAGTTATTGCAAAAGGAATAATTAAGATGTACTGTATTGTTCATATAGGAAATTAACATGAATAAATAAACGGCAATGATCTAAAGTAAACTATTTACGCCAAACCGCTGTAGGGTGACAGGAGTTTGAAGGAAGAGTCGATGAAAAAGATTTTCAGTTATTGAATTAACAATCTTTATTCTCACTAAGGACCTACAGATACCAATTTGTAATGTGCTGTAGTAAGAGTAATCTGCTGGTTTGACTTAAATGTTTAAACTGTTGCGCGCGTGTTGTGTGTTTGAGGCTTTCCGAGAACCGCGTGAAGTATTAAAGTATTTTATTTTATTTTATTTGAATTTGAATTAATAATCTTGTGCGCCTCTAAAACTTAAAGTACCTTAGTCTCAAGCGGTCAAGTACTGAAATTTCATTTCAATCCTCGCTGGCAAGAATTGCACAAAAATGGAAACAACTGCAATTTTAAAACTTTGATTTCTCAAATGTTTATTGTAGTTTTTTTCCCCAAAAGTCAGCTTTGACATAGAAGAATAAATATACATTCACAATCAGATTTGTTCATTTTGCAACAAACGTTCAAGTCATAATTTCTTATAAATATATATATATAGACCTATTTATGAACAAAATGTAAACAGTGTTGTCAACATTCTTACAGCGCTCCACCGAGGAGACTTCTGTAAGCTTTCGGTAAAGGCATATTTTATACGAGCACATTTTACAGCATGTTGTTGTTTTAATGGATCTCACTTGATTTGAAGCCACATAACATCTTTTTTTTTTTTAGTATTTCGTCGCTTTGAGTCCACAGATCACAGCCGTTCTGTATGAAAGACTCGCGAAGAGGACATGCGTTTCCCCGCCTCAAAAACGGGGCAGTGGTGGTGCTTCCAAAGCCCGAGGCTCCTCCGTTCCCGCGCCTAAACATGGGACGGCTGGTGGCAGGGTAAAGCTTCAGCGCCCGGCATCAATGTGCCACCATACGGCTGCGCCACTGTTTTTTCTCCAGCGTACTTTCTCCACGGACCTTGCCGGGTGCTTTAGCTGATGACACACCGCTCCTTGTCCTTCCCCTGGCCGCCGCCGACCGCCTTCTCTTTAATGTACATCAAGTCACTGTGCACGCTGGGCCGCCGGGCGAAAGGTGCCAAGATGCCGTACGCGTCCGAGTCCTTCAGCTTCTTGTTTTTGATGGACTTCCTGTGCAGCATGTCGCAGTACTGCACGGAAACCTTGCGGTGGAGGTCTGGGCTCATCTCGTTGGGCAGCTTGGCCAGCGTGAAGAGCGTCTGAAACATCTGGTCCACGTTGGTGTTGCGCTTGGCCGAAATCTCGAAGTAGGCGCACTGCTGGTCGCCCGCAACGAGCTGCTCGATCTCCTCCCTCTGCACTTCTCGGTAAAACTCACGGTCGCCCTTGTTTCCGCAGATCACCAGGGGTACGTCCACGTTTTCCTTAGTTTTATTTTTCAGGCAGGACTTGGTTTCGAAGATCTGCTGCTTCAGCCGCTGTACCTCCCGAAAGGAGTCCCTGTTGTCCAGACTGAACACCAGGATAAAGACATCACCTGTGAAGGGACAAGATAATGATTAATAAAGATGCTTCGGATAGTTTTATTTAGATTGGATGCATATTTCTGCAAACTGTATATGGTAACTCTTATGATATGTGACTTTTCGAAGATCATCACTAACAGATGCGAAGTTAATCACTGTTTCTACCAAATGCAGGTAGGAAAAAGTTCTGCAAAATTTACCTGTAAGTATGGACAGTCTCCTCATGGCAGGGAAGGGATGGTTTCCAGACGTGTCTAAAATGTCCAGCTGGTAAACGTCCCCTCTGATGCTATAGAATTTCCTATGAAAGTCCTCGATGGTCGGCGTGTACTGCTCGTCAAATCTACCGTTCAGAAACCTCGAGATGATGGCCGTCTTGCCCACTTTGGTGGAGCCCAGAATGACCATCCTGTAACAGTTTTTGGCAGGTATGTCAAACTCGTTCTCCGACGGCGTCATTTTCTTAATCATGTTTGGCAGAGACACTGGCTATCTTAGAAGTAAATGGGCGAAGTCGCACTGTCCAAGGCAGCTCTCGGCGCACTGTTGCTGATCTGACTCCTCCGACTTACAGGGCTGGTTATTTATGGGCGATCGGAGCCCCTCCTCTGAGACGCGTCACCCGGCGCGCTGCGCTCCGCCGGCTCGGGTTGGGGGAGAGTAACAGGTGCCGGCTTTGCGTCAGGCGCGCTGAAACACGGAATATGAGAGCCGGACACCTACCATCGGGAACAGCTAAGAACAGGCAAGCCGGGGTAGAAAAGCCAAAGATAAACACTAATTTCACGTCCTGTCTTAACTCTGAGTATTCGAACTGTCTGATTTTTTTTAGATGCCATTGTAAACGTAATTTGTGTATATAGACAGACAACTAGGCTGCTTTGTCATGAAATTCATAAAAAATAACCGACAAATTCAAAGAACAAATGTCAACACATTCAGCGCAATTGGGGACACGCAAATAAACTGATTGACGCTCCACTTTAGCACAGTCATGCATAGACTAATAAAATGACAAATATGCTCCACTTTAAACTAATGTGTCGTTTTTGTATAAAGGGATGTATTTACAAAATATTTGAATGATGTATGTTTTATTGGCACAGTGGTTATTGCAGGTATTGCACGTGTAAGTAGTTATCTCTATGCAATACATACAAGTGAGCAGGAAAAAAAATGAACAGATCAAAACGTCCTGAAAAAAATATCGCAGCCGACAAGCTGACATGTGAACGCAACTCCCATCAGCGCTCCCCCCGCCCCTCCATTCTACTGCGCCTCAAGGGGGCGCTAGTGTTTCGACGCTGGGCTCAGAGCGCGCATCTAAGGAGCGGCTTTCACGAGACCCGTCTCTTTAGGAAGTTCACAACCAGTTTTTCTAACGTCTGCGCGCACCAATAATTATAATCCATGCAATTTTGCTTCAAGGTGGTTTAAACGGTACATCTTTTATAGACTTCCAGAGACGACGCCCTCTTGTTATTTTATTCCGTCTTCTGCAACAAGTGCATTCTCCTTAAGTCACGAATCAAATTCGCCTCGGACGGACTGTTATGTTTACTTATTAAATATTGCAAGCTGCTAATTTCTCTCCATTTCTCAAGCTTCAAAAAGGGTTCGCACAAGCGCGACATACGGGGCGTCATACAGCAATACAAACAAATAGTGGTTTTGCGGCAGCGCTCCATTGTTTAATATATGTAAACCCCATTTCTCGGACGGAACATAACTAACCACGACCCCATCTATTGCATTAGAATAACATTTAAGGAGGCTTTTGCCGTAATCCTCGTGTGTCTGCAGTGACCCTGCTTTCCTCTGTCCCGATCTGCACCTGGAAACATCACACGTCTCTCTCGCATTGCATTATAACATACCTCGGAAAAGAAATAACCATGGTATTAGGGACTCCATCGTGCCACCCAAACGTTTTTTCGAAATAAAGTTTTTTTGACATTTGCATAAATAGAATTAGAACCTTGCACAACTTTGCTTTTAAATCGGGGGTGATCAAAACCGCCGCCCGCCCTTAAAGTGTCTTTTATTTAAACTGCACCTTAACTATTGCTTTTAATGAGTGAACCCACGCATATAGAAAACAAATTCAACATTTAGTCCGTCCTGTATACAGGTAGAAAAAAGTAGAAAAACATAAGTGACGAATAAGATCACTGTGCACAACGAGGAGGCGAAGCATTGTTAAGCTTTCAGCTTTATAGAGGATCGAAACCAGGGATGGTCGACACCACTGATTTCGATCCGATTTCACTTCGATCCTAGGTTGGTTGGGGGGGGACGAGGACGATAAGAATTTATACCCGGTAGGGGGAGGGGATGCGTCGGCTTACCGATCAGTTCAGTTCCCTGGTGTCTAGGCCGCTATCCCTTATAGGTGACCCTGCCCGATTGTATTCCTGTAATAATATAAACAATTCAATTACCAAGTGAAAATCGATATGTTAACGTTAGAATCGATTCTCAAAAGTATTCAGATCGAAAGTCTATACTTCTGTATCGATCGGGACATGCCTAACACGGGATCTTGTCTTTGAACTGACCTATGACCCGCGCTCTGAGACACGCAAAGTAATTATGCTGACTGCGGGCGGTGTGTATACCTTAAAATAAACACCCAAGGGATGCACCTTCAGATGTAAATAGACCCATTTTACTTGCATATTAGATAGTGGGGCGTCGATATCTTGACAACAATAAGCCATTTTCGTTTAAACATTTTAATTGTGCAGAGAGGCAATAACAGACAAAGAAACTGCTCCTATATCAATGAATATTGCATTAAAAAAAAAAACTATTTACTAACCTGAACTAACCGGTAATTATTTTGTCCTATTTTGTGGTTCACCAAAATAGACATGAAAAGCACGAATTAAATATCAGTTCTGAGTGCCGGGCGGATGGCCGGGAGCAGTGCAGAGCAGCGGGACCTTGGAGGACTTGTCTGTGCAGGGTACACGGTACTGGTCAGCCCAGTAGGTGGCTCAGGCAGCTTAGTAAGCCTGTTTCACATCGTCTCCAACAGGGGGCGCCAGCGGTGATGCTTGCATGTAGGGTGCCACATGGGCTTGGACTGGTACTGATGGGACATGGGACATTTGGTTCTCCATGGTGAGCAGTGGGGGTCTGTATAATTTACTGGACTGGCACCACAGCCAGCTTTGATCACGTCCCCCAAGCTCATGGAACTATGGGGAAAAACCACTGTTGGTGCCTCTTATGGTCACGAGCTGGACGTTCATCTTCCTGAGATGTCTTTGGCTCCTAAGAGGGACTCACCTGCTGGTTGACGTTGAGTAAAATCCACAGACATTACAGAGTTTCACGAGAATGACAGGAAATCCTGACTGGACCCCAGCTATGCAAGCTATTAGGAAGTAAATGTGGGAGGGGGGCTATATTTTGGGGGCTCGGACACAAAGTATCTCCCCTAGTCTAGGAACAGGCCAAAATGAATACATCCATTCATTGTCTGACACTGAGCACATGGTGTTCATTGCAGGTGCACAGCATCGCTCTGGCCATGTTCATGTTAGCTAAGACAGGGGCTGCCTTTCTTCACTCCTTCCTACTCTACCTTCAAATCCACCCCGGGGGGGGAGCAGGTGGTCCTGTGGTCCAGTTTCATCTCAATAAGACAAGTGCAGTATGCTTTCTGCTGAGAAGCCCTCAGGATTTCCAAGCTATGGCTTATGGGTAATGACCCCCCCCAAAATCTTGCAGTGCCCAGCTAATCCATCCGTATCCTTGGCGACAGCTTCTTCTGAAAACTGGAGCCCAATTTCCAGAATGTCAGGCTTGCTCATGGGAAAGACCCCTCCTTAATGCAGGCTTAATTAATTAACCCAGTTAACGCTGCCGCCCCCTCCCCCCCCCCCCCCCCGCTCCCCCCTTACGACGCCTCTAGCCCCAATCTACAGGGCACAGAGGGAGGGGTAGTAGGAAGGGGTCTGCTTGTAGCATGAACATCCTGTTAGCGGCGAGCACAATTACCGGAGCTGAAGCAGCCC
>JABJVO010000093.1:4094441-4106861 GCA_026770805.1 Boulengeromyrus knoepffleri
GAGCGGGGTCATTTCTGCTTGTCCAGGCCTATCTCAACCCCATTATGTATTTTAACATATTGGTAAAATACCAAATTATTACATTTTCAAACAGGACAAAGCACTTGCAGAAGTGGGGGGGGGGGGTGTAAAATCACATGGACAAAAATAAAATAAAAAAAGAAACAGATGCTATAGTTTTTGGGTGACGTTTTGGGCACAGTGCAGGTTAATAGCAAGGGAACAAGTATGGAACAGCCCTACATACACAAGTGACAGGAGAGGGGACTTAAACCTCAGTCCCTCCAGGGACATACGCAGCAATGAACAGATCAAGTGCACAAGACAGAACCGAGGGCTGTGTGAGAGGCTTAGGGAGAAACCGCGTTCCACATCGAAACTGTGTAAAAATGTAAACGTTCCTGACGGAAGACGGCGTTGCCTAGCGATAAGGCATGACAAAGTCCCCCCCCGCCCCCCAACCCACCTCCCAGGGCTGGGAGAGGAAGCCATTGGAGGGGGGGATCTTACTCTTCCACATTCACAGGACACCGGAGGTGCCGTTTTAATTCCAGTGTTCAACCCCCCCACTAAGTTTATCTCAGTTGCTTTGTATGGTTGCCATAGAGAAAGCATCCATTAAATTAGAGGCAGAAAGCAGCAGCCCAAGTCGAGGATGATGATGTTAATGAAGACAGCAACAACAATAATAATCATAATGGTGTCTTAATGCTTAGGGAAGCACACTTGTAATTGAAAGATTGCAGGTTCGAGTCCCCGACCAGCAAGGCACCACTGAGGTACCCTGAGCAAGGTACCGTCCCCAAGCACTGCTCCCCGGGCGCTGAATTAGCTGCCCCCTGCTATGTCAAGATGTCACATATGGGTTAAATGCAGTGGACACATTTTATTGTGCACTGTGTGCTGTGGTGTGTCAACACTGATCACCTAATGGAATAATAATAATTATAATAAAAATAATAATAATAATAATGTGTATTGCATGTATTGTATTGACCTTAAACTTACATTCCGTTTCTTGGCCCGGGTTCAGTAACTTCATCATCAACCAGGATCAGGTTCTGCTCATCGATGCACTGGACCTGTCAGCTCGCCACTGTATGGAGCTGCACCCACTGCAGGCTTTAACTCCTGCACATGCATGCTGCAGCGGTGCTATGGGCTTAAGGGGGGAAGACAAGCCTTCGTCTGAACTGGTCAGTATATAGTGATGTACAGGGGGGCCGGTTCACTGCCACAGAGCGGCTTGGGGGTCCTCAGCAGTGCGTGACCATGACCGATCCCAGACGGGTGGGAGGCGGACCCCCCCTCCCCTGACGTCGGCCGATGACATGGTGACCTGGATTAGGCTCCACAGGTGTGTTTATGTAACAGGACAGAGGCTGGTTGCCTAGCAGCAGTCAGGCGATGTCGCAGAGGTAACCACGGCAGGATGGAAGTGAGGGTCCGTACGGAGGGTAATGGGCCAAAGCCAGTCTCGGGATGGCGGCGTGACCCATTTCTGTGGCACGTTTGACCTTATAAACCGTCACGCTGGTGACAGAAGCCAGCCAACTGAGTGTCGGTCATTCCGCTAATTCAAAACAGACTCCGCCATAACGTTTGATCAGCAGTAGGAGGTTCCAGCATCTACACGGCCCCCCATGAAAGGCCACGGTGTGTGAAAATCGGCTTGGTGCGAGCTTCCATTAAACCCATCCCGTGGTCTTTGCTTCAAGCGCTGATCTTAGGTCAGCTGGGCAGAAACGAGGGCCACTTAAGGAGGGCCACTTTCTACCCTGGTCAGGCTGGACGGAAACTCATCAGTTTTAATCTGTTTTGTAGGAACATGCGTCATGGCAACAAGAGTCCCTCAAGAGTCTCCATGAGAGGTTCTGCACTCGGCATTCTGACTTACGCTGCCTCATTATTGATGAGCTTCTAACAATCCGGGGGGTCGGACCGGTCAGGTTTCCGCTCTTTCGCATAAAAGACACATACTGGTTGAAGAGGGAGGTTATTTGCTCATGGATCTGGAGGACTTGAATTCACAGGGACAGTGGCAGCAGATGGAGGGCTTACTCAAGGACTCACTCAGGAGTATGAGGGACTCACTCAGGAGTATGATGGACTCACTCAGGAGTATCAGGGACTCACTCAGGAGTATCAGGGACTCAGGAGTATCAGGGACTCACTCAGTAGTATCAGGGACTCACTCAGGAGTATCAGGGACTCACTCAGGAGTATCAGGGAGTCACTCAGGAGTATGATGGACTCACTCAGGAGTATCAGGGACTCACTCAGGAGTATGATGGACTCACTCAGGAGTATTCCGTTTCTTTCCTCCATTGCCTTCTGGCTTTCCTTCCCTATTCTCCACACCATTTTCTATAAGTGATGTAATAATGGACTTGTCCTCACTCTTGTTAAGCGCCTTGGGACAACTGTGTTTTGAAAGGCGCTATATAGAAATAAAGTCCAAGATGATGGGCCCAGGAATATAGGGACTCGGATTTGGATAAAGGACAGTGGAGGAATACAGCCTGAGGGCTTCATGGATTAGATTAGATTAATTTCTGCAGAAAACAAGCAACTGGAAAATCAGCAGGCATTAGTCCCTGGAACCGAGGGCCCAATGAGGAAGCCATTCTGCTGGCTGTGGGATTTAAACCAGCACACTTGCGGACAGAGAAACAGCATCGTAACCGGCTGAGCCACATATCAGATGCAGCAGTGGTAGGGCTTTATACGCAGCTGGACTCCTGTTACCCATAAAGTGTTTCCGGCCCATGGGCCGCATCTTCAGTCTGGTCACAGACGGTCAACTTCCCCTGTAATCGTTCTTCTGATTTCCCGGTGCCGCTCTCCCGTGTATCCGGCCCGGGCCCCCGAGTGGCACCCGGATATGGGTCCGGGGAGCTCAATGCCCGCATGCCCGGCGCAGCACGCCGCTCGCAGGCCGGCGGCCTTTGAGTGATGCCAATGCGACCAATTAAGAGCCAATCAGCGCTAAGTGCTTTATAACCTCATTTCCCTTCAGCTAAGAGGAAACAATCTGCTGCTTTCTGTGGTTGGTCCATCTTTATGCTTCAGCTCCTCCTGGCGATTCAGCCCGACCCCCCCCCCCCTCGATCGGCAGGGAGGTGTCAGGCATGGTCCGCGGGGCGCTGGCTGAGCCCGCCTTGGAATAGAGATCAACTCGTTACCCCTGACGATCCTTGAGGGCTTAGTGGACTCCCCCCCCATGGGGACCGGTCCACTGAAGCTCTCATAAAAACAAAGAGAGGGCACGGGGGAGGGAATGGGGAGCCAGGAATAAATGAGGTGGGGGCCACCAAGGTCGAGGACAAGACGGGGGATCGGGGGGCGTGAGACAGTAGCGCAGGCCACTGGTCATGTGGGTGGGGGTTAGGCAGCGGTGGAATTTCTATTTGTAATTTTTGCTACTAGCCAACTGGGTTAGGTCAGTAGAAGACATGGGCGTAAATAATCAAAACTGTTCAATACAACCCCCTCCCCAATAATCATGTCTCCCCCTAAGTGGATGGAGACCTCAGTCCCAGTGTTCAAACCAAAGTTATGCCCTTGGTAGAAGACAGAGATAAATATTCACTGTAATTTCCAAACATAAAGAAAAAAAGGAGGTGTTTGAGGAAAAAAAACGATGCAATAAATCTAGTTAGTTTTTCCAATTTCTTTTTGATCCAGCTTGCTGAAGTCTCTACTAATTTGTTGCCCTGGAAAATGGAGAGTTTAATGCTGAATATCAGTTCATCAGGTCCTTCAAGCTGATTGGCTGAGACATCCGACACTGGGATTGGCCAAAAAGATCCTGCACGTGTCACCACCCCAGAGGATTTTAGACAGGTAGCGATTAACATGCCTGGGGTGTTTTTTTTTGTTGCTGTGTGACCTGCAGTTTTTGTGCTCACCCTTTGTCTGAATTACTCACCTGAGTAAGTGAGCAGCCTCATTTCCAGCCCTGGGGTTGAGTAGGTGTGTAGCAGGTAGCGATGGCTAACAGAATGAACGAGAGATGCAAATGAAGAGGAACAGAAAACATGAGAATAAAAGAGGAGAAGTGAAAGACGATGGTAAGGAGTGTAGGGGACAGAAGGTGAGATACAAGACCTATGAAAATGACAGAATCGCTGATTTTCATCCGACTAGCCGTCTGGGAGATTTGGAGCAGTGTCCATAAGGCAGTGGGCTATTTATAGCTGGAATCCAAAATAAACTGTACAGGGAATTTAAGAATCAGGATACAGGGCTCTCGATACGGCTCTCCTTGACCGGCGCCTTATACTTTTCAGATGGTACAAACCCATTTAGTCATCATACTGTATGTCGGGCATGTCTGAGTGGCGTGACAATGACGAGCTAAGCATCGGGGCACAATGGCCGCCAACCAGGAAGCTTACTGCACGTGCCCAGTAGGGTTTGCGGGGGGAGGTTAAGGACTCACATTACTACCCGAAAATTGTCCCGTTTATTGAGCTACACAGGTGTGGAGGGGAGCGCTCACTGATTATTGCACCCCCACCCCCAATAGAGCTGACGCCAACATCCAACTAGATGCCGTTTAAGGACCAGCACAGCAGTGAATGAAATCAGTACAAATGTATATACATACATACATAGATTCAGCTGCAATAATAATGATGCTTTATTTGCCATTTGTATGAATGGAATTCTTTGGTTTTCATACACAGAGGCGAGAGCAGAGCTTGGGGTCTCAGCAGACGGTCGGCCATTAATCAGCCCGGGAGCAGTTTACATGTGAAGGAACGAATTAATGACAGGCCAAAGGAAACAGTGTTTATGCCATTAGTGGAACTCTCCACTGGCCTCTGGAATTACAACCCCTCCCCCTCCTGAAACACCCTCTGCATCTATAGGCTCCCTGCCAGCTGTCCCAAATATGATTGGATGGTCTTTGTGTCTGGCCACGCCCACTCCTTGAGATTGGGCGCTCCAGGAAATAAACAGCTGAAGATGGTGGCAGATGGAGTTGTCTGTTGGGGCTGTGCCAGGGGAGCCGGTCACGGTAAGGGGGGGGGGGGGGGTTCTTTCGGATGTCCACCTCCATCACTGGCTCTTGGAGTGGCAGGCTTTCTCCCGGTAGACTGCCTCGGTGAATGGTCTGCAAACACAGGCAACCATAAACCATGAGGTCCTGGTGGCCCCGCTGTCACTGTGCCACCCTGTACCAGGCACGGGCGGAGACCAAACAGGCGGGAGGGTGGGGGTGCAAACACATCATCGATCGTGTGCCCGACACCGGCGCTATCTGGCTCACGGCCCGGTGGTCACGGGCCGGAACACCGCAGTATCTCATCTGCGAGGCAGCACCGGTGAACGTGGGCATGTTTGCGTTCCGACGTTATCTCTCACCCGAGGAGAATCAGGAAATCCATCGCGGCAAGCGGAAGAGCCGGCGTATGGTCCCATGAATGTCGGACACATTACCGCGGCATCCTCAGGCCTAACTAGGCGATCACCGACACACGAGCCGCGTTTACGTTTCAGTCCGTGACGTGCAAACAGAGTAGCGTGAGGCGATCCAATCACAGCCCACTGTTCTTACACACTTCAGCTTCCTGTTAACATCATCGAGGAACAGAAAAAGGTGCGCTACTAATATATATTTAAATGATAAAGGGAGAAAAACAACGACAAGAACAGGCACACAATTGCCTCACCACAGGAAGCTGCAGTCTCCCTAGGGGCACCAGAGGAAGGTGTGTTATTTACTACTCTTTGACACAGTGCTCTGGCTGACATGGCCTGGGGGGGCCAACGAGCCCACTATGAACCCTAACTCCCCCCTCACGGTTGAGTCATCTTCAGTTCTTCGTGCCGAAGTAGGTCAGTAGGAAAGGGGATCAACACGTCGCGGGGCCAGGTTACCGTGGCAACCGCCGGGTCACTGGGGGTCGTGTCTGCCGTAGTGGCTGAAGACGCGGCACGAGTACCTGCAACAGGTGTGCAGACACTGCAGTTAAAATATCTGACTGTGTGTATGTATATTTACCATGTGCAGGGGCTGACCATTTACTAATATAACAGATCGAATGAAGAGTAGGGCGGCGCTTGTCTTGAGAAGAGCCAGGCTATCCTGGAATACAGCCCTGATCTGTGCCTGTGGGGATATTGGTCTGTTATCCAAGACGAACAACCTCCAGTGCGTTGGAAGATGAAGCAGTTGAGAATCTGCTCCATGCCCCACACTGCAGTACATCCTGGTCCCGGGCTCTGAAACCCGCAGCGCCGTCCTGATCCTCCAGGTGGCCGCTAAGGTCCCTGCCAGCTGCCAGGATCCTTGAAAGTTTCTTGAAACCCACTATATAAGATTTTGACTGGGAGGCCAGTCTTACATCTGACACGTACCAGTAACCGGCTTTCAAAGGAACATGACTCACGTCTGCAGCTGCGTTTGTCATTGTGCTTTCAGTCCTTTGTCATTTGGCGTTTCCATTAATCTGTCCAGAAACACACCTCTTTGTATACATACACATCTCTATGGGTCACCTACTGTATCGCTACAGGTAAAGAATTATACCTGAAGTTTTTTCAGCTAATTAAAAAAGATAAAAAAAGGTATGTTGTGAAACATGACAGGTGTGTCCTAGCTCACCCTTCATCTGACACCCCTGGGGTAGTTTTCAGGAATAAGGGCTTTGCTCACTCTTCCTGCCATAGGATTTGAACCGACAACCTTTCGATCAGGGGCTTCTGCATCCTAACCTGCAGAACCACACGCCTGTTTTAGGACATAACTGCACATACTTATAGCATCAAAGCGAATCTGAAAGCGAATCTCTTGGGGGGCAGGGGGTGGGTCCGTGGAAGCGCAGCAACGACGGCAATCTTAGGCGTGTTACAGAGGACAATGGGGCGCATGCAGCGGCAGTGTTCACAGGGGCTCTCAGGGGCCACAAACAGCCACTACGGGGAGTGAGACGCCAGAAACAATGAACCCGTCCCAGGACAGACGGCGAGCGGGAAGTGAAGGATCAGGGTCAAAGCAACGGCCAGACTCACACGCCACTCTGCACGGACAGTCAGAGGTGGAAGGGAGTGGGAAGGAGGTGAGACAAGAAACAAAGAGTTACCCTTCGAAGAAGAGCGCCACCTTGTAGCAGACTCCCACAACCAGGGTCAGGATGAGGCCTACAGGACTGGCATGGCTGTAGGGGGAAGAAGGAGGTCACATGGTCAGGGTCACATGTTATTCCATCAGCAGAAGGCAGGTAACTGGATGGAGCTGGTTAGAATGAATCAGCGTTACACGGAGCTGCATGTATGTCAGACATGTCGCATAAGAGCAGCCCTTCCGGTGAATGAATAGGACTGTTGGTCCAGATCCCATTGAGAGAAGGAAAAAGCAATCCTTACATTTACCCAGAAAGGTCACCAAGGAAACTTTCTTCCGCGTTCCTGTTTTATAACTGCTCTTGACCTGATTCTGGTGCTGAGGATGTGCAATTAAAGGGCACTGACTGCTTCTGACTCATTTTAGATCATCATAATTCTTTTTATATAAAACGGGGATATGTGATAAATGGGATGGCTGATTAAAAATCCCCAGACAAACAAATAATGGTAACAAATAATCGAAGTTTATTTGCTTATTTCACAAACACTCATCGGACACAACCTCGATTATTTATGGAGGCTGATTCATCTGTTTGAACTTCATTTCACTTCTAGCTGCTCATCCTGATCAGGGTCCCCGGGTGCCTGGAACCCATCCCAGGCGGCAGGGGGCCCGGAACCCATCCCAGGCGGCAGGGGGCCCGGAACCCATCCCAGGCGGCACAGGGGCCCGGAACCCATCCCAGGCGGCACGGGGCCCGGAACCCATCCCAGGCAGCAGGGGGCCCAGAAGCCATCCTAGGGGGCACGGTGCCCGCAACCCATCCCAGGCAGCAGGGCTCCTGGGTACACGCTGTTCAGGGTGCCAGTCTATCGCAGAGAGACTTAGAGATAGACTGCACACTCACGGAGCAGAGGCAGAACTTACAAATAACCCATAGGGTTGGAGGCACAAACTGCTACTCACTGAGCCAACATGAACTTGAATTAATAGGTTCTTATATTATTTATTAATCACCGAGTAGGAGATGGAAATGGGCCACCGACAGAAGCAGCCACGTGTCTGAACAAAGAGGGCGGGTCCACTGCATTCCCACCGTGCTGTGTTAGGTACCATGCAGCTCTGGCCCCAACGCAAACTGGCACTGGTTACCCTCCAGTGCTCCCAGTGCTTCCTCATTAGACACTCAGCCTAGTTGTAATGTGCGGTCTGTCCTGCTTGTGCATCGCTTTGGATCAAAATGGCTGCTAAATAAATGAAGGTAAATGTCACATTTACACATGCCAGTGTGGACCAATCATAGTCTGCCCGCATGGCCACACCCACCCTTAGCTGACGAGCCCCCCCCCCCCCTGCCAGATAAGCGGTTAATTGCTGCACGGATGGACAGACGTCACTCATGCCAAACCAGCCATGTGACATTACGGGTAAAACCACAGGCACGGAGCGGAGCGACCGCACTCTGCATTAAAGCCCCGCATAGTTAAAGGCACACAGCGTCCTTACAGGACAAACAGCAAAGTGCAGAAAGACGGCTGTATTAAAGATCATCGAACCGAAACCAGCCACACGTGACACTTTGCCAATATCATTTATCACGGCCGATCGCAGGCCCAAGGGCCCCGACGAGGCAGCGGGCAACACAGACAGATTTATCGCCTCGAAATGGGACCAGGGCCCATTCAATAAGGGACAAACACCCAAAATAAGCACCGGTTCCTGTGGCACGTGCCACAGCCACATTTAAAGACCATCAGCCTGGCCACTGATCAGGCTCAGCTGAGCCTCGTTACCCCATTCACCCGTCGGCACAGTGGCTGACGATTGATCGCCATGGAGATGCGAGTGATCGATTCAGCCTCATTTCCATTCCCCGCTCAGACCTCCTTCCACTAATAATATCCCATATCGATCGAGTACCTGCCCATCACAGGTATAAAAACACGCAGACATAGTCAGGAATAATGTAAGCAACAGCAGGTCCTCAGGGGTCACAGTCAAAGAGTTTGTTATTGTCCGTGTCAGATACATGATGCATAGAGTCACACACCAAGGCGGAGTGTCATTCGTGTTGGTCGCAGTGCAAATAAATGGTAAAAAATGGAATATAAATGGTTAAACATACAAACATGACATATCGGCATTAAAACAGACAAAATAGATACAGTTAACCACGTGATTGTTCTGCAAATTTGCCATGGACTTCAATGAAGCGAATGGATAAATGGATAAATAGATAAACAGACTTTAGTTTCAGAGTTATGATTCTGCAGTTGTTAGTCCTTTTAACAGACTTAGACTGGGAGAGGCCAGGCTGCAAATAGCGTGTGTAAATAATCTGTTTGTAAGCCTCACTGTCTGGGACTTCAGGCTGGTGCCGGTCAGACCATAAAGCAAGAGGGACCAACAAGAACAACATTAGTGTCATCATCATCATCGTTGTCATCGTCTTCATCGTCGTCGTCATCATCATCTTTGTCATCATCATCGTCGTCATTGTCATCATCACCATCATCATCGTCATCATCATTGACGCGCTGCTGCGCCGCATTTTGTTAACTGGAGTTTTTTCCCCTCTGGCCTTATTTCATTCTCCCAGTAATTCTTGCACCCAGGTCTATTCAGTAAATTTTAAATGAAACTGCTTATTCGGATGATTCCAGAAGCCCGGTCTCTTTCGGTGGTAAAAAATCTCTGAGTAGGAATCAGAAGGAATCGTGAAGGTTTATCTACCCATCCACTGATTTTCCATGACCACTCATCCTGTACAGAAGCTGATTCCATGAGGCATGGGGCACAAGGCAAGGGGAGGCCAGTCGATCACAGGCTCAAAACTCACATGCACGCCATCACACGCCATTGGCAATCTAGTGCCTACAGATCGGGATTCGAACCCACAACCCTAGAGGCGTATATAAAAGACTTGAGAAATGACTGTGAAAAAAGAAACACAGAAAGGACAGCGTTGTAAGCACTGAAGACACGTGTCTTTCCCCAAAGAGCCGTCAGCCCGCATTCCGGAGGGGGGTACGGATTGATCGAGGCTCGTTTACTCACAGAAAGCCCAACAGCAATCAGCCCGGGCTGTTACTGCTAATCAGAGCGCAGACGGCAGCCGGGCTGAGCCGTAAAGAGCCACTGCATCCGTAAACAAGGTAGCCGGTAATGGTCATCGTCATGGTGACGTCATACCCCCAGCTGTTAGCCAAGCCCAGCCTGATGCTGCCTGTAATCATGGCTCTTAGTCTGAACAGAAATCCTCTTTAGAGCAACATTCAAAGCCATCCCTAACAACACATTTTATCTTTTATTTATTTAGCAGAGAGTTTTACCCAAAGCAGGGTCATCCAGTCTCTGGAGTAACTGGGGGTTAAGGGCCTCGCTCAGGGGCCCAATGGTGACATCAATCTGCAAGCCTGGGATTTAAACCAATGACCATCCGATCATGTACACAGGGTCCTAACCCACTGAGTCACACACTGCCTTTTTTGAGCACACAGAAAGACAGACACCACCTGAATGAATGAATGGTGTTTGGACCTTGTGGCTGTAGCTTACGCGTCGCATCAAAACTTCCTATAAAAGTGTGTGTGTGTGTGTGTGTGTGTGTGTGTGCAGACTGCAACAAAGTTGTGATACAGCTGTAGTCTGCATTCTGAAAACTGTGCAGGAGACATGACACTGGCATATACATGGGTAATTTACCATGCTAAAATATGTAGCAGACCAGAGATGTACAGGTCCATGCATACAGAATGGGCACCGAGAAAGAAGAGCAAAGATCATCATCAGCAACAAATGCTCCAAGAACACGGTGAGCTAACAACTGCTCACCCTACTGGACACAGTGTGCACAGTGGAACCCCGGCAGCGGCGTATGCGTCGTCACTGCGCTGCTTGCACAGTCTGTACACGGCGTATGCGTCGTCACTGCGCTGCTTGCACAGTCTGTACACGGCGTATGCGTCGTCACTGCGCTGCTTACACAGTCTGTACACGCCGTCACTGCGCTACTGGCACAGTCCGTACGTGCTAAGGCTCCTCCTACTTTTGTACTCGGCAGTTTATTGAGTTTCTATGAAGAACAGACCCCCCTTCCACGCCAATTCCACACTAATGACAATTAAAGTGCACTTTCCCCTCAACGTGATTTTGCTCACTTACACCACTGATAAATAATTAGGCACAAATTAAGCAGATATTAAGTATTTCATCTTAAGTGGTTAATCAATAATTCATGAACTTCACTGTTCCAGCACTTGAAACAATGAGCTATTGCTGACAGTCGTAATCAGTAGGTGAAAACATTTTTTAAAACATTTATATTTAAATGGAGGATTGTTGCCCTTAAAACCCTTTTGGAATCTGGAACTTAGAAATGTCAAACCGGGTCTCAGCAGAGGTTCACTGACAGACGAACTGTGGTCATGTGACCTGACAGCACCCCCAAACCGTGACATGAGGACGACCCAGGGCAGCTCCTGCGGCTCTGCAGTCAGATATATAATAAGGCCTTAGACGCTCATCACACTTTTCTCACACATTGCACTCTGCATATTTTGTCTTTCAGCCATTTTAAAAATTGTATATTGATTTCGCATATTTATACTTCCTAACCATTTGTCTACTCTGATGCACGAGTGACTTTGTTTTGTTTTGTGCTGTCTAATCATGCTTTATGTTACCAACTGTACAAAAGGCAAATTCAGTTCAGTTCAATTTAATTCAATTCATTTTTATATAGCGCC
Source organism: Boulengeromyrus knoepffleri (assembly GCA_026770805.1). Classification (NCBI taxonomy): domain Eukaryota; kingdom Metazoa; phylum Chordata; class Actinopteri; order Osteoglossiformes; family Mormyridae; genus Boulengeromyrus; species Boulengeromyrus knoepffleri. Next base: position 4,106,268 of record JABJVO010000093.1, read on the forward strand.
TTTCACAACAGTGTTGCCTCAAGGCAATTTACATGGGTGTGTTGTGGTGCATGACATCATCAAGTCAGAATAATACAGAAACAAGGGAAAGGGAAGAGAAAGAAAGAAAGAAAGGACGAAAGAAAGAAACGATGAAAGAAAGAAAGGACGAAAGGATGAAAGAAAGGATGAAAGAAAGAAAGGACGGATGAAAGTAAGAAAGAAAGGACGAAAGCAAGCCAGACGACTACCCTGAACGAGCTTAACGATTCCAGAAGAGTCGACACTGATACCCCCCAAGCAGAAGCGTGAGTTGACGCGTGAAGGGTGACTACAGGGTGACTGCTCACCCTTCCCTATCTCACGCAGACAGACATTCAAGGCCGTGTTTGTACAGACCACACTACTAAGCCACACCCATCACATGCGTCCAATCAGGGCCTCGGGAACAATCTGAAGGACGTAAAGGCTGATTTTCAGGCCTTGCGGTCCAGGCATCACCCCCCCCCCCCCCCGCCCCCCCCCCCCCCCCCCAACACCTTTCTCTTTTGCTTCCCCAGCGCCCGGCAGACGCCTTCCACCCCCCGCCGCCCACGCGGAGCGGGGGGCTGAGGC
>JABJVO010000093.1:4133458-4144996 GCA_026770805.1 Boulengeromyrus knoepffleri
CTCTTCCAGTGGCAGCCCAGCTTTCCTAGCTGGTCTCTGGCCAGGCCCAAAGCTGCTTAGCTTCCGATGGATTACCTAGTCTGACCTGCAACATCACTCTTATTCTGTACTGCCAGTCACTAACTGGTGCCCATTAGTAACTTTACCACAGTGTCTCTCTTCATGGTCCTGGGGGACCCCCAGACATGGTAGCAGAGGCGGCAAGGGGTCTACTGCTTAATTTACCAAGAGAACCACCAGCGGCAAATTTTACAGTGACCCTTTGGATAGCAGATGATCACGCAAAATTCGAAACAATTTACCAATGACCGGCCCTTCTCCGGGTAGACAGATCTTACCAAGGGGGCCCCCAGCTCTCTCTGCCCCCCCTGCTGTGACACCCATCCTCCACTCATGCCCAGACAGTCCACATTTTTGCCTTCTCCCAGCTCCCAGCCAACTGAGAACACTGAACACCTGTACAGGTGCATTGAGAACTGGGAGAGAACAAAAATGGACTGTCTGGGGTCCCAGAGGAGCGGGCTGAGAAAAATTGCTGTAAGCCAGGCCGTGATGGACAGTAAACAGTACATCACACCCAGGATGAAGAGGGAGGTAGGGAAATCGGGGCATGTCTGGGACATCCAGCCCCCGTCCCCCCCCCCCCCTCGCCAGAATTGAGCCTCCTGATCTGCGGACATCGGAAAACACCCAGAGATCCTCGGGGATGGCAGTTTGACAGTGGAGCAGGTGGTCGCTTCATCATCACGACGATGCCATTTCCAGTCAGCGGCTCTGGAGAAATTAAAGGAACTTAAAAGGGGAAAAAAAAAAAAAAACTGAACTTTCACAAAACTAAAAATGAAAAATCACCCCCAAGACAGGAAGCTGAACCGGTTGCTAAATAGCTCCTTTTTGCACTTAGGCTTATTTATATAACGATTACAGAGGAAACAAACAATCAGGCAGAGAGAAATTATCAGGATTATTTTTTCAGGCCATAAAGATTGATCTTTCATCTTTTAACAGTTATTCTCAGCCTTGGAATCTTACTCCTGGCAATTTTGATTATGAGGGTTGATTTTTGTTATTTTTGGGTCTATTTATGTGAGAATAAGGTTCGGGGGGGGGTCGCCAATCTGGACGTCAATCTTCACTTCACTCCTTTCATCTCACTTTTGACATTGACCCCACACCAGGCTGGAGACCCAGGTCACTGCTGGGGGCTATGAGTTGTTTTTAGCCCCGCTGCAAGCTAAAACAATGAATTTTGCACTGATTTAATGGTTCTCTGCCATCATTAACCAAGAACTGCCACAGGGTTCTGTTCACCAGGACAGACAAATCGGATCTTCAGTGTTTCTGTGGTGTCAACAGCACTGAGGTAGGAAGGGCTTGGAGGTCATACAGGGAACCAGAGAGGAACACCTGCCCTGGTAAAGCCTGCAGAGATATCACCTGGGTAAATACAGACCACAAGAACGCGCGCTCGCACACACACACACACACACACACACACACAGAAGCACACAAAGGCACAGAGAAACACAGAGACACAAACACACAGAAGCATACAAAGGCACAGAGAAACACACAGAGACACACACACGCGGACAGAAACACACAGACACAGGTACACACACACAAAGACAAACAGGGAGAGACATACAGACACACATACATACAGAAAGACAAACAGACACACACACACACATACATACTGAAAGACAAACACACAGACACAGACACACGGAACCAGCCTAATCAGGAACTGACTGTAGTGGATTAGAGTTAAATCTCTGCCACCTGGGGACAGCAGCATCTCCTGAACCACCGAGCCTGCAGAGCAATTACACAGAAAGCATTAACTCCGCCGCGGCCAGCTGAACCCCTCGCAGGCCCCCCAGGGTGATCAAAGAGCTCCCCGCAGGGCCCGGCCCACCTGCTGGTCAGTCTCACCCGGCGGAACCTCTGAACTCGGCTCCGGTTACCGAAAGCACAGCTGACTCTACGTAGAATAAGCTCATATTACCTGGAGTTTCCTTCGGCCGACGTGCAGCTTACACAGCAGCCATGAGCCCCTACAGGTGAGGATCCGAGAGCAGCGCCAGACGGTAGCCGAGGAGCAACTGGGGGCAGGTGCCTTGCTGAAGGACCCAACGGCGAGATCATTTTGTCAACAACAGGATTTGAACCCACAACCTTCTGATCATGGATTAAGAGTCGTGACCCATAGAGCAACTTCTATCAATAGGGTTTGTGTAACAAGTAAAAACTCCACTCATTTAAACTACCTCTGTAATAGCAACTTAATAATCAGGGACGCAAGTATGCATTCACCTTTAAGAACGATACGTGCGACAATCGACTGTTTGTAAAAGCGCAAATGCGTACTCATTTTATGTGCATTTGCGCTAATATGAAAACAAAATATAATGCATTTTTATCTTTGTATGCTAACTCTGCTTCATTTGCGGTACACGGGTTAAAATGCAAGGTATGGTCTTGTCATAACAGCGCAAATGCACATGAAATGAGGAGCCTCCAGCCCTCATGGGGGCTGTATTTTTGCCCACAGGATTATATCACATCATAACGACTCCAAAAAGCGTCCGCCCAATGGTAACACGTGTAATTTGTTTCTCTAGACAAGCAATGACTTCCAGTACACCAGACCAGCAACTTACGGGCAGTGCCAGCAAGGGCTGCCCCCTAGTGGGAAATTCTGGCAGAGCGCTCACTGATGGGTAGCTATAGCGATAAAACATACTCACTGGAGATGCTGAGTCCCACTGGAATGAAGACAGGAAATGCGGAAACAAAGGTTTAATGGAAGAGCACATCGGACTCAGGAGACCCAGATAGATAACAGCGTGAAGGACGAACAGAAAGTGAGAGAACATTAAACTACATTTTATCTACCTCTGTGGCAAGTTATCAGCTTACAGTTTAGGGAGGGAAGGAATGGTGGAGGAGAGAGCGATCGCACATAGCGGTGCGTTTCTCTGATAAGCAAAGGCCATCGTCCCACCGCCGTAAACCTGCCGAAGGGCCCAAACGCCATCACTTATCTGGGCTTTGGGGACACGCCGCTCGCCGCAAATAATCTGAGATCCGCAGGGGTCACCAAACTCAACAGACAAATCGACAGAAAGACGACACAAACACTGACACACAGACGTTACCACCTCCCTGGTTCGATTCCGAGAGGCGTACGAGAGCGAAAGTAGCCGCTGCAGCGTACAGCTAAGCGGCATGAGGTCGGGGTCAGCGGGGTGAGCAGATACGGGCACAAGGACGGGCCGTGATCTTTGTCAACCCTCTGCAACATCCACGGCTAAGAATATCACACGGCGTCCTTAATTAAGGGCAACCCCCCCCCCCCCCCCGCACTGTGTTTTTTTCTGGAACAGGTAACGTTGAGAAAGGACCTTGAGTGTTTTAAAGGTCAGACCATCGCGAGACGGTACACACTGCTGCGAGCCGCGTGCCGTGGGAACACACCGTCCTCCGGACACGCAGAGAGAGAAAAGGCGCGCCGTTTACTAACTGTTGACGTAACAGCGCCATGACGCCCCTGCTGAGGGACACGCAGAACAGGGGACAGCACAATCCTCCACTGGACGTCCAGCCCCACTCAGCTGAAGACGAGAAAACTGACTGATTGATAGATAAAAATGCTAAAAGCGACACAACGATGACCCACACTCATGGGGTAATGCCCATGAAAGGGTAACTCCAAGGAACACCTTGATGATACGTCAAGTCAACCTCTAAAGAACTTCAGTGGCTTCCTCTCAGCTCTAGGTACTCCAGATGTGTCACAACTTTGCTGGCAAAAATCAGGTAGCAGAAAGAATCTTTGCTTAGTAGTTGGCACAGCCCTCAAAGGTGAGATGTCATTGGTCAGGGCCTTTGAGGACCATCAGGATTACAGAATGCTATTGGTCAGGGTCTTTGGAGATTGTTAGGGTTACAGAATGCTATTGGTCAGGGTCTTTGGAGATTGTTAGGGTTACAGAATGCTATTGGTCAGGGTCTTTGAGGACCATCAGGATTACAGAATGCTATTGGTCAGGGTCTTTGAGGACCATCAGGATTACAGAATGCTATTGGTCAGGGTCTTTGAGGACCATCAGGATTACAGAATGCTATAGGTCAGGGTCTTTGAGGATCATCAGGATTACAGAACGCTATTGGTCAGGGTCTTTGAGGACCATCAGGATTACAGAATGCTATTGGTCATGGCCTTTGAAGATCGTTAGGGTCAGGGCAGGACATGCAAGGACTGTTACAAGGAGCTACTCCAGGGCTCACGGAGCAGAGCCTGCTAGGGAAGTGCTTGAAAACAAGTCCTTGCCATTCACAGCACCAGCCAGGCTCTCCTCAAATATACTTCTGATGGAAGTAGCTAAAAGCCACACCTCACAGAAGGCATGTGGGCTTTGGACCACACATTTCTGCATTTCTGCTGCAGAGTATAAGGTGCTAAGGATAGGGAGGAGTATCGTTAGCCGAGCCTGAGGGGGGCAGAGAGAGCAGGGCCCAGCCGCTTGTTTTCGCCGGGGGGGGGCGGGGGCACAAGGGGATCCAACCACCTTTCCCAGGGCAACCTACCCCCCCACCCCAGCAGTCTCTTTACTGTAGATAGACAGTCTGAGGTCTGGAGCATGCATTTGGTGATCTGTGTATGTAGGATGCATTGGCACTAAGGAGTAGCGCTGTTTAGGGAAGACATGAACTGTTGGGCCTCCTACTACCGCACAGGCCTGCATTGCCCCACTATACAGGCCTGCATTGCCCCACACCCAGGCCTGCTGTGTGATATATGCCGGCAGGAACACCACAAGCGAGTAGCGCACATCCGAAGCTCCCCAAACAGACCCAGGCCCCCCCCCCCCCCCCCCCCCCCGCCTGGATACCACGCCACTCACCACGTTCCAGAACAGAGGATTGAAAACGATGATGAGGACGGCACCCCAGAATCGGCTGTCTGAGAGGTCCACGAGTTGGAGCACGTGTACCATTGCTGAGATGTCAATCTAAAAAAAAAGAAAGAGAGAGCGAGAGAGAGAGAGAGCGATCAACATTTACACTATATTATATACATATTTAACAGATGCATTTATCCTATGTGACACACAAAGCAGGGTCAGCCAGTCCCTGGAGTTTACAGGGTTAAGGGCCTTACTCAGGGGCCAATGGGTGACATGTGACAAGTATGGAGAGAGAGAGAGAGAGAGCAAATACGCAAAAGTGCAAAGGGCACCATAGTGGACAGATCAAAAGAAATGCCGTTGCCTTCAGCTTCAAACCTGCAACCTTTCTGTCCATTTCCCCCCGTAACGCCACCTAGTGTTAACGTCAGGCTGCTGGCTGCCCTACGCTCTCAGGCTAAGCGCTAACACGGCAAACCTCGGCAAAGGCACAGAGGCTACGCCGCTCATTTCTGCACGTCAGCTTCCCATCACATTTCCAAACCGCTGCCGCTTCGTGGTGGTTACATAACAGACGACAGTGACGCATCCACACCTACAACACAGCTCAGAAACAAGGCTTCCTTTCAAAGTCTCTCGGCCTGGATACTGTTTATGAAAAGCCAGAATGGGTCCAAGTGTGTTCATAGCTCTGAGGGACAGGCGAGGTCATTAGCAAACAAAAACTGCAAGGAAATTTTAAAACCCTCACATATAACTGCAGTCTTTGTTTTCTCAAGTGTCTTGTTTTGAGCCACATTTGATTAACCCAAATCTTGAGCAGTTCCAAGCCTCAGCCTCACTCGTTAACCCTTTAGTTTGCATTATCTGCTCACACGATGTGCAAGATGCCAACTTCAAACAGACTAATCACTACAGGTCTGTACCGTTGCCATAGTTTCGGGCTCTAGAATCAGACATCCTTCAGAAGTTTTAACATTTAAGTCCTTAAATATTCTCTCTGCATTTTCAAAAGTGCAGTAAATCCCCAGCCCTCGGTTTTAAAAAGGCTTACATGGATATCCATGGAATCAAATGCATACCAGTTATCTTCATGGCAAAACATGGTCAAAATTGAGAGGAAGTAAAGCGTAGGTGTGTATAAATCGCTGAATTTGCTTGCACAATATGAATGGCACCAGCCAGCTAGTCAAATTGCATAATGCATCATAATAAAATGCCAAATTTCACAGTCCACTGACACCAAACGATAGGAATCCCATCATCCATCAACTTTCAACGACCTCTTTCTGAAATAATGTCCATACATTATCTGTCGGGGTCGTCTTTATTTGCCTTTTTTGGAAATGCTTGCCTACTTCTGCAAGTTAGTCACACTTCATTGTTCACGTGGTACAAATCGCTTTCCACAGTAAATCTCGTTAATTGTTAAACCCACGGGCATGAGCTCTTCCGTGGTTTGGAACAGAGCGCACGATTCAACCCCTCTTATTCGTCCAACAGATTCTCTTTTACCGGCATTTAACAGTTAAACACGGCTACGACTGGACTGAACGTCACCATTGCAAACACTGGGAGACGAAGAGTGCGCACGCAACACTCACAGCGTGCGGATCAGAGAGGCAATGCGCCTGCGCGGCAGCAGAACGCCCCCGCGAGGCGAGGCGTTGGGTTATTGATGGTGCGAGGTCTTTTTCGCCTGCTTGTTCATACCTCATTCAGTTTTTAGGATGATTATCAAAATGGGGGTAATCCAGTATAATAACGGTAAAGATACCATCGGCGACAGCGATGCATGACAGATGCGACAAGAGCAACGAAACACTCGCACTGGCAATCGATATTACAGTCCAAAGGTGGAACTGCGTGAACACCACACGAAGAATTAAACTTGTACCTGAGTATAATCCACGTTATTTAGACCGCCACAGCAATCCAATTGGTGCTTTTTCAAAGACGCAGAAGCACCGTTCATTTACGAATGATAACCAGCTACATATACCTTGTGAAACGCATCAAAACTGATGCGCAATACAGTCTACAATGCATTACTACAGAAACTTGATCTACTCATTTTCCTACACCGTGTTCAATCTCACAGTGCCTCGGACGTGACCTTCCACCCTTTGCTGCTGGATAGTGTTGAATTGTGGGTAATGCAGTTTCCTCCATTCTTCCTCAGGCAGTGTTCTGGTTTCCGACTGCGTGTTAAAAATAGTCACGTGTAATTAAAAAGCATTATTTTTACGATGAAAAGTCTATCATAATATGAGACATTTTAAATACTTTTCATGATTTTGAAGAAATTTCCCATTCCCAAGAACAAATCAGCCAGTACAAATACACAAACGAAAAATCACATTTAACATATATATTTAGTATTTATATTACATATTTAATATTATAAATATATAATGTATGAGTACAATAAATATAATATTTAATACTTATATATGAAGTATAGATTAATTATTATAAATTATAGCCTACCCATTATATGGTAAGGAACCATTTTAATCACTTCACAAACGTTCAGAACAGCAGGGGTTCAGCATTAAAAGCAAGTTAAGTACCTAGCAAAAGAGGTGGAAGACAAGGGGAGGCAAAGCCAATCATTGTCATAACATCACTGTATTTTAAATGAAGAAAACACGCTCTTGAATCGCAAATGGGCTGCAGCGTCCGCCGCACGGAGGTTAGCTTTCATCTGTGACTCAGCTCCGCGCACCTGGCACGGCTAATGCAGCGCGTTATTTAGGTCTAATGCTGGAGGGCAGTGCTGCTAGGAACGCGCTGCCTCGTGTGATCACCTGACCATAATGCTTCTGTCATGTGACATTGACCCTCACATTCACGCATGCAAGCAACATAGCGGATAAGGAACAGACAGTTGCTGGTTTAAGTCCATGACTGTTCTTCTGTGCTCCTTGACTGACTACTGTATCTACATTATTTACATATTGTAGCATAAAGGACTGTGTATCTAACTGCATTTCTAACAGACCAAGGCAGTTCAGGAATTGGCCTACTGGTGCCTCATTTAAGCTCGCTGACCGTGGTGTGGTAGTCTTGAGATAGAGAGCCACCAGGCCATTAATACATGAGCAAAATAAATATCCTAGGAACGAGTGAGAGTGAGAGTGAGCCGTTGATCTGCAGCTTGTCTAAAGCAGGGCTGCCAACTTTGGTCAACTGGCTGCCGTGAGGTTTTCAGCTGGACACGTCTGCACATACATGTACACGCACTTACATGTATGTAACAGATTTAGTACCATGTAAACGGTTTGCAAACTACCCCAACACATTTGATGTAGTGAATTTTAGGTTTATAATGGAATAATATACAGTACATTTGCCATAAGATTTCTTGCATGAGCATGAGAGCCAGATGTGAGCCTGCTTAAGAATCGGTTAGGAAATCCATTTATATAGAGAAGGGCCTACTTAGCCCATCTCTCCCTGAAGCTTAGGATCACAGTACAAAGGGCAACTTTTTGAGCAATGTTGCTTGGGAACTTTCTCATTGATAGTGGACCATATACTTCTATTTGAATAACTTTAATCAGCAGTGCGCAAGACTTTGCGATCATCGAGATCCACACGAGGTGCCCTTTTTCCCACCTGGTCGGTGATTGCCCGGAAACGTTGCTCAAAAAGTTGCCCTGTGTATCATCACCTTTTGAGTTACCTTTCCAGCCACCATGCCACCTACAATGTTGTAGAATCAGAAATTCACGAGTCTGGACATGGACAGCAGGGGGACTAAAATAACACGGCATCTTCATGTCATACTGTGCCTTAAGAAGCACAGGCAGCGAGACTCGGGTTTCTGTAAACAAGTCTGTGCTCACCATGGTGTCTGCCCCGAAATGCTGGCACCGCCAGCACAACCCCTTGACCCTGCTTGGTTTCTTACAGCATCAGAACCAACAAAAACACTCAGCTGTTCTTTTTTTTTTTTTCTTAAACCCTGTGGGTTTATGAGAAGTTGCTGAAACATGTCACATGCTTATGTTGCTACCCCCATGTAAACAACCATATTAAGACAGAAGAGCCCTGATGTGCGTACACCATGAACGAGGACGTAAAATATTTTTCGAGATGTTGGATAATCATCATGTTTTTGAGGGCACATTACCTTCGTAAGATTAAATATCCAAGGGCAGCCTGGTCTTCCTAAGCCCTTCCACGGGCACTTGACCCTGGAGCAAATAAGCCCCCCCATTGTCAATATGAATCAGTGCGGCCAAAAATAAGAGTAAAATAAAGTAGAATACCATGACGAGACTAAGATCTCCTTTGTCTTCCTTCCCTTAAAGCAGTAATCTCTGCAACAGATGTCAGCTGATGTTCACATGGTTTCAGGGACCTCCAAACATCATCTTTGATCCTAGAGCTGCCTCCCCAGCCAGGTGCAAATTCAGCTGCAGCTCTGTCTGCTAATGCATTTCTATGATATTCAAGTGAATCGATGACTTCAGACTGTTCTTTGTGTGTAAGTGTCCTCAGTTTGGAGCTGTGCCTGAAGCAAGGTGTATACAGGGGCGGGGCTAACAGGGCACAGGCCCCAGCTGAGAGCTGATTGGCCTGTAGAGTGTCCACTCTGTCACTCACCCATTATACCGTATTATTAGCTAATCACATGGTTGGCCTCACTGTTTGAATTATGGCCCCTTATTGTCCATCCCCAGGGGGCCTGGCTGGCTGGCTGAGGAGGATCTCGCCCATGCCGTAAGCCTGCGGAGCTCAGTGCTGCTCACACATGCTGAGTTCCATTTGCCGCAGAGGGCGGAAGTCGGAGCTGGGAATGACATCACACCCGAGTTAACCGCATTCCGGTTCCAGTCCAGTTCAGAAAGTCATTTAGCAATACCAGGGACCTGTTTCAAAAATCAGCATTTCTTGCTTAGTCAAATAACTTGTCAGATTTAAGGTAGCCCAGTTTAAATGGCCATTATCTTCGTTCACTTACATTTACAGACTACCTTAAATCTGACTAATTATCCAGCTAAGCAAGAAATCCTGCTTTCTGAAACAGGCCCAAGTTCTAGCCCAGTTAATTGTTAGCCATTGTTGGCAACATCGGTTGACAATGACAATATTATAATGACATTACATGGTATTTTGCACATACATTGTAGCAACACAGCTGGATAGCGGTTGGACAGTAAAGTGTGTGCGACCGATTTAATGAGCCACAAATAAGACATAAGTGCTAACAAACAGTGTTTAACTACAGCTCTCACTTCTGTTGATAAAGTGGGCAGCCAAACTGAATTCTGAGGTTGGGGTTGCAGAGGTTTCTCTGACTCCACGAGTGGGAATTACGACTTCAAGGGGTGTTCAAGTAGAATTTCCAGACTCTGAGTTCAAATGGAATGCAGCAGCAGCCGGGAACATGATCACTGATTACTTTGTTCATGTCTGTATAATAATACCATTTGCTCATTGTCCTCTGAATGGCCTTTATATATAGCTTTTTATTTAGCTTCTATTTAGGCATTTTTTGTTTCATTTAAAGTAATTTTACCTTTATTTATCAAAATTCTCTTTTTGCACCTTATCAGGAACCAGCTATGTGCACATTTCACTGCGAGTTCTGCCAGTATAACTGCACTCAGGCAAATAAAATGTTGATTCTCGATTAGGCCTGGCCTGCTTGTCTTTCCAGTATTCTCCATGTGAGAATTTACATTTTTAAAAAACAATTCTTTTTAACGTCTCCAAACCAGCATTAAACACGTTTCCCGTTCCCTCATGTCTGAACGAGGCTTTAACGCTGGAGGATCCCTATGCCACACCTGACGATCCACCCCCCCACCCCCCCAGCTAGGAAAACGCTGCCAGTTACTGCCATTTCAAATCCACATAACTAACAACACCTGCCAGCGACATTAACCCACCAAATGTGGCTAACAGGCTGGTTAGGGCATTAAATTCAGCCAGATGTAGATTTTGTGTTGGATATTAAAAACCATTTTCCTGGAAAATCCATTAATCTCAGCTGAAGCTATTTCTTTCTGGGTTACTTGGAGGGGAATATGATTGAGACTGAGGTGTTAAATTAGTTCATTTTAGAGTATTTGTTACAGCTTTGGTATTATACTGAAGTAGGGCTTATCTCTGCCATTCAGAACAGAACAAGTTTCCCTGACTCTTTTTTTTAATGGCTTGAGCGATTATGTCTCCTTATGATGATAACATCTTTATGGCCTGTTTAGGTGGTGAGTGGGCCAAGTCTCTGTGCCTGAGCTCAGAAGGTCATTGGTTCAAGCCCCAGCCTCTGCAGCAGTCACATGTCGGGGGGGCTTGAGCAAGACCCTTAACCCCCAGCTCCAGGGCTGCTGCACCTCCAAGCTATGGAGATCCACAGGGCAAATAAATTAGTATTATTATGGTTATGGTTATGGCCACTGGTTATGATTCATACCCACAAATTCATAGGATTCATACCCACAACACAGACAGGGCCAGTGCAGCCAGACGTGGGCATCGCTAAGGAGACTGGGCCGGTGCGGCCAGACGCGGGCATCGCTAAGGAGACAGGGCCGGTGCGGCCAGACGCGGGCATCGCTAAGGAGACAGGGCCGGTGCGGCCAGACGCGGGCATCGCTAAGGAGAC
>JABJVO010000093.1:4167357-4195777 GCA_026770805.1 Boulengeromyrus knoepffleri
AGCTGACCTACAGGTTATCCCAAAAACCTGCACACACACCGGCCCTTTGCGGATAAGATTGGCCACCGCTGGTCTAGTCGAATAGTCGGCCCTGTTTATGGTCTCACAGTGCCCTCTGCTGTCATGGCTTTGTAATTGCAGCCGGCTCATCTTCTGCCCACTTTTCCGTGATTCATGCTTGCATGCTCTCATTTGTAACCCAGAAAGGAAATTCATTGAAGTAATATCACTATGCACTGCAGCTTGGTCAGAACCCCAGCCTCACACCTCCAGGGTTGGGGGTTTGAATCCCACTGTTATTAAATCCCTTTTCCTGTCTTCCCAGCTGTTTTTCTTACCATCCTCACGCTCAGCTCTACTTTACCCTAAACACACATCTGGCACTGTGGTTATTTATGTCTGTCAGCTGGGATGAGTCTCAGATGTTGTTAAAATGCATTGTGGGTAATCCGACTTAATTAAGCAGCATTGTGGGCTGTGGCCCAGTTGTCATGCATGTTTATTTTGGTTTTCAGGAGTTTGCAATTATTTCTACTTAAGAAATCTGAAAGATTGTTAATGCCCATAAAACAGACCCTGTCACCTCTCGCAAAGGGACGTGAGGACAGCCACTCCGAGTGTGACGGTGCCGCCTGGCACAATGGAGATAAGCTTCTGTGTTTCACTCTGTACCTGTTCCCCCATTTCTAGCCTGCAGCTGCGCCCCACAGAGCAGAGCCACACAAAGCCATCAGCATTGTACCTTCCAAAGAGACAGTCGCTCCCCCATCTAGGTGACCTTGACATAGACATGGGACCAGAAGCAGGCCTCACTGAGATGGCATTAAAACTTGGGACTTCAGAGCCGGAACGCTGAGTTTCGAGAACGTCCGTCTCTCTGTCATCATGGCAGCGTCATTGGGATTTACAAGGGTGACCTGCATTAGGATAGGTGGCATTCAGGCACGTTTTCAGTTAAGGGTGCAAAACAGAAGAAGAGAGTACAGAGAGTGCGGACTCTGTTAGTGCGGACGGCCAGTGGACAGGAGCTGGGGAACCATGAGACTCTGATATGCCGAGGTGGGGAGTTCAGGTCCAGAGAGAAAAAGTCCAGACCAAGATTTTGTTTCAACCAACCAGATGAGTACTCGGAGTAACTATAAATCTTTATGCTCAACTGGTTGGTGGAAATTAAATTTTGGCCTGGACTTGTACTCCTCTACCTGAATTGTCCCCCCCTGCTGAAATGAACTGTTAACCTTTTCCTGTCTGATTGTGTTGGGAGGTTTACTGGTTCCTGATGACTATGTACACAAATTAGAGTTTCCTGTTTTTTTTCTCTCAAGCCCTGAACTTAACACATTTATTGAGCAGACACATTTATCCAAAGCGCTGTGCATTTTTTTTGTGAAACCAAAACATCCTGGAGTAATTGGGGGTTTAAGGGGCCAAAGGCAAAATTACTCTGCTGACCCCGGGACTTGTACCAACAACCTTCTGACCATAGGTACAGCATCCTTACACACTTAGCTTCACGGCACCCCTGATGCTTAAGCCCACTCCCCAATACAGCCCCAAATCGCCACCCATATATAGGAATGTTCCCAACCTCTGAACACCTATGAAGACCCAGTTTTGTAAGTTTCATTGAAAAAAAAAAATACGAAGAACAGGAAACGAAAAGTTCCGCTCGTTAACTTGGAAGCAGGCGGATGAACGGCGCTGTTTCATCACCTCAGCGTTTCCTGTCCGTGGTCGTCAGTCTGGACGTCGGCCCCCTGCTCCCTGACACTCGGTAAGGACAACTTTGAGGCAGAAGATGAAGGGGCTGGCTGATTTCGCTCAGTCAGTCACAGCTCCGGTCAAGTGCCGAGGTCAGGATGTATCTTCCTAGAGGCGGAACAGTCAAGGGAGAAAAATATTCGCGTAACGCGTTTCCATGTCTGTGGCGAATCGCTAATAGGCAGTTAGATGATCTCTTTCTTACAAATAACAACAAGCGTGATTAATGGCTGGGTTTGCTTAGCAGCTGAGTGTATAATTAATCAGGACTTTGAGTGTAAATATGACCAAAAACCACACAATGCTGCCTTTAACGAATTCATATATTTTTTAATCTTTTGTGGCGCGGTATTTATGCTCTCAGCTCTATCTCCCAACTGCTTTTCTGATTATCTTTAGATTTTCGGAAATTGTGACATAAACTTGGAAAGCTCAAACGTGTGCCTGGGTGATATGTATAAGGGTTTACATTCCTACCCAGGATCAGAGATCAGAGGATGGACTTTTATAACCTGTAAGATTTGGTTTTCCTGGTGTAGCTTATGAATGAGAAGTGCAAACAGAAACGTCAGATGAGCTGAGGGCCTCCTTGCCAGGACTTTGTTTACACCTCTGCCAACTTTGCACACCAGATTCTTAGAGCGATTCCCCACCGTTCCTAACGCTGGTGCTTCTTTCAGACGGCTTTTCTGAAATCCCACAGGTTCTCAACATAATTTAAGGGTCGCCTCGTGATTTAGACCATGGCCCGACTGAAAGGTGACCTTGCGACTTCAGCGCGCTGTCCGTGAGCACAGTAGACCGCTCAGGCTTGACCGTAGGCGTGACATTGACCGGCTAATCCTTTGCATTTGGGCCAAAGCATTCCAGCTCTGACCACAACATCACTGGATACATTTCAGGCCTCCTGATGCTCTTATTATTATCACTGTCACGGCAGGAGGCAGCTAAGCCACCATGCCTATGATTGGAAGGTCGCCGGTTCGAGTCCACCCTCGACAGAATAGTCACATGTCTGCAGGTCCTTGAGCAAAGCCCTTGACCTCCATCTCCATGGGCCCTGCTGCTGGTGACTGCCCTTCACTGCCAAGCTTACTCTCACCCAGACATGTGTCTGTGTGTCATGGTAAAAGGAGAATTTCCCCGTAGGATCAATAAAGTGTCATTATTTTTTTTTTTGTTGCCATTCAGCTAAACTATCCATAATACTGACGGAGCACATTTTCTCCAGCCCTGGACACTTGGAGCTTGCTGCTCCTGTCACAGCTGTCCTTGACCTGACAGTAATCTGGTCATCCACCTGGGCCATCCCTTCGAAGTACAAGCTGACCCAGTGACTTCCTGCATGTCAGGCTCATCCTACCTCCGTGACTGAGCAGACGAGCCTCTCTGAGAGGATGTTGCACATTCTGCTCCCGTCTATCAGACCTGTACATTTCACTTACCCATTTTCAAAGATTCCGGGTAACAATTTAATGTTGCGGATTTGTTGTAGGAACGTGGCAGAATGTTCCAGTGGGAAGGTAGCTCGGTTTTTATGGTACTATGTGAAAAAAAGAAGAAGTGACATAGTTGCAGTGAGAGTTCTCTCAGACAAACTCTTTTACTGAAACAATGGTTAATGTCAAAGAACCAAGCTATAAATTCTGAAAATCCATCCATCCATTTTCCGCCGCTTATCTGGGGTCGGGTCGCGGGGGCAACAGTCTAAGCTGGGATTCACAGACCTCCCTCTCCCCAGCCATGTCAGCCTAACATCAAGAGCCTTTAAGAACTCAGGGCGAATGTCATCCACCCCCGGAGCTTCCTACCGCTGAAGAGTTTTTTGAGTGTCCTCAGCCCTAGAGATGGGCAAGTCTTCCTCTGGGTCGTCCCAGCGGGTGAGCACTTGGGTAGAATGTGCACCATGATCTGGTTTATTGCTTTGTGCTCATTATTATCTGTCTCATACAGGAATATTAGCTCGTGTTTGGAAAACAGATGGATGAATGGACGAATGGGTGGATGGATAGATAGATGGTGAGACATTTTATAATATAAACAATTTATGGGTTTAAGCAGCTAATATGGGAGGGAAGGAAGATGACCATAATCAATCCAACTGGGTTTTTTAACAAGACGTTCTTATTTACCATGAAATTCTGAGAACCCCAAGATGTCCTGTTAATGGAAGTTTTCACTGTGTTCACTGGTCACATGAACTGAACTACAGTCGTGTTTTTGAGCAAATATAATTTCCACCTTTGTTCTTTTCTATATTAACTGTTGTGATATTGCAGCCAAATCAATTTCCACCCATCCATCTTCAAATAGTCCAATAGTTACATTAATTTCCTTCATTTCGTCAAGGTCTTTTTCCCCACAAGAGGGAGCTATACACCAAAGACTGATCTACCTTGCTCTTGCAATAATGTTAGAATTTGATTACCTGTAGGCCTATCTGTATGTGAACGGCCCACTGTTCATCGATCTGCTCGTCTTTGCTCGGTGTTGTTCAGATAACCTGTGATTTTTTCAGTGGCATGGATTTGAATACAAACATGAGCAAAATAATGAAATCCGTCAAAACGGTGCATGAAAAAAACGATGTGTAAGAATTCAAAATCTGCACTCTGTGTGACCTGGTGTGGTCTTGTCTTCGGTTTCTGGAAAGAACCAACCCATTACCAGGAAATGGACACGGTTTGTCACATATTTCCCCTCCCCCATTATACATACAACATGGCAGAGTCGTATGAAGTAACCTTAGCTGTTCTGGGAGAGACTGGCAAAAAAACACATTTCATTTTCTGCTGTCAGGTTAATGAGCATCATCCATGAACGGCTGACCCCAAAGGGGGGGCGGGGGTTCCCTTGTGCGTTTTCCCTATGCAGCCCCGAGACATATACTGTGACGGATAAATGCAGTACAGGTGACTTTAAGGAGCGAAAGTGTAATGAATGTCTTGATCCCGAAATGAAACCATGTAAGCGTTTTGTGATTATTGTGCACCGTTGGACATGAGCCCTAAACGCCATTAGAGCCAGTGACCAGTCAGCAGGGAGGGTTAGACCACACATCCTGGCTGTGAATCATCTCTGCGCGCTGCCCGGACTAACAGGTGGAATCTGCCCCCTGTAGCCCCACCTGTGATGCATTTGTCTCGGAGGGTCGGCAGAGCATGACAAACAACCCCTCCTCCCCCCCCTCCGGGGGCCATATCGACCGCAACAACACAATGTCATCCAGCTCTTTATCTCTTTTTAAATTCCGTTTCCTTTCGCCTGCGAGATGAAGGTGTTCCGCATGCGAGACGTTGAATCTGGAACTGCTTCGGGGGGGGAATCATCATCAAACCTCTTACTTACTTACTGTTGGCTTTCGGTCTGAAATGCTGAGGGACAGCATCGAGGGTGGGTGTGGGGGCATGGGGGGCGACAGCTGTTGTTATGGATGGGGCAAACAGCTGCGCAGCCTGGAGAAAGTAAAAGTGACTGAGGAGCCAAACATTTGGTTTACCGCCGAGTAACGTTTTCACAGTCTGCTCCTCGGGGTACGAGACCGAGCCGCCTAGTCGCCAACGGCTGCAGCTATACATGCGCAGCCAAGGCAGCCGAACCGCGCAGATCCGAGGTTCGTGCAGGTGAGCAGTGAAGGTTAACGCCGGAGCACGTGGAGATCGCAGTCTGGAGCGGCTTGCATAGGAAGAGGGCTGGGTGGTCAGCAAATGGGATACAGACCTTACTTAAGCCATTTGTATTCATTTATACAGCGCAGAATAAAATACATAAAAAGCATAAGACCTGAAAAACACGTTTGGTCACGGTGGAGAAAAACTTTTGAAATGTATCAAAGTCAACCGTAGGTGAATGCAAAAATTCTCAGAATAAATTTTACAGTTTGATGTGAGTCAGGTCTGTATAATTACAGCGTAAGTGACTATTTCTGATCACCATGGGAAACATAAAATGTGTATGTTCTGTAACAGCCAAATACAGTTCATATGTATGCTGCACAAATATTGGCATATTGTGTATCTTACATGAATGAAAATGACCATACTAAGCTTTAACGATTGTTTGAAGTGAAACAAAGTTACAAAAATCGCATTACATTGAAATGTGTAAGGGACCATGACTCCCATAGTTCCTGTGTGTGCAGGTGGTCACTGACTGGCAGTCAGCATCTCCTCTCTCATACTGTTGGACACACACCAGTATATAAAGCCTTCACACCTACGTCTTAGGATTTTAGGTCAAACTAAGCGTTCATCCAGTCACAGTGGGCCTAGAGTCTATCCCAAGAGGCGTAGGACCTGAGACAGGGGACGCCCTGGATGGGACACCCGACTTTCACACACCCATTTTACACCCTGTGCACAATATAGAGGCGCAATTTAGTCACACAGGAAACCAGCAGAGCGTTTGGAGAAAGCCCACAGAAATACAGGGAGGATGAGCAAACTACACACAGGCGCGGCAGGAATCGAACCCGTAACACCGCAGGTGTGAGACGCGTATGTAAAACACCCAGCACTGAATATGCAGGTAACAGCCCTGAAGCAGGAGGGCTTTCGGATCACAGACAAGGTGGGTGCTGACATTCATGAGACTGTTTCTGTAAATGATCTATATTAGGCCTGTAAGGAAGCATCCCCTCTGGAGTCTCTGCTCAGAAACACACATGTCTGTGCCTCTCCATCTGTCCATCTAGGGGCCCTGCTGCTGATATGAATGAAATTTCACACTAACTCAACAGCATCGTTCTGGTAGGGTGGTGTGCCAGCCAAGCCCCGCCTCCCCTGGGAAACTCCACCCATCCCACCCTAGCTCAGCCAATCGCAGGCCGGGGTATGGTAATTTAACACCCAGACAGAGGCCACAGCTGTGGCCAGGATATAATTGATTGGTGAAGGAGCATTGTCTCTCTCCAGGACACCTCAGAGAAGCCCGGGCCTCAGCCTGGAAGGCACTGGGGAGCCATTTTGTCCCGGGGCCCTGGAGGAACATGTGCCACAGGACGGCAGCCAAATTAAGGCTTTCACAGAACCGTCATCCTAAAGCAGCATGCCAGGGCCTATCTAGAGCTGTATTTAATTCCTAATAGGGTGCCTGTTTTATAATTTACTCTGGTTAGTGTTTAGATGCAAACTCAAGCAGTCCAGTCCAAACTCATAACTTTTTTGTTTTGGCTACTTTTTACTAGCGGCCCTTTCCCTACAGGGGCGGGTCTGTTATTTTTGGGGATCTACTTAAAAAGTATTTTCGGGCCCCCTCCAGTGTAGTGACCGTTTGTGGCCAGCAGGGGGCCCCCAAACCCCAGGGACCCCATGCAGATGTGCGACTTGAGTGGTGGCGAACATCACTTCACCTACACCTTCCCGTTCATGGATGCTACACTTCTAAAGCAGTTTCTAGTCTCTGTTGTTACTGCCGAATTTTTGTACCTCAGCATCCTTCTGGGTGTCAGGTGCCTGAATCTTAACATAATTACGATAATACTTTCATAAAGATAAATTATTTATTTATGGGTTAATATTATTTTTCATTGAGATATTCCTTTAGCTATATGTCCATCGCGCACTTCTGTGAAGTTTTAACGATCATTTACATCTTCCTCAAAGTCATTCTCTACGACGAGAGTACGTCTCCGGTCCAATGGTATATATGCTTTCCGGAGTTTTCTTTAGTACCTTAGATTGGATGTGCGCTTCAGCGTTAATTGGGATTCCTAATTCTTTCATATACTTTTTGCAGTAAATCGTCACCACGCCTTCCCGGGTCTTCGTAAAAGATGATTATATTTCCTCCGATTCACATATTATATCCAGCCGAGTTGTGACTGCATTTGCGCTGCTCGTCAGCACAGCAGTAGTGAAGAGGAGAGTGAAGGGCAGACGACTGTGGAGCCGAACGAAAGGAGGGCTGAGGGTGACGACTATCGCTACAGAACTGAACAATGTTGTAATATTAGTCACCTTTGCTCTGTTACGCGTCCGAGTGATTTAAAACTGAGAGCCCCCCCGAAATTGGTTTTCTTTATTTTTTGTAAGTACTTGAACTTTTGATTTTGTGTTAAATGCATATATGCCCACATCACATTAAAAAAAATTGTATCTCAAACCCCCTTCTCTACTCATTGTGGCTCATTGTAAATCTTAGTTCAGATTTTTAGGAAAAAATGGTTCTTTGCTTTAAAATGGTTGCCGACCCCTGGGCTAGGGGATGGGGCTAGGCTAGGCAGGACAACCCAGAAGGTCATGCAGGTCACCAGCGATCTGACCACCTCTTCTGATTGGTTATAGAGTGGCCCAGGTGTGTGTGTACGTTTGTATGTGCATTCGCGTTTGGGCACTCGCCAACCCCTCCGGTCAGTGTGTGCCAGTAAGGAATTCAGGTTCCCATCTGTCTCCATCAGCGACACTCCTTATCGCTAAGCAACGCCCTCTATTCATGAATATTCATGAGCGGCAAGGCAAAGGATATGTTTCGATTCTGGGTAACTGCACTTGTTCTATGCATGTTGATAGTGATGAACGACTATGCCAACGGAAGGCAAGTTATCAGTTTTTGTGAGTAATTCAACAGCTGCCTACCATAGTGGGAGGACCCAACTCTGAATTCCAGAGGGCTGGAGTCAGGCATCTCAGTGGAGAAAGACCTGGTCACCTCACTAAGTCTCAGAGAGTCCGGCGTCTCACTGAGTCTCACAGAATCAGTCAATTCATGTCATTTACATGTACATTTCCCTTTTAGCATATGCTTTTATCAAAGGTGATGTGCAATTGAGTAAGAAGAGTCAGTCCCTGGAGCAATTGGGGGTTACGGGTCTTGCTCAAGGGCCCAACAGTGAAATCATAATACAGACATAACATCAAACAAAATTGGACATCACACGTGGTCATTACACTGCAGTTCCGCATCTCGCTGAGTCACAGAGAGGCCGACATCCGACTGAGTCACAGAGAGGCCGACATCCGACTGAGTCACAGAGAGGTCGGCATCTCGCTAAGTCACGGACAGTCTAGCATCTCACTGAATCTGAGTCTGGCATCTTGCTGAGTCTCAGAGAATCTGGCATCTTGCTGAGGTGCAGAGATTCGGGTATGTGGTAGCTTGATGGTTAAGGAAGCACACTTGTAATCAAAAGATTGCAGGTTTGAATCCCCCACCAGCAAGGCACCACTGAGGTACCCTGAGCAAGGTACAGTCCCCAAGCACTGCTCCCCAGGTGCTGAATTAGCTGCCCCCTGCTATGTGGGTTAAATGCAGAGGACACATTTTGTTGTTGTGCACTGTGTGCTGTGCTGTGGTGTGTTAACAATGACCACTGATCACTTAATTCTAATCTTGCTGAGTCTCAGAGAGTCACGGCATCTTGCTGAGTCACAGAGATTCTGGTATCTTGCTGAGTCTCAAACATTGAGACATCTCACTGAGTCTCAAAGATTCCTGCATCTTGCTGAGTCTCAGACAGTCCAGCATCTTGCTGAGTCACAGAGAGTCTGGCATTTCACTGAGTCTCTGCAGTTAGTACCATTAAACAATTTTCTTACTCGGTTAAATTGTGTGAGGACTATGGTGGTCAGTGATATTCTATTCCTGTTTGTCAAAATTTCTCCCCAATATCTATGTACTGTATCTCTTGACTAAAACCACACACACTGAGTCTCTCCTACAGCTAAAGGCATTGAATGGGGGACAGATCCTGGCCACAGCTGTCGGTGTGCTGAGCTGTTAGTGTGTCACCCTACCATCGCGTGTGATCACCCCTGTCACTGGTGCTGTGTCATACTGTTGACATTTTCATGGCTGAGCTGTGAATAAATCAGACTGTCCTATGCTGGCACAGGGAATCATTCACGCTTTTATGGCATGTCTGGGAATGTGTGTACATGCATGTGGTAGTAAGGAAAACATATGTTCTACATGCATGTTATCTACATATGTGTGAGCGCTACAAATGTGTAGCATATTTGCGCATATATGGGTTATATCTGCTGTGTACATGTCATATATCTCATAAGCATGTTTCCTACAACTGGAAGTGGATCGGAGGTGTGCATGTGCAGGATGGAGTATGGAAACAGCATGGTCATGGTCCCTATGCATGGTCATGGTCCGTATGCATGGTCATGGTCCCTATGCATGGTCATGGTCCGTATGCATTGTCATGGTCCCTATGCATGGTCATGGTCTCTATGCATGGTCATGGTCCCTATGCATGGTCATGGTCCGTATGCATTGTCATGGTCCCTATGCATGGTCATGGTCCCTATGCATGGTCATGGTCCGTATGCATGGTCATGGTCCCTATGCATGGTCATGGTCCCTATGCATGGTCATTATTTCCTTCTATTTCCACCACCACAATCCTCTATCACTGTCATACTAGACATCAGGGACTGTATAATTCAGATGTTGCCCACATTCATTCTTAGCTCCTTCTCACAGGGCTTACAAGTTACGCTAAATTGTCCAATCACCAGAATGACTAGCTATCACATGACCGGAGGGTTTTTTTTATATGACAAAAAAACCCCAGAAGTAAATTTCCCCATTTAATCAAGGTCATCAAAGAGCCAAAGGAGGGTGGGGCAAAAAAATGTCCCCCCCCCCCCCCCCCCCCAAGAAGAGGCATCAGTTTGGAGTTACTTTGTTCTTGGGGTATGTCTGTGTTCAGGGGGGCGCCTTTGAATTACTACCCCCCCCCCCCATCCTCTGCAAAAGCTCATTTAAGCGCTGCAAATGACAGATCCCATGCAAATTAAGCCCTGGGATTGTGGAAACAGAAAGCTGGGAATCTGCTCTCAAACCACAGACTCCTCATGGCTCCCGAGGCGTCTCTGGGGCTGTGAGGGTGACGGGATCTCAGTCAGTTCTCACCCCCCAACTACCGGAATCAGTGGACAGTCTGAGTGATGGAGCCCATGGCCCTTAAACCACATTAGACTTCTGCAGTGGAGACTGCAAGCTCGCTTAAGGGGTGAAATGCATTTCCAACTGCCCCCAAGGTCAGCACAGACTCACTCGAACCCTGACACAACACCTCCAAGGTAGCAGTACAGCCATCGAGCTGTTTCAACTCATTGGTAGCCATTAAACCACAAAGATAATACAGTGAGACTTCATTGACTGAAAGATTGTAGCGCTGATAGAGGGTGACCAATAACATTCAAACTTCTACTTGTTAAAATAAACAGTACGGCCTTCTGACTGTTGTCTGCTATCTCATTTGCTCTTTACAGCATACAGTGTTCAGATATGCCAGTTTGTTAGTTTCAAAGCAAAGCAAACCACATATTCGTCAATGAACCTTCATCACCTCATGAAAGAAGCATAAACAAAGTTCATCCTGCAATACTGTGGCCTGTACTACGAAGTGGGGTTACTGGCTTATCGGGGTAACTTGTCGGATTTAAGGTACCACAGTTTAAATGGACTTCATATTCGTTCACTTACATTTTGCCCAGACTGCCTTAAATCCGACAAGTTACCCCGATAAGCCAATAACCACTGGTCTGCTCACATGGCCAAAAGGTAATTGGATAGAATATAATGCCCATCCATCCATCCATCCATCCATCCATCTTGCAGCTCATCCTGGGGAGGGTTTTGGGGAGAATATAACTTACAGAGGCTTATTACACAGAGGGAGGGCTGTTTGTGTTTATATGTTTATGTGGGGAAGTGGGGGGGCATTGGTGATTGGGGGTTTGATTGTACCAAAGGGTAATGGTTTGGTGAGTTATGGGAAACAGGAAAGAGCTCTGGTGTGACACTGGGATGGTTTGCTGATGCCCCCCCACCCCCAAGCCGCTGTGGAGACACGGCGCCTTAGCGACGTGCCGCGACTGACCTCACCGACCACGGTCGAGCCCCTGCGGTCTGCGCTTGCTCTCTGCTGCCGCGGACACAAAACGACCACTGAGAGGCAAGCGATTCTGCTCTCCCAGGGGGCCGCGGGGCGGGTAGGCGGAGCGAGGGGGGCAGAGCCCTGGGGTTTGGGGAGTGGCAGCTCAGCCTTGCTGGAAGCCTTCAGCTGAAGCTCCTGAGATGTAAATCATAATACAGACAGAAGCTTGTTATTCTTATTTGTCTGTTTATAAAGAAGTGTTGTGATAGAAATGGAAAGTCTGCTACTTATTATATTACACCTATTTTTGAGATATCCATCTATACATTTCCAACCGCTTGTCCCTGTGGGGGGCTGGAACCTACCCCAGGCATCGTGGGCCAAAGGCAGGGCACACCCTGGGCAGGATGTCACAAACCCATACACAAGGACTGGGTGCCCTCGTCGGCTCTGCGATTTCGCTGTGGTTCTTATCCAGAGCGAAGTGTTTGTGGATTAGAAGAGGGTCGCTGTTACTGTGATTCACATTAACGTGTCCCTGTTTCCTTATAAAACTGGGCTGGCCTATTATGTTTGTCTGCACTTTACTGCCGCTTGTGCGAATCAAGTCGTCTTACACAAGCGTTTTGATTGTATCGATTCCAAATAATTCTGTACCGCAGGCAAACCGTTTCGCGTAACACATAAATCGGATTTCTAAATGGAAAATGGGAGAATGGCTGGGTAGACAGAGCTTAGAAAAACAAGCTTAACAAATGTTTTTTCCCACAACCACCGCTCCAGCGTGTGAGACAGACCGGCCGTGTGGGCGACGCAGGAACATGTGCTGTGCCGGCTGCTGAGAGCCCCGCACCGGGGACAGCGCGGCGCACACCCGGCGTCCCCGGGGCCCGGGACGATGGCGATCGCTGTCGTTCCTTACACCGCCAGCTGAGAAAAAAAACACCCTAAAGCACCGACAAAGTCCGTCTTTCAGCTTCTCAGTCGGAGCATGAAGGGAGCTTAAGTGTAAAGCTAATTTTGCCGGTCCGCCCTGGCTTTAACTCGCATGACGTGAGTTAAATTAGGGTCCGCGGTCAAAAAAATAACCAGACACGGTTCATTTTTTTAAATGTCGTGGTGCAGGAATCAGAAAATTTACCAAATTAGCGTCGATTGCCTAATGACTCTTCATATGGGTTCGGAGCCCGGTAGACGGGCGGATATTCAGAAATTTCAGGTGCACTATACTATTTTTATTTTTAATTTCCTAAATTGCATAGCACACGACGGCGTCTCTTTCGGATGTGCTTTATATATGACCATGTTATTACCTTGTAATTACCGAGTTAATGCCCGGCATTTCCAAACCCAAGTCCTTCCCCTCTATGTATCACAGAAGCGCTGCGGAAAGGCTTTAAAAGTGAGAAAGTTACCATAGTTACTGCTGTTATCCCGATTTCGGCACAAAAGAAAGAGCAGATGATTATTCTCAGGGCAGTCGATAGCCCGGTGCCAAGAAATGAAGGCTTTAACAGGAGGACAGAAGGAGAGACGACAGCTGGCTTCATCCGTAAGAAATGCTCAGTGTAACATTGCGTCAGGGGACGGATGAGGAGCCGCAGGGACGCGTGTCCCGTAACCGTATGGAAACGCGGCCAATATCAGTCACTCACTGTAGGGCTATCGGCCCTTTCTCAGAATCGCTCAGTGACCGGGACAATATTGGCAAATACCAATATGTTGTATATTATATGCATGTTCGACGTATGTTTGTATTTCACCGTCCCAGTGGTTTAGTCTTGTCGTTTTACCTGCATATTAAGCATTGACAATTCCATGCAAAAGAATGATACAAACAACGTAGACATGTGATCAGCGTGAGATCAGCTGTAAACGGTTGTTGTACATCAGATAAATTATGTAAATGTAAGGAGTCATTAATGTGCCGGCGGTTTTAGCAGAAAAGAGAAAATGGGTGTTAATCGATAGTTCCTCACGTTTTTTTTCAGCTCTGCTATTTATGTGTGAGGTTGGTTTCTTCCTGCATGATTCAAAGTTTTCAAATAACCTGGGTCACCGGGCGCATGCGCACCATCACACACTAATAGATAAGAGATGACGTAAGCGATATGTACTGTGACGATGTTTACCAAGAATAACAACTTAAAAAATACATATAATTCAGTTAGATAAGGCAAAAAAAAAATCAACTAATGAATTTACTGTAACGGGAATAATGAAAGTTATCAGGAGATGGTGAGCATTTCTCCCTGAATCTGGGTGGCTTCCAAACAAAAACATTTGGGTAACTAAACACAAAAGTGAAATTAGTTGCTAATTTTTTAGTTTCAGTGAAAACCAAACATTTGTGAGCCAAGAGCATATCAGTAAGAAAAGGATACTGCCTGGCCTTCATTTTAGGATATATTCTGATGAACTGTTACAGTATATCTGATCTCCCATCACGTGTTAATGGCCTTCGTCGTTGTACATATTTTATGCAATAATCTCTATGATTTGGATGCAACTATCTATAAAACAAATATAAAAACAAATGCAAATACACAACTTTGTGTTACCGCTCCATTTGTATAGATTAGAGGTGCTGATTGATAAGCCGTTACGAAAAGCATCAGCCTTGCTGATGAATAGCATCTCTCATCTAACATTCTCCTGAGTGTAGGCAACTGGTACCAAAAGCCCTTTAAAATGCCAAGTAACCACCTTAATACCATTTTGTTTTTCGAGGAAAAAAAGTTATAGCCATCCTGGGAAGGGGGGAGGGTGTTATTTATGTAACGTTTGAGCAGCCATTTCAGTTTGCGTTAACAAGGCAGTAACTCAAAGCCGGGGTGGGGGTTTGTGGGGGTCCGTGGCCAAATACGGGCTGGCCGCAGAGGTGCCAGGCCCAATTTAGTACCTCGTTTTAGTGCTGCGGGGTGGAGGGGGGTGAATTCCTCCGGTTCCCCGCCAGCGGCCGCCATGTAGGTAAATAGCGGCCCTGTCTGGCTGTTTGTTGCCTTTGGCCGACAGAGGGAGGGCCATCCCAAGAGCAGATAGCGTGCCCCCAAACCACGCCAAGGTTTCCTGCTGCGTCAGGAAGGCGTTGCGGGCAAAGATGCTGGCCCTGGACTGGGTGCACTGTCTCTGAAAGCAGGCCCCCTGCCCCCCACAGTGCCCCCCCTCCAGGGTTAGGGGAGACGTCCACCTCTGTGGCTGTCCGTTGGCAGTTCTGTGTAGCAGACCTGCAAACCCTCCAATAGCTCAGCGATAATCCCCTTAGCGCTCTGCTGGCATGTGGGCAAACAGCAGCATTTCATTTACAAGCATTTGAAGTTACTTACGGGTGCAGAAACAATGCACTAATTGTTTTGTTTTTCAGGCGTGCTTTTCGGGCCCAGTTGTAAGTCTCGTTCAGGTAGGTCTGGATTTGCATACACGTGTTTATGCGCGTCTCCTGCCTACTGCCTAGAGTTCCCTGAGCATTTCAGGCTTACTCTCACCCTTTAGATCTACTTAGGTAAGCAGTTATGGATGGATAGATGTGTGGACATATATGTGAATCTAAATGTATAAAAATGGGTTTGCAAAAAAAGAAAAAAAATTTGTAATGTAATATTGGAGGTCATGAATGTAGGAAACGCAGCAGGTCATTGTTACAAAGTAGGACACAGTCCCCCAGACTCCTTGGGCTGGATGATACCAGCTTTGGGCAACAGGTGGCAGGGTGGTTAAGGGATTGCACATATCACCAGTTAGTGGTCAGACGTGCACTGCTGGGTGAAAAGTTCCGGCTGCTTTAGTGCATGTCAAGTTTTTCTCAGGTGGTCTAGTGGGACATTAATGATTACAGTCAATATCTCGGTGAAGATGTCTGATGT
The DNA here is from genome assembly GCA_026770805.1 of Boulengeromyrus knoepffleri. Taxonomy (NCBI): domain Eukaryota; kingdom Metazoa; phylum Chordata; class Actinopteri; order Osteoglossiformes; family Mormyridae; genus Boulengeromyrus; species Boulengeromyrus knoepffleri. The sequence goes on from JABJVO010000093.1 coordinate 4,182,817, forward strand.
GAAGAGAGACAACAGATTATCCCAGGTGAAAGTGAAGGTGGAAGTTATCCCAGGTGGAAGTCCAGGTCAGGCCCATGACAGACGATAACGGCCATTTATTGAGACTGTGGAGATTTTCCCCCTGTCCAGAACAACGGGGGGCGCTGCCGTGCACATCCCTTTGTCCAGAGACCTGGGATTCTGCAAAAATAGAACAGACTGTTTATTTCTGCGTGCTTCTATGACTTTTTTTAAACTTCAAACATCCAGAAAACCTACAACTTCTTCTAATTGGATTTTGTACTTTCTAGTACATACAATATCTTGTATATCATCAGGTCTTTCCGGCTTGTGTGTGGCTGTGCTGTTGTTTAGAGACATTAAAAGGTAAAACTAGTTTTTCATATCCAATAAAAACACACTTTGATTATGCAATGAACTGTTTCCCCGCCCAGCAACATGCCTGCCCTGCCTACCCCAGGAGTGAAGGCCCACACAGATTGGCCTCCCATGCTGCATTTGGCATAACCTCCTCATTCTAGTTCTGTACCATTTCTAGGTTTGAGTTCTGCGGACACCTCAGTGTTTAAGGGTCTGAAATGTTGAATGTTTTGAAGAAACTGAAGAACGTACGGCTGCATTTAAGTGTTATGGGGACATTTTGTTGTTTTAATACATGAACGGGTTCCAATTCAATATATGCGGCTTTCCATCGCAAATTTATGCATACCTGACGATGTTCCCATCCGCACCACTCAGCCTGCAGGATTGTTCTCCTTTGGACTCCTTTGCAGATCCCCAGTTCTTCTGGAAGTCCCCGTGGAATGAATCCGTAGAACACTGGGCCTTGTTAAGCCAGGGATTTGGGCTTTGCCTGAAATTTGCCGCCGTGGTGTGTGGGCCTGTGTTCGTAAGGTCCTCCCATGTCTTTTTTTCACCTCTGACTTGGCTCTCTTATGGTCTACCAGGCTTTCCTCGCTTATGAGAGCTTTGGAGGGCTATTTCTCTTGGAACCTTAAGGCGCCCAAGTTGAATTACTTCACAAAAAATGCAGCCTCGTGTCATTTCAGAAGCATAGTAGTTGCTAACCGAAGAGACTTGCGTATCTTACTATGTGTTTACGCTTAAAGGTTGCCACAGCGACATGCATCCCGGGGAAGTCTGGGCCGGTCACCAGCTCTCCGCCTACTGTCTCTTTAAAGGGATGAACCGCAAACGCATCAGTTTAAGTTTTGAATAACAACACTGTCAGCGACGCATGTAAATATTAAATTAATAACTGTCAGATCAGCACAGAGGAATCTGGACGCCGTAACTGTGCCCCGTGCCCCACCCCAAGTGCCCGTGACCCCCACCCCCCTGCTGCCCCACAGCTGCTCAGTTAACGATGCAGTGCCATGGCCCACACAATAACTGTAAACAAGTATCCAGCTGGAGATAGCTGGAAGCGGGACCAGAGAGCGTCTCTGAATGCTCCTGTCTCGGCTGGGGGAGGGGCGGCCATTGTTTCGTTCAGTCAGTGCCAATTGGGCTCTTGATGAGACCGGAGATCTTGGAGAGCGCGCTGTAAAAGAAGCGCTCGCATCCCTCGGAAAAGCACCTTTCCCTACCAAACCCGCTCCGTAATGCAGAAAAGAACCTTTGGTGAGCAAGGGGGAGGGTAGACGTCTCGCTGAAACTGGGGGGGGGGCCGCATCCGTGCAATGTGTCTCTTTCAAACCCACATCCCATCTGTTTTTCTATTATTGTTACATGTCTTTTTTTACTTTAAAGATTTTCATTTCGAGGGTAGATAATTCCATTGTTCCAAACGCCGCTGTTGTTTTTGTTTACGAAGCGTCGCAACACGAAAAAGAGGAGAGGAGCTGCACCGTCGCGCGCGTCTAATCGCCTATTCACCGGCCCCTTAATGACTTGTCAGTTCCTCTGCCCTGCCATTTTCTGTCCAATTAATTCTTTTCTTGCTCTCCGGATAAAGGGGGACAAAAGAACCCCTTCCACAAAAAATAATAATAATGAATCATTAAAATTCAGCGGCTCTAACTCTCCACGCTCGCTGTCCTGGCACTTGGCTTCTCCTACAGGCGCTTGGTCACGGCCGCTTGGCACCGTGCCCCCGCACCCCCACCTCGGGTCCGGACGTGCCTTCGCCCCGCTCCTCCGCCAAAATCGGCATCCGAGGTTCTCCCTCATTTCCATGCGGCTCATCCCATCCAAATTAGCGCCGTGCGCCGATTCCAGAACAAGGAAACGCGACCTGTTGCTGTTACTACCGGAACCAGCTCCGTTTTCTTTTTTTTACATACGGATTTGCATTTGAATTACAGGCCTGGCACAGCCCTTCTGGAAATGACAAGCAGAACATGAATTAATTAAAGTCTAGATAAGTATCTACATCAAGAATACGTCGTCCTCACATTTTCCCTGAGTCATCATTTTGGGGCACATTTTACCCCTGACCAAAACCGACAAATATAAACACTCCACTTTGCTAAAGCTCATCCAGCGTCACTCGTCTCAGTTCCCATGCTTACAGAATGAGCTCTCCCTGTGATAACCAACGTGACATGAGTTATTATAAGGCACCGCCAACCTTAACGAGTTGAGGGTTTGCGTTTCTTTCCGTGATCGCTGTCCCAAAGCATCCTACCTAGAAAAAAGTCACCATCCTTTGTTTTTAATGACTTCGCGTCATTGAATTGTCTTTTTAGGTTCTTGTTTTGTTGGAAGATGCATAACTTGTGCTGCTATACTGCTTATTGTGACTGTGCGTTCACTGGAAGGTCAGCATAGCTGAACTAATGCTTAGTCGACAGTCGTATGTTGATAGTATGCTATTTGCCTAATTTGTACGTCGCTTCGGTCTGCTAAATAAAATTAATGCAAATTTAATACCAATTCAATTTGTAATCTATAGCTTCCTGCAGTTCCATGTTCATCGTCTTCAAAGCTGAATATGCGCTATAATTTCACATACAGAAGAAACTGATAATAATAACAGATATAATTTACTAAAAAACTTGGATGTTAGCCGCGATCTCCTTCCACGGCGCAGTTTGTAATTTATTGCCTTATTTTGTCCCCCCGAAACACACACACACACACACACACACACACACACACTGCACTAGGCAGAGCTGAGTTATGTCGCCTGCTATGATCCTGCGGCCAATATGTGGCCCCACTGACGTGTCACAGAGCCTCTGACGAGTCACAGAGCATTGATTGCCAGAATGTCATTGGGTGGGACCCATAAGTACATCTCAATTAGAACCTTAAAATTAACACATACAGACACAGGTTTGTAATTATATCTTTGTGGGGACTCTCCCTTCATTTCTATGGGGAGAACTCTAATCCCAACATGACGACCTAAACCCCGACCCAGCCCTAACCTTAACCATAAGTAACCAAACAAAACACGAGATTTTTGGCATTTTCAGTTTTTCGATTGCCGTGACACAATGTAATATAAACATAATCCAAGCACACACACACACACACACACACACACACATACAGTCACACACACACATACACAGAGTCACACACACACATGCACACACATATCTGCCTAGTAAAAAGTGGTAATTCATATTGCCCAGGACTGTGTGCCGTTGCCCCTGAGTTATATTATCTATATTTTATTATGCACAATGTTTCTGTCATATTTTAAAATATGTCTTCTATTTACCTCGATGTATGTTAGGGTTGACACATGTCCTTCTAAGCTGAGTTTAAACTGAACGAAACAACTTTTACTATACGAGCCCATACTACTACAAATACTAGTTGCGCCTAACAAGAACAACAACAACAACAATAATAATAACAATAAGAAGAAGAGGAAGAAGAAGAAGAGGAAGAAGAAGAGGAAATTGACACGGCCGAACTAGCTTGCCGGTTGTATGGGAGACCTTCGAATATGGGAAAGTCCGATTCCAAGAAGCAGCTTGACTTCCTGAAATCGAAGACAGCTGCCTGTTTGAAGCCGCGACAGTGAGGCAGAGACTGGGAAGGGGATCGCGATGCAGCTGTTATTTCGGAAACGCTCCGAGAAAAGACGTGACAAATGTTCAGGCGGACCGCAGCAACACTGGTGCCACCTGAACTTATGAACCAAAATTTAGTTTTTCCTTTTGTAACTTTTAAATATGTCTTGTGACATTTTGCAACAAGATGGAAGCTTTGATTTCCCACCTGGCCCTTGTTGATTCAATTCCTATGCACAGGTATTATTATAATAAACCATCGATTTTTACCAGCCCAATATCCATCTCTTCAGTTTATCCTCCAAGGCGCAACGTCTCCTTAAGAGCGAGATTAAATAGGCATAGTGTAACTAACGTGCCTATTGTTTCGGGATGAATTAAGTCAGGGAAAGTCCATAACAAATCAACCACATTTCAGAATCAACCTCCTTAACAAGATGTTACTGGAGACCCAATTTGAGCAGAGCTTGAAAGCATCTGCCAAGGATTCACCAACAGCAGGACTCACCCAGAAAAATACAAGTAATCAATCGGAAATAATATGGAAACAGACGTGTTATACGTCGTACATGTTCATTCAATATGCCATGACTATACACGCGTTAGCGCGCGATAAGTATCAGTAGTTAAAAGCAGCCACATGGGCGTTACGCGTCTTTCATTTTCGCAGGATCATGCGCACTATAATCTTTCCTATAGCTACGCACGAAAGCCTAATTTAATTTAGCCTCAATGAGACGTGGAAGTTATCAAAAAGCCAGACTTCATTAAGGATAGTTTTATGCATTTTTTATTTTTAGAAGCGGACTGGCAAAAAAAAAATGTTAGCTGCGCTTGTGCAATTTTCCTAGTAAACAGATGAAAAACACCTCCACAACCGTCGTATTTGCAACTATGCTGTGAGACAGTAAATACATCAAAAACAAGAATTATGCTTCTCTTGAAAGTTTAAGTAATGACAAACGGTTATGCGTATTAAGGTCCAGAACAGTTTTAGTGTTTGCGTTAGGTACGGAATGCATTCAGTATCTGACCGCTTGTGAGATTTTCTAAAATGTAAGATTGCAAAGATTTATTTTCCATCTTTTATCAGAATATTAGAAATAATATATTACACGATGCATATGCTGTTCACATAATATATGAATAACAAAAGTAAACCCTGTGTAAAAAAAACAAATATCGAAAAGGCACAATTTGTTACATGATAAAGTTATATGCCTCGCATACAAAAGAATACAAAAGAATCAGTAGCGATACATTAATACAAACGCACGCAGATAGACGTGTTAGTCAAACCCGATAAAATCTTCACGAGGGATTCCAGTTTTTATTGTCTTAAAACTTTAATAGCCTATGTGATTTTAATGAAGTCCGCACTTTTTATAAGTTTGTCCGTGGATCCGCAGTGGGCTTCCAATATCTGTAAATGTTCCCGCCCAGTTCTGCGCATGGTCCAGCTGGGCTCGTATCCGTAAAATGCTGTGTATCACCTTACCGGCTTCTCTTGACCCACAGATCGTGACTAATCTCTGAAATTAATGCAGGGTGTTAAGCACCTGTTGAATGCAATGGCTTTTCGTTCAGCCATTTTGGTTTGGTTGCTTTTGCATTTAATTCTGCTGGAAGTCTGGCGTTAGTCTGCATTTTTAATAGTTTTTAAAGAAAGGATCATGTACCGCAAAAAATTGCTTCTTACTCTAATACAACGTCGGTTCTCTTATTACAATCCGCTTACCAAAACACACGATACGTAACCATTTAATTAACAAACCATAAGTGTCATAAACATAAATACGCATTTAATTAACAAAAATTAAACTGAAATTAGATTACATTTCTCTCATCCACAGTTTCGGTAAAACTGGGCGGGGTCCATCAAATTGCTGAAACTGTAAGACTGGTCAAGGGGTGCGGTCGTGGCTGCTTTGGGGTGACTTGGAAATAACAATATTTGTCTCTGTATTTCAGAATATGTCCTGATAGTCAGAAATCATAGTCAGGATTGGAACAGCGGCGTGTTCGGCATTGTTCTGTATTGTCAAATCAAAAGGTGCCCCCGGAGGACTCTCGGATGTGGGTTTGTACATGTATGCATATGAAATGCAGTGTCCTCGCAGAGGAGTTAAGCATTCGGAAAATTCCATTAAATAAGTAGGAAAATGCATCAAACGGGCGTTTTCTTCAAGGGACAACCGGATTCTCACAGGCCCATAAAAATCAGCAGGCACTTAAGTATGTTCTGTTGAATATAATTATCGTCCTCGGTTAGTGCAGAAGTACAACGGAGTCCCGGTGGATCGGCGGACGTGGCCCCCGAAATCTGCTCTCGGCTGACGGATCACGGCCTCGTAAGGGTGGTGTACACCGGCTGCTCCCAATTGGTGGTGGGACTGTGAGAAGGAGGGATTGACAGGCTGTTTAGGATGGGGGTCGCATAGGGCCGGCGAGAGGAATGGAAGTACGGGTACTGGTAAATACTGGAGGGGTACCCGGAATACGGGCTGTAATAACCGGGGCTCTGCAGGTCCGTGTAGTCACACGGGGTACTGGAGTAGGAAGCGGCCGCAGATGATGATGATGATGATGATGATGATGAGGATGATACACAAGCCGGAGCGCTGTAGGAGCCGTAGTCGGAGTGGGACGGCGAGCCGTGGGTACGGTCGTTGTAGTGACTGGGACTCAGCTGCTCCGTTTTGATGTGCGGTCGCTGCTGAGTCGAATCGCCGTCGCTGGAGGGCGAGGAGGGCGCGGTGCCCTTTTGGCTCCACGCCGAACCGTTGGGCTGACCGTAGGACGCGCTGTAGGAGCCGCCCCCAGATGGACTTTGCCCATGCACCTGGTCGGGGGGCAGGGCACCCGAGGGAGCCGGTGGCACATGACCGTTGACGGGTAGGTACTGGTCGAACTCGTGGACGTCGAAGGTCTCCATGTTGCTGATGACCTCGGTGCTGAGCTCTGAGATGTCCACGTTGCTGAAGTCGATGTTTTGTCGGCCGCCGTCCAGAAGGCGCCGGCCCTCGGCTTTGAGGTCGTGCTTCGCCGCGTACTGCAAATCTGTTTTAGGGGTGGTGGGGGGGGTCGGTGGACCATGAGCTTGACCTTTGTGGTGAAAAGAAATATCTCAATACTTAAACGAGCACAGTGTATTAATCGTCCACTTACGACGGTGCATTCATGTGATATTTTACCAACAAAGCATCCCTCTCACCTGCATGATCCTGGTGGGGGTGTCCGTCTCCCAGGCCCGCCAAGCCGCCCATTCCGGGCTCAGCTTTGTAAATCTGACCCACCGGGTGATGGTTGAGCTCAGCTCCGGAGTCCGAATCGCTCTGGCCCGGCTTTACGCTTTTCCGCCGGCGCGGCTGGTACTTGTAGTCCGGATGATCTTTCTTATGCTGGACCCTCAGCCTTTCCGCCTCATCCACAAAGGGTCTTTTCTCACTCTCCGACAGCAAGCTGCGCGGGGTTATTAAAACATAATTTTCATTAACATCATTTTAAGTCAATAAAGCGAGGCAGGCCAACGGGAAAACTGGGAAAACATTTATCCGTCTGTGATGAAGATGAGCTTTAATGCCTTAGGGAATATGTGAGGAATCTGCGCGATGACTTGCTGAATTCGAATCGCATAAACTGCTTAAGTATGAACATAAATCTACTTTATTAGCGGTGTCCTTCATGCCAGACGAATACAGGTTTACGGACCTGGTAAGGTATTTTAACGATGAATAGGCGATTGCCAATAAATGCGAAGATAGCACTATGAAAGCGCATGTCAACGTGGACCCATTTGTAAAGAGATTATTGTGAACAAACAACATACTTAAAATTAGTGTTTGGTGAAGTGACAAGCTTCAAAAGTAGGCTGTTTAAAAATCACAACACGCTTGGGAAATAAGGTTCCATTACTTCAGCATCTCCAGAGTTATATAGTTCTACTTATAATGATCAATGAAGTCTGAAGAAATCTTTTGATACGCGTCATTTTCAGATATGAAAAACTGATGCCGGTCCAACGGACTTACCGCCACAGTCTGCCCAAAGTTTTGCTCAGTTCTGCGTTATGGAGATGGGGGTATTGGTCCGCTAATTTCCGGCGCGCAGCCTGCGCCCACACCATGAAGGCGTTCATCGGTCTCTTGACGTGCGGTTTGTTCTTCAGCGATCCGTTGCCCCTTGCTGGCATCTGGACCAGCGACCAGTCGTATCCCTTGAGGACCTGCGACACGGCATCTCGGATGCAGGCTGGAAAGCGGTCATCTTCCACGCCTTCCATCTTCTTGCCCAAGTCGGACACCAGTTGGGTGCCTTGCCCGTCGGATCCGGCTGGGGACAGGGGGGAATCTGAATCGGAGTCACCTTGAGACATGGAACTTGTGGTCCCGGCAGGACTGCATGGATGGTCAGCAAGAGATTTGTCGTTCTCCTCCGTCATTTGTAACATCGATGAAAGAGCTTCCAAACAATGAATATACTCAGTTGACTGTGAGTGTGAGACTAAATCAAATGCAATGCAAATAGAACCAAATGCGTTTTAGACACAGGAAATCATATTAAATCGAAATGCCGTTCACGCTTGCTGCTGTCGTACAATCCAGTTAAATTGTATTTTTCTTATTTCACTTGTTTCTGGTCGAGCGGCCGCCACTTGAGGCTTCGGTCCCGCACTGGGTGTCAGTGGATTAGCTGTGAGAGAACTTTGGTTGGAGTTCCATCCCTCTGCTCCACCTTCTTGCCTATGATTGGTCACATCGCATCACAGTTTCTGTCTCTGATTGGCCCATTTAGTAGCCTAAATGTCCCAAGGTGACAAAGAATTAGGTGTCATATAGTGATGCACATACCGCTGGTATTTATCGGCTGCAATGAAATACATCTGCTTCGTGGGGTTATTTTGGAAATCTCTGCTATATGTTTAAGGTTTCGTGTTGAATTATGGCTTCCACAGTAAATCATTTCCAAGCCAACACCTTGTATTTAATTTTATGTTTAATGAACCCCATTGTAACAATTTCAGATGAAGAGAAGCAATGCAAGGCGTTTTAAATCACTTTTGACCTTAAACAGTGTCTATATGTAGGGTTAGATTGAGGGTATGGATTATAGCCTGCAGCCAACGAAAAGCCCACGGATTCAGGGTCTCTTCTCTCAAGCAAGAAAACTGTACGCCTACAGTACAGGGTACACCATACGACAAGTGTTGCTGATCCTTAAAAACAAGCCGCAATGCTTAAGAGTCAGCCATAAGCATGCGGACATATTTATATAATTTGTAAATTAAATGCATCACGCTGAAGATAGAAATAGCGCTATATAATCTAAAACTAGCTTTATTTTGTTGGAACGAAATGTTAAATAAATGTCATTTTACATGAAGCATTAAACTGTTTTTCATTATATAATTTCTTTACAGCTGTTTAAATGGCATTTTCAGTGTAATGGCCGACTTCTTAGCTGTTGACACCTTCAGAAACTAACTGTGCGCCGTATACCTTCCCTGAACTGCAGTGAGCGAGCTGGTACTTTGCTATTCAAATAGCTTTAATATTAAACATATGCAAAATGTTTGCAACCGTCCTAAACCGTGTCACGTCACTGTGCGTTTAAATTTGTAAAATATCTTATTAATTTTAGGCTTGCGGTTTATATGCAGTGAATGAATGTGTTGAATGAATGTGTTTAAATAGATATTTCTGACAATTTTATATAGTTTACGAAATGAGTAGTTGATTAAATATAGTACAATTAATAATGTGAATCCATTCAAAACGTTCTGATGATGAAAAGCAGATTCCTTTGCTAGCACAGCGATTTTAAAGGGGGGAGGGTTATGACGATTCTATCTTGAAACATAATTAGATTGGTCTGGGTTGGGGGCCCAATATGATGTGCTTTCATGGGGCCGAAAATCTCTAAGGGAACCCCTGCCTGAACTATTTCTTAAAACATCTGACGTGATACCATGTGAAAGACTAGGTTTTCTTGGATTTCATAACAAATGGGTAACACTGCAATTATAAAACAGTGCAAACTGAAATTGCCGGACATCACCTCTAGAATCCCACGTCGTGCTGATACGGAATCACTAACTCATTTATTTTCAAGTTCCCCTCTGTTACCAGGAGTTCGGCAAAGTTAGGAGGTAAGTTTGCAATAATGTTTACTACCATTTGCAGTATATTCTCTGTAAATCAATACAATAAACATTTGAGTAGCCCATACAATTGAAGTATACAGTGAATTATAGTAAATATAGTGAATATCGCAACTTAAAGCATACAGTCATACATTTTACTGCCTTTTTTACTCCTGCTGGGTGGGACGTGGGGCGCAGTGCCCCGAGATGTGACGCTCTTTAGGCAGCTAATGACAAGGCGCCCTGTGCGCAGACACGCCCCCTAAACCGCGCATGCGCGCCAGGAGACATGGCAGCTTCCACAGAGGCACTGGGCAGCGCTGGGAGTGCGCTTAGGAAAAGACGAACCGTTTCGCCGAATGAGTCTGGACACCTAACAGAGAAGCGGAATAATGGAGATGGCAATGAAGGACCTGCAGAGTGTGATAAAACAAGTGACGTCACTTTGCAGACCGGGACGTTTTGGCTGACGCGAATTGTGATTCTTCGGTCCGTGGCGTTTATTTACTGTGAGTGTGATGCGTTACCTTTAACCCACTCTGAAACAATTGAAGAATAATTACCCTTCTCGCTCTTTAATAAATGCAATAGATATAGAATAATACACTTAAAAAAAACTAAAAGGTCACTATTCGTTAAAGGTGCTTATTGGACACTATCCAGTGCTGTTGAATATAAATCCAAGCTTTCCTTTTTGGTAGCTAAACTTTGTCCGTCACTTATTCTTTTGACTACTTGCGCCCTTTTCAAAATAGGTTTATTTATATAACAGCACGCGCAATATAAGAACGATACTAACACGCGCGCGCGTGCTTTTGAAGACCCCTAACTCTTAAGGTAAATATTCTCGGCCCATATGACCATTTATACAATTCCCGAAACAGACCCTCCATCTCGGTAATATGAGGTTGACCAGTTTTACCTCCATAAAATTGTTACAGCTCTCTGCAGACTGAGAAAAAAACGAAGATATTAACTATATAGTTGGACGAGAATAGCCTTTAAATTGTGGGTGATTTGTCCTTTTCTGGCCACCACTCTGAATTTGAGTCTCCTCTTGCTGTTGCATATTTGTCTACGATTGTAAATATGCTGGCATTAATGTCTGACCCTATGCTCTAACCTGTATACATATGTCTGTGTCTCATGGGATATGTGGAAGTTAAAGCATTCCTATGTAAATTAATGTCATTATTATCATCATTTAGCCCTGAGATTGTGATGTCGTTGGCCTCCCATCTGTCTGACCGACGTTCCTATGTGTCCCTGTGTTACAGTCGTGGCGTTTTGCGTGGCTTACAACCAGAACAAGCAGCTCATCGGTGACCGGGGCTTGATGCCATGCCGGGAGTACCTGAGGAGCGTGAAGCGTTACGTGGGCGGGAAGATCGGGGCAGCCGCCCTGGCCTACGCCCCCACCATCCTCTGGTTCCTGGATTGGGCTGACATGGACGCCAACCTGGACAGCATCGCCCTGGCTGGCCTGGCACTGTCGGGCTTTGTGCTGCTGGCGGGCCGGGCCAACATGGTGCTCATGGCACTGCTTTGGGTCCTGTACCACTCGCTGGTCAACGTGGGCCAGCTCTGGTAAGTGCTGACTGCTGAAACACATGGTGGAAACCTTGAAAATATGGGTTTACGAAGTGACTCTCAAATGAGTCCAGATTGACTCCGATGTGACTCCAGCTTGACTTCAGAGTGACTCCAGACTGAGCCAGTTCATAAACAGAAAAAACACCAGGTAACTCTTTACTTGTGGGGCCACTAAAAATGCAGTAGTACACTCTTACTTAATGTATTAATTAACCAGAAACCAGAACGTTTTAGTTGCATACTAATCCCATGTTTGTTCATAATGGTTAGTAACTTGTGCTCCTTCCAGTAAAGTGTTACCAAACACTGCCTCACACATGATGTTGCTGCACTGAGCTCTCGAAAGCTGATGCTGCACTCGGAATAAGAAACACTGCGTACTTAACATTATTCTGCTTTTATTAATAATCTCTAATTCAGCCTAAGCAATGGTTAAACAAATCAGTCCGATTAAATCATGAGAATGCGCTTAATTGCATTTATTGTGACCTGTAAATTTACATCACATCCGATACAACTGGACGTTCTTTATGAAGGTGATTCAGAGTAGTTGCCCTTTTACATGGAGTCGGGGGCTAATCTTGCAACTCCCACTGGCATCCAACTGGTCCTCTGAAACCTCTACTGTCAGGCACTGGTCTGGCGGAGCGGGCTGAGTGCCATGAAGGACTTGGTCGTGTCATTTGTGGTCAGAGTTAGAGATCTAGAGCTGCGGTTGTATGCAGTCATGAAGGATCTTGAGTGCGTGGAGTAGAATTGGTGAGAAATCACAAAGCGGAGCACTTTCGGAGGCTAGATGGGTAATACTAGCTGGCAGTGTCCTGCAGTTTGCAGAAGCCTTTGGAATGTGACCAGTGAAATCCCTCACGGCCCAGCTTTACAGTGCTCTGAGCTTTACAGTGCTCTGAGCTTTACAGTGCTCTGAGCTTTACAGTGCCCTGAGCTTTACAGTGCCCTGAGCTTTACAGTGCCCTGAGCTTTACAGTGCTCTGAGCTTTACAGTGCTCTGAGCTTTACAGTGCTCTCATTCATCATCTCTTTTTTTTGTAGTTATATAAAGATTATTCTTTTGTAGAGAAATACCCTCCGATTACTGCTTTTTAAGAAAATCAGGGTTTCGAGTTTTAAGCCATTTAAGGAAATATGAATGGAAATTAGGTCCTGTTTTTGATTACCGGTGTTGACTTTGATGTCATCTCAGTTGCATGTTGATGGCTGATTGAAAAGCAGGCCTGAAGGGGTTGGGGGGGGGGGG
>JABJVO010000093.1:4218431-4230869 GCA_026770805.1 Boulengeromyrus knoepffleri
GTTTGTTTTAGGCCTTTGTGGGGGTTCGTTTTGCTTGTTTCGGGGGGTGGGGGAGGGGTGCGGGGTGGCGGGGCGGAGGTTGGTGGTTTTGGTGGGGCGGGCGGGGGGGTTTAAGTTTTGAATTAAGTGGTTCTTGACCCTGTTTCCGCTGTGTACTGTGCTTGCTGATGAAGAGTGATCACATGACCACACCTCGAACCCAGTGATAAGGGCTCCGCACTGCAGTTTGGTGAGGAAAACGCTGCAGTCGGTCTCCGTTTAAGAGAGCAGCCCTGGGTGCTGAGGAGCTGGTAAACGCTTCACGTTTGGCCCCGTTTCCACACCCTCTGTTCAGTTCAGCTGAGTTCAGCTTCTCTCTCTCAGGTGTCTCGTAGTCACTGCAGACGGATCAGCACCGCCCATGCGAGTCCATTCGGTCTCTAAGACAATGCAGTGCTGTCTCTGTCCCACACTGCCACCTGGTGGCGGAGACGGGCAATACTCGCTCTGACTTTGGCATATTTGCTGGGGTCTGACTGAGATTTGTCAATTTGCACTAAAGTGCAAAGTGAGATTCCCTCCCAGCCCTCGTTGGCACTGGCCACACTGGTCTAGGGGGCTGTTTTGTGGCGTAAAATGAACTGAAGAGCCTCACTTCCTGCCGGCTTCTGGGTCTCGCAGGCGACGCTGATCCTCAGCGGCAACCTGAGCTTCCTGAACTGGCTGACCATGGTGCCCAGTCTGGCGTGCTTCGACGACGCCGCCCTCGGCTTCCTGTTCAGCTCCGCCCCAGGCGGCGCCAAGCAGGCCGTGTGCAACATCCAGAGGCAGGAGGCTGCAGGGAAGGTGCCACCGCCCACAAGAGGTGTGGGCTGCGGGCAGACAGACGTACTCACACACAACCAGACACAGACAGACAGACACACGCACACAGACAGACAGACACACAACCAGACACAGACAGACAGACACACAACCAGACACAGACAGACAGACACACAACCAGACACAGACAGACAGACAGACAGACAGAGAGATGTACTCACACAGACACAGACAGACGTACTCACACACAACCAGACACAGACAGACAGACACACGCACACAGACACACAGACAGACAGACAGACAGACAGACACACACACACACAGACAGACAGACAGACACACACAACCAGACACAGACAGACAGACACACACACACACACACACAGACAAACACAGACACACATAGACACACACACACAGACAGACAGACACACGCACACAGACAGACAGACAGACAGACAGACATACTCACACACAACCAGACACAGACAGACACACACACAGACAGACAGACAGACACAGACACACATAGACACACACACACAGACACACAGACAGACAGACGTACACACACACACACAGACACATACAGACACACACAAATACACATCCATGTCCGCGGGTGTCTCCACCACAGAGATCACACTGAGGTAACAATTCTGACTCAAAAATATTAAGCTAAACTAAATTAGGAATTTTATTGTATTAGCTGAGATGATTAAAGACAACGTGTGTGATCGTGCCGCTGTCAGCGCAGAAGGGAGTCCAGCGAGTGGGGCGGGGGCGCTGTAGTATCCATCCAGTCTGAGTGAGGCTAAGCAGGATTGCTACACCTCCCCTTCCCATCAGGCATGCTGGTCCGTCGTGTCTTGAACATCTCCCTGGCTGTTCTGATTGGCTACCTGAGCATCCCCGTGGTGCTCAACCTGCTCAGCTCCCGGCAGGTGATGAATACGTCTTTTGACCCTCTGCGCATCGTCAACACCTATGGGGCCTTCGGCAGGTAGGCCGCCCCCCACCCACCCCGCAGCCCCGCCCCCTGCCAGTATACCCAGTCTGTTTGTATGGGTGCGAGGTAGATTCCATCCTGAAAGAGATCCAGTCCTTAATGCCAGTCGAATTCCTACAATCCCCAGCATCACCAAGGAGCGGACGGAGGTGGTGTTCCAGGGCACGACCAGCGCTGATCCACAGGACCCAGCGGCATTGTGGGAAGAGTACGAGTTCAAGTGCAAGCCGGGAGATGTGAAGAGGAGGCCCTGCCTGATCTCGCCCTATCACTACCGCCTCGACTGGCTCATGTGGTTCGCCGCCTTCCAGGTCAGCCGCCCCGACAGGCCTCTAAGTGGCTGGTACAGCGCCAGCCTTCCCTGTCGGTACCGTGACGCCGTGTGCTGGGAAGCTTAGCGTGTTACATGCTAGTGCTGGCCAGCTCATGCTGGTTAGTTTACAGCCTTTCCTGCCGATGCAATAGGATATTTCCTGCTTAAGACCTAATATTTATCGTCCCCAGTAGAACAGTCAGGTGTATAAACACTGTATTTTAAGATGGAAAACGAGTGACTCTCTTTGGATGAAAGCTCTAGCTTGTTAACCACGGCGCTTCCTGTGCAGACCTACGAGCAGAGCGAGTGGGTGATCCATATAGCAGGCCGGCTCCTGGCCAACGACTCCAGCGTCCTCTCCCTGCTGGAACACAACCCCTTCCAGGGCGGGACGAACCCCAGGTGAGTCTGCCGGGGCCTGGCTGCCCGTCGAGTGCCGCTCTCCAGGAAGGGCGCCCAGTTAGATACATGTTCCTGCAGTAGCTCTGAATGGAAAGGCACTTTAATTGTTAATAATTAATCCGCGTAATTATTTATATGTCGCCATGGTGTTTGGGTGTCGTGCGCCCTCATGTGGCAGCCAGAGGAACTTTGCAGAGGGTGGGGCCACCGTGAGACGGCAGATGTGGGCACCGGAAAGCAAACAGGAAATGAAGTGTGGCATCTTTATTTAAGAAACGGGACTCTCACGTTATGATGACACGGCAGTGCTGTGTGGATAGGTACTGGTTACCTAAACTGTATGTAAGACCGTTTTTTTTAAACTGGGCCCTGTTATCTAAACTGAGTCCAAACATGACATGCTTTAGTTGCTCCTGTCCTCAGCTCCGTCAGTCATTATTCAGATTCAGATGTGGATTTGAAGGTACACGTGGCTTCATCTAACATATTAGAGATATTTTCAGGTTTTCAGCTGGTTTTCCTGCTCCTTTTGGCTAACAACGGCGTGTAAAGCGCGTAACAGTTTATCTAAAATCACGACTTTTCAGTGGGTGTTTGGCCTGTTGGATATGAAAGGAGGTGTTTACATACAGACACACACACACACACACACACATAAACACACACACATACATACATACACACACATAAACATACACACACACGCACTGACACATACACACACACATACACACACACGCACACATACACGCACGCACACATACACACACACACACATACATACACACACACGCACTGACACATACACACACACACGCACTGACACATACACACACACACACACGCACACATACACACACATACACACACGCACTGACACATACACACACGCACTGACACATACACACACGCACACATACACACACTCACACACACAATAAGTGACTCGTTTTCCAAATCCTGTGGGCTTCCTTCACTTTCCCTCTAAAATGTCCAGCTGTTGCCACAGGAGACAACTGTGCGCTCGGCGTAACCGATGTCAGCTGCTGCGTGGATGTGAGGGCCTCAGGGTGAATGGCTGGCGAAGGCAAGGGGCCCTAATCCCATCCCCGCGGCCGGGGGGGCGGCACAGCTGTCACCCCACATCCCGCCCCGACCCCCACCTTTGCAGGACACGGTGACATGATGATGACACACTTGATTTTTGACTTAAGATTTTTCTTTATTGTTTTTGACAGGTAACCTTAGCATAGAGACTCAAGGGCTGGACTTTCAGGCAGTTTGAGGTTTTAGTTGTGACTATTTGTGTGTCGCCCCTAAACGTCAGCTTATTTAGCCTCGCTGACAGAGCCTGGCGTTTTGTTGGACTGTAATGCCCTCTTGTGGCAGGTTTTCATATCAGAAGTTTGTGATCCCGCAATGAGGCAATCCTTCGCAACCTAGTGTGGTAACAGTGCGGGATTTTTTCTGCCCTGCGGACGCTGCCCGTGTTGCCCGTCATTCCCTGCTTCCCCTGTCCCCAATGTCCAGGTGGATTCGCGGAGAGCACTTCCGTTACAAGTTCAGCACGCCCGGCACTCCCAGTGCGGCCCAGGGCAAGTGGTGGATCCGGAAGCGACTGGGGCCGTACTTCCCCCCGGTGGACCTGGCCGGCCTCAGGAAGTATTTCTCATCCCGCGGCTGGCCCCACCCAGACATCAATTAAACTTCCAGAACAGCATGGACATGCAGTGTCCCCCGAGCTGTACCACAACTGGAATGACTCACAGTATGAAGACTTGGTGGGCCGAGCCCATCCACATACTATAGAGGTCAGCTGGACCTCCGTCAGTTAAAGTGGACCATCTTATAGGTTCTGCGAGACGTTGGACAGAAACACTGTGGTCTTCAGCTGCCCTGGCCCTCATCCTGCAACCACACCAGTCCTCCTTTCTGTTTCTTCTGGATAATGTTTGTGAAAAAATATCCAAAATATAATAAAAGCACATTGATGGCCAAGCTCTGTATCCCCAGTTCTGTGCCCCAGCATCCGGGCTGTGGCTGTGCTGAGGCTTCTGCTCTTAACAGAGAGATGGGTGACATTACTGCCCAAGATGAAGCCTGCGGCAGAAGCAGCTTATTATCTACACAAATAAACACGTAGCTGTTCCTGTTAAGTGTGAAAGTGCTCAAATTACTACTGTTTCACAGCTGTAGCTCACAATTCGGTTTCATTCGCAGGTTGTAACTTGTGCATTTTCTCTGATTTCCCCCCCCCCCCTCATGCTTTTGCCCAAAAAGGGCTCCGTGTTTTACAGCTTCTGTAGTAATTAAAACACATGAACGCACGGCCTTCATCTTACGAGTTACAAGGCCCTGTTTTTACCGTGTTGATAGGGGAAGATGGGAAATGAATGGAACGCAGGACAACAGAGAAACTCAAACACTGATCGAATCAATTCCTCTAAAGCTGCACATCAAAACTGAGCTTCCACCCTGAAGCGTCAGGTGTCCTTCCTTTGGGGAATGATCCCGTTTCTGTTCCGATTCCCTTCGAATTGAGCGAGTTTCATCTGGTAGCGAACAGGATGCGCATATTTTGGTTGGGATTATAGTTTTCGCTGGTTGTTGTGGAGTGTCCTAACAAAGTGTTGTGACCTCTGTTTCACAGTCCAGTGAACCGTAAGTCTGGTTGGAGTCCTTAGGTTTGAAATGCTCTGTCTGTCCAGCGTGATCAAGGTGATTGATAGTTACATCATGGGTTGATGACCCGAACAAGAGATCTATTATAATGATAAATCTATTAGAGCCTCACTATAAAAGTGCAGCATGTTTGGATTGGTTCTAAGGAGGGAGAGGTCAGGAGCATAAGGATGCTGCCCCATTCATTACCCACAATGCAGCTCTCTGTCTATGTTACTAGTTCCTGAGGTCCCCAGTACTTCTAAAAGGCAGACAGCATCTCTTGATACTTAACGTTCAGTTCAGCAGCCGTTTGTGCATTTTTGCAGAGGGATCAAAACCAAAATCTACAGAAAATCCCTAATCAGTCTTATTTTACACTCTCCTAGATGATGAACTGTATTGGTAATATTTTTTCAGGTTATCACTCGGTAAAATGTGCAAGTTGTGCAGTTTGGCGTTGAGTTTGGCTCAGGTTAAACATTTACATGTAAATGGTTTTAACAGGCGCTAGGGGGGAGTGCGCTCGTCCTTGAATACTTACAAAACCTGCTGCATTTTAGTCTGACGTGCGTCTCTAGCCCTTGGTTTTTCTAATGCGATAACGTTCCACTGATTCCGGTAAGTTTCTATTTTGAAACGGACCAAATGTTTTTGCGCAAAAATGCCGCCCCGAAATGA
This sequence comes from Boulengeromyrus knoepffleri, assembly GCA_026770805.1. NCBI lineage: Eukaryota > Metazoa > Chordata > Actinopteri > Osteoglossiformes > Mormyridae > Boulengeromyrus > Boulengeromyrus knoepffleri. The sequence continues at coordinate 4,224,308 of JABJVO010000093.1, forward strand.
AAAGGGACATGGGTTTTAGTCGCAGATAGGTGGTGTTTGCAGGAGATACTCAAGTTAAGGTGCAGCGGGGCACCGCCGGCCGCTGATTACACGGAGCGCTGGGACGTGCGTGCGCATGCGCGAACCTAACCTCACAAATGCACGTGCAATTAATGTACCACACATGCATAGTATTATAGGGATGGTAATTGGCGTTTTGGCGTGTTTGTTTATATAAAAAGACAACCTCTGAAGAGAATAGAAGTGTTTTGAGCTGTATCGTGTGCAACATCACAGTTTTCTGTCTCCAGAACTAATCGAGTTGTCAGTGTTAAGTCTCTTTCAATATAAGAAATAATAGGTCAGTCCTTAAAATGTATAAATCTCAGCGTTTTAATAGTATCCTTTCGCCCACTGACTGCGGGTCCCAGCTTAAGCGCCGCTCGTCATAATTACATCTCAGTTGCAACAGCACGGTTTGTTTTACATTTAACTGATGTTTCTATATTGATTGTGCGCATCACAGGAGGACGCAGGTGAAAATGTTTATCTCTCTTCAGGGCAGGGTGTTCTGAAACGATGGCGCTACACCTTTAAAGCGCCCGCTTTCCAACAAGTAGCTTCCCGCTGCTCCCAAAGGTGCTCTTTCGCTTCCCGGCGCCCGACGTGACAGAAATCAGTTGGACTAGCAAGACGCTACGATTAGCAGCCGTCACAGTGGAGCTGTGAGCGTTAATAAGCCCCATCCCTATCCCATCCCCATCCGTCCGTGCGCCATGCGTGCTGGAGCGAGGCAGCTGCGCCCGGAGTGAGCGCCGTGCATCGGCAAAGGTGGCAGGTGAAGTGACACAGCGACAGGCACCGGAGTCATGCTGAAGATGCAAAGGGGACAAAAAGTCCCTTTGCGCTGATCTGCAAAGCGAGAGCACCGTCCGGGAGCGTTTTTAACCGAGTAAAGCACATTATCCCGTCTTGTCATTTTTCTTTTTTTAGCGTGAAGCAAACAGTTTGCTGGAAACATGTCCAGGAAAAAGGCAGGCAAAGCGAAGAGCAGCCCGAGCGCGTCGCCCAAAAGCAGGGAGAGCGCTAAGCGCGGCGGAGGCGCCGGGAGCAGCGGCGATGCGCAGCCCGACGGCGCGGTCCGGCCGAGCAGACCGTCACTGAGCAGCAGCGGCGAGTTTTACGACCTGGCGTTTAAGGTGAGATGCTGCTCCTCGGCACCTTCGCGCCGGAGGCGCAACTTACTGTCAGGGATCCGGGCAGCAGGCTTGGAGCACGAAGCGCAGGCTGTACCGCGATCTAGGGAAATATGCTCGTATTAACCTTACTGGAAAGGTGTGCCTCTTCCCTCCCCCGTACGCACCCTGCATCCTTTGGCCGGGGGGGGGTCCGGCCAGCACGTTTGCGGGGACACTTCGGGCTCACCTGATCATACTTCGGGTGCCAAGTTCGCTTCATGAAGCGTACGGAGATCTTGGCTTTAAAATCAATTTTAATTACGGCATTCCTACAAAATGTCATATACAAAGTGACTGGAGTAATTTGCAGATTTTGTAACTTTTATTCGGCACAATTTTTTTTCCATGAAAGCAACTAGTGCGCTCGTGACGTGTTTTAATTAAATAAAATAAAGATTGGTGGGGGGGACTTGCCATGTGTTAAAAGCCGATGCGCACTGTCACTGTGGCGTAACTAAATGTTACCAACTTGTGGGACGATTGTGGTAAATAGCCGTTACGTTATTGCTCACACAGTGGTAAATATACATTTACTATGGATAATGTTATTCGACTGGCTGTCTTTATTATAACTCGATTTTTATATGCGCTTTTTTAAATTCAGAGATGAAATACCGCAACCCCACGGAGACCTGCGCGTCTGGGGGGCAGCAGAATGTCCGTATAGCGCTTTAAAAGTGAGCCGTCGATATACAGCCAGCGAATCCTCCGAGGGGTTAATTATGCGCTGTTCACTGTTAGCCCGTTGGTGTGGCCCCCCAGGCGAGATTGGGGTTGCTGGTGCCGGACTCGGGTGTAGCCTGTGCCTTCTGCGACGCCCACCATGCAGGTGTACATTCCCAGTGTAGATACCCAATCCCACCCCCCACCCCCACTTTCGGGGGCTTTGCTGGACCGGGATTCCGGTATTCCGGCGTGTGGCTCCCTCCCTCCGCCGCTTTCTGCCGAAGCCTAATTGCCGTCCATTATGATGACTTCATTAGTGCAGAATTATCTATATCTCCCCGGCGGATATATTATTGATTGTTCCACCTACTTATTGAGTATTGTTACGCTTCATTTATACACAAAGTGACTAAATTAAATATCGGTAGGTTTTTCCTGACCTTGAGGTAAATTTCTCCCGGGAGCGAGAGAGATTTAACTGGCTGAATTAAAACTTCTTTTTCAGAAAAGGTGAGTAGATCAGGCAGACCATATTCCTATTTTCCCAAGAGCAGATAAAGAGAGAATAGCCCATTTATTTTCATATCACATTATGTAATTGATTTATATGACACATCTCATTGTGCCTGTAGTGCTGTAATGATGCAGCGGCGGGACCAAGGTGCCAGTCAGCCTCATATTATCATTCTGTTGGCGGCGCCTTCCGCTTCCTCTCCAGGCGTGATGTATGGGCTCCTGCGGCTGGGTAACGGAAAGCGGAACGTTCCGGTACACCTAGCTAAGCGTGATGAGGGTGATCCCAACGTCGCCGTCTGCCCGGTTCATTATTGAGTTCCTCTGGCGATTTCTCTCCTTAATAGTCACCCCGTTGTGGCTCTCAAGTGTAGGATGCTTCTTAATTTGTCTGTGGGGGGGGGGGGAAGCCAGCAGGGGTCTTCTTTGTGCGTGTATGTGATTAAGGGTGGGGGGGTGGTTACTGATTGTAGGCCTGCTGACATTCTGGGTGGTCCGTTGGTGGCTTATAATTGTGTCCCGCTGTTGATTCCCCAGATCTGCCAGGCGTGCGCACTCATTGGTTGCATTAGTGTTGTGTGTCGTAAAAATGCACAGAGTGAGATGGACACCAACACGGTTAACATACACAATGAGACATTTGTACACTTGTAGGCAGTTCGGAGAGACACCCCCAAACACACAGAGGACCATTTAAAAGCCTGGAGATTTGCGGAATCTAGACTGGTTTCTTGTTCTGTATGCCGCTGTTCGTCGTGCTGAGGCGTGTGCTGCATTGCGGCGCCCCCTTATGGCCGCAATTGGGCTTGATTCTCTCCCTTGTCCCGTCTGCAGGTGATGCTGGTAGGGGACTCTGGCGTGGGCAAGACGTGCGTGCTGGTGCGCTTCAAAGACGGCGCCTTCCTGGCCGGGAGCTTCATCTCCACCGTGGGCATCGACTTCAGGGTACGTGACGCACTCGGAAGCGCAGGAGGCAGTGCCCACTCGCACGGGCGTGTGTCTGACATCACCGGGACACTCGGCCAAGCAGAGAAGGATGCACAAACACAGGCACATGTCTGAGATCGCAGGGATACTCGCACAGGCTGAATGGGATGCATAAATACATGCAGGTGTGTGCTCACTCATTCGCTCCAGCTTCCTTTGCCCCCCCCGCTCTTCCCAGCTGGACAGTATCGACCCCTTAATAAGCGCACGCCTCGTCTTTCTCCGTCGGAGGTGTTTTTTTTCCCGAGCCAATCATAAGCTTCACTTAGAATGAAGGCGGGGCCAGCCTGCCCACAGAAGGCGGTCGGTTAACGCGTGGGGTGTTAAGGCAGTAAGTGACAGACAGGTGGGGGCTCCTTGTACGCGGCTGTGAGTATTCCCCGTGTAATGTGATGCGGTACAATGAGGCACAGGAGGAAAATATCCTGTTAAAATCAGATTCTGTTGAGCATATTGTAGCATATGGCATGAGTAAAAGCCCTCTGCCTCTCAGAATGGTGGCACATGTCTGTAAATACCAGCGAAAGGGCACCGATTCACGTCCTTCGGCGTCTGTACAGTCAGTATTACTGAGAGACTCATTAGCTTCTCCAGGAAGCGAACTGAAGAATTGCTAGTGAAGTGGGTAAACTTCTGCTGAAGTTTCTGCTGGTAGTGAACTTCTGCTTGTAAGGGCTGCTTCTCACATTCTACTGGTGAGGTTTTTCTTCCCATAATGCTTTGAAGCAGAACCTAGTAGAGATCTCTCTTTTTCCTGGCTGATCATAATTTCTCACCCGTTTCCAAAGCTTGACTTTTACTATAGTAAATCAAATTGATACTTTGTGTCACCGGGCCGGCCAGCCGTCGTCTTACGTCATCTTACGTGATGTCGTTTGTAGGAAAGGCTGCAAGCTGTATAGGGGGGAAAAAACTGAAAAAGTCAGTCTGATCTAATGGTAGGTTTGGCGGGGTGTGAACAGACTCCCCCTGGTGGTCAGTGCATGTCAGGGTCCTGAGGTCTGAGCACTGCAGCCAGTACAGTAACAGTAAGTAAATTAAGTGCTGCTACCTGTCATCTTCTGTGTGTGCGTCACGTCGCTCTGCATTTCCCTGTGTAAGGACACGTGCGGCACCTGCTGTAATCCGTCTCCTTCCAGTCCACTCCTCCAGGGTGTCTCTGTCCGCTGTAGGACCCCCTCAGGGCTCATTTCCACGCTCGTGTTCTCCCATAAACAAAACCACCGCCTGAGTGAGGTGTCGCTTCATCCCGTAGCTGTAGGGGGCGCCGTGCCGCACGGAAGCTTCCGGCCTTTCGCTCGGCGGTCGTCACGCCACCCGACGGGCCGTTGCGCACAAGTCCTGTGCGACACCCAAGTGTGTCCGTCATCGGTCGGACCTCAGTGTTACACGGCGTGTGCGTTCAGAGTGACCTTCCTCCTCTTGTCACCCACGTCACACCACTGGCCCCCGGCAGGTTGCAGGTTTGTGTATCTGACTGTGTGTTGCTATATTAGTGTCCACTAGGTGGCGTGGTGGTTAATGTACCTATAAACGTCTTGAATATTGAAGAAATTTATCAACATGTATAAAAGGATTCTGCTGCTTGCTTAATATTTGCAGCAAAACTGATATAATGGAGAATAACTGGAGAAACAGCTGGTGAGGACCCAGCTGAGTAACTGTGTTAAATTTGTTTGTATGATGAATAACATTAATGATGCTGAGATTGTCTGACGGGTCGCTCGCTTTAATAAGACACCTCTGCTGCTTCATGCGTCACAAAGCCACGGGCACGAATCTCTCCTGTTTGTTTAACGAGGATCTGGATGCCCCAGTGCATCATGGGCTGGGAACTGTCAGCGCCGCTCTGAGCGCCGGTAGGGGTGCAGTCAAACGGCTCGGCAAGCCCCCGGGCTGCGGGAAACCCACCGTGAGCCGCTGCTGTGAACGGCAATCCGGCACGGGTGACTGAGCGACGGCAAACATCACCGGGCGCGTAACGGAGAGCAGAGCGCGAGGGCTGGGAAGTGAGTGCCCCCGCAAATGTTTACTGCCAGAACGATGCCGAATCTATTACGCGGTGAGAGGCTCCGCTTCAGCCCTGAGGGGATTCAGAAAGCCGTCCTCGAACCCGCTCCTGAGCCGGCATGCTGCACGGAGGCTCAGAGTCAGGGAGATGGAAATCTGCATGTAGTTGGGCTGTAAAAGCCAGCTTCCTGATAGGATCAGTGCGAGGTCTTCATGCTGTGCCCTACAGTGACTCTGCTGTCCCTTCCAGCACCCTCCAGTGAGTGTGTGGTGCATTATAGCCCTGCCACACCAACCCCCCCCCCCCAACCTACAGTGACTCCGCAGTTCCCTCCCGGTGCTCTCCAGTGACTGAACAGTGAATTATAGTCCTCCCACAGCTCCCCAGTGCCCAACAATGACCCTCCAGTTCCCTCACAGCACCATCCAGTGACTGTACAATGCGTTACAGCCCTCCCACAGCTCCCCAGTGTCCTACAGTGATCCTACAGTGAACGTTCAGCAAGTTACAATGATTCTCCTGCAGCTCAGCATGTGCTCCACGTCGTGCGATTGCATCCTGACACGTCTGGTCGGCATGCGACAGCAGCGTGTATTTATGGGATATTCATGTGTCGGAAGGCGGAGATCCGCTTGAGCGCCGGGTTTCAGATGCAGTTCTGGATCCACGGCCCAAAATAGACCTGTTAAAAAAAAAAAAAAAGTGGGCCATTCTGCATTTTAAACGGCTCCTTTCCTCAGACGCGCTGAGGAGTGAAGCACCTGCTCTTACGGAGCGCCGTTATCTGAGCGGAGCAGGCCGGGCCCTGCAATGCTTTGCCGAGGGGGTGGGGCGCCTCCATGCCGTCACAGTCGGCAGGTGGGGGGGGCAGGGTCGGTTTGTTTCTGTGGCCCCAATAAAAAAAAATAAAATTGTTCGGGGCCCTCTGTGACAGTTTATGACCAACAGAGGGGCGGTGGGATTGAGTGGCGGGTAAAGGGCACTGCCTGATAGCCCCCGAGGTGTCGCACGGAACGTTTGTTTTCCTATTTTGTCCATCCTGGCTAGATGGTGGGGGGGGGGGGGGGGGTGACCTGGGGCATCAGGGAGGGGGGTCTGTAGCGGCCGGGGGGGCGGGGGGGGGGGGGGGGGGGGTGCCTGGGCTGGCGGGGGGGAGGGGACCGGGAGC
>JABJVO010000093.1:4251624-4266264 GCA_026770805.1 Boulengeromyrus knoepffleri
TGCGCATCGGCGCACTGCGTATTTACTCATTAATGTGCTGTGTATTTGCGCATCGGCGCACTGCGTATTTACTCATTAATGTGCTGTGTATTTGCGCATCGGCGCACTGCGTATTTACTCATTAATGTGCTGTGTATTTGCGCATCGGCGCACTGCGTATTTACTCGTTAATGGACTGTGTATTTGCTCATCGGCACTGTGTATTTACTGTAGTTATTCCTCCCCAGTGTGTTCTGTACAGCATTCAGAAGTACATCCCCTTCGTCCCTGTGCCCGCCCACATGACCCTGCCCATCCCTGGCTTAGTGATTAATCTGATCACGGTTAGCTGGGCTCAGGCCGGACGGCTGGCGTTAAATGGATCGCGCCCCCCCACTCCCCCCTGCCATTCCGCAGTGTTTGTTAGTTTGGCAGCACAGGGTGTTTGCAGTGTGCTGGGGGGTGTGGGGCTTCGTGTCACCCTGGGGGGTGTCCAAGAAACACAGCGGCGTGGGACTTGTTTACTTATGAAAGTTTGCAGGCATGAGCGGTGCTGAGCTCCCCACCAGTCGCACCCGGGGCCGTGCTCCTTGTTAGCGCAATCCCAGCAATAACCAGCATGAGAGCCCACACTGCACGTACAGCCGGTCCACCATAAGCGCCTGGTCTGCAGGTTTAGGACAGATGGGGGGGGGGGGGCAAACGGAATGATTGATAGACTCTGTGGCACTTGGCGTTTCTTCATTTTTTTTTTTTTAAATTGACAGGGTTTCTGTCACTTTGATTTTGTCTGTCCCCTGCAAGTGCGATAACAGCTTCACGCCACGGAAAGCTTGCTGCATTGAACAAGTATTTATAATTTGCAGTTTCCTACTTTCTTCCTTTCTTTCACCAGACAGAACATTTTTCCTTCATCCCCTGATACCATCCCCTTCTCCGTATCGTTACCTGGGATGTGGTGCGGATTGGACTCCGTGGCTGATCACTGGACCCGTCTTCACCGGTGCCTGATTGGAAAATCAGAGCCGAGGGCATCTGACTGATGCCCGTTTTGTTGCGTTCAGTCAGACTTCCCTCCTTTTCTTGGGTCCTGCCGTTCTCTGTTTCAGACTCAGGGTTGCAGCCATAGTCAGCGGAAACACACTTTACGTGTGATGTCAGTGAAACGCCACTGTAATGCTGCTCTTCATGTTTTAACAAATAAAACTCTACTTTGTAAAACAGCTTCAATCCTGCACTCATCAGCAACACAAACAAATTCAAGCCTTATGATTCAGTGGCACTAGTAGTTTGTTTAAAGACTGACATTGTGCCTGGTTGCGATCTTCCCTTTGATGCCATCTGTCTTATTACGTGCTGGGCAGAGGTATAAAATGCACCAGCTGACTGCAGTAATGTACAGACATTCCAAACTGTACACAAGGAGTCCCTGAGCATATAAACCTCAGCTATTAGGGTTGTTCCGACATGCACACACAGACACACGCTCACAGACAGACACGCTCACAGATGTGTGCACGGTGATGTACAACATGGCCCGAGACGAGGCGGACACCATCAGGGCTTCGTGTCACCAGGATGGATGGATGTTGGCTGAGGACCCACCCACAGTGGCTTATCTATCCAATAAACACCAAGCGCTTATCTAAGGGAACCAATCAGAAGTGAGCAGCCACCACTGAAGGATGCCACTGGAGACAGCGTTATCAGTTAGCTTAGCATGCAGCGCCGCGTTTTTGCAGAGAGCGATTACCGTGTGGCAGGGTGGCTGGCTGCAGATTCAGAGCGTTAACCGCTTTGACTTTTTAAAGTTTGCGTTGGTGCCCATTAGCTTCTTCATTTCCCCCGTGTATATGCAGCCCGTGGGCTGTCTGTGGGTCAATTAGACCATGTGATAAACATCAATACTGCATGTAACCATGTTACCATGAACAGCATGTGCGTTAATGTGAATTTGTTATGGTTTAAACTGGCTGCTTGGGCAGAGAGTACTGCTATTCCAGTGGTGAGGGAGTGTTCTAGCTGAGTCTTCTGAGCTGGCTGGGTGAGTTGCGGGGGGGGGGTGACCTTGTCATTTCCTGTCTTTCCCAGCTGCTGGTCTTCATTGAGGGTGGTGCTTTCAATATGCTGTGGTTCGGGACGGCTAGAGGAAGTGTTCATCACGGAGACAGAATGCATCGAGGTGATAGTGACTGAACCACGACCGTAGGGACATGACCGTTCAGCAAAGGGGCCATGGCTCCGCCTCCATGAGTCTAGGTCCGCCCACCTATGACATCACCGCGTATAAGATTCTAACGGGTCTGGATGCTGTTCAGCCAAACTGTCGCTTCAAAGAAAGCCCTAATTCAAGAATCTGCAGCCACATTTGGAAGCTAGTGAGGGAGCGGTTTAGTTTGGATCTGAGAGAGTCTCTGCTCGACGAGCTAGTGCAAGATAAAACCTTCAGTTCCTTCAAATCTGAACTCGACAAGATCCTGACAACTTTAAATTATTAGTTTAATTCCCTCCAAGTGAGCTCGATGGGCCGAATGGCCTCCTCTCATTTGTAACTTTCTTATGTTCGGGCCGCCGACACGCCCAGTGTGACGTGTTTTCACCCCAGTGCCCATAGGGCGCCCCCTGCTGGCACGGCGCTGCCCTGCTCACCTCGGTCCTCTCTACCCCACACAAATAGTAATACACAGAAACATACCCCCCCACCCTGATTCTTACACAGTTTGAATTGCCCCCCCCCCAATCGCTGGCAAACTTCTTCACACCCCCCAGAAATAAAAACTTTCTGTTTGGCCTTGAATGCCTGAGTGCTGTTGTGGAATAATTAGGAGATCTGTGGAGATTTCTGCAAAGACCATCTTTATTCATGTGGGGGCGTAACAGCCCCCCCATGCCCACTGGGAGTGAACACACCTAGAAATATTTGTTATAGATATTTATACAGCGGGAAGCACAGATCAGCAATGTGACCTAACCTAATGTTCCGTTACTAGGGGCGACTCTCTCAGAACACAATGTCCTTGTAAATAAAACCGTATCCCAGCCGTAGCTACAGAAACCCAGCTGCCAGGGCTCGTCCCGGCTGGCCTTGGTACTGCCTCACCACTGTCTTCTCACTGCTTTCTCTCTGTTCCGGCTTCCTCCTTTCCACATCGCTCTTCACTCTGTCGTGTCTTTATGTTTCTCCTTGTTTTAACCATTCACGCTCCCCTGCAGTGAAGCAGATTATCATCCGCGCAACCCTTCTAAAATCGAATCAGTTTTATTTGTCACAGTCAGTTATACTCAGTACAGTGTGCAGTGAAATGTTCGGTTGCCTAGATCCAAGCTATAATGTGTTAAGCATAAAGAGACAAAACATCAAACAATAATCATAAATAATGTGCAGTTGGCAGTAAAGTGTCAGGTCGTGCAAATAAGTGTTTATATATGTACAGTGAGTGCATGTTGCGATGGGCATCGCCACACTGTGCTGCGGTGATGTGTGTTGCAGTGGTTAATTCTGTGTGTCTGATCAGATTGGATCCCAAGATCAGCAGCATGGTTTCCCTTTTGGACCCCTGAATAAGGCCCTTAAACCCCCAATTATTTTCTCAAAAAATGTATGTTGCTAAAGAAATGAAATGTGATGCAACATGTAATTTTTAAGCATAGATCCGAGGGTCTGTCCTGATTAAGGATACAGATTCGCTGGAAATTGAGCTTCCCCCCCCCACTGACTGAACCCCCGCCACCCCTGAAACACTTATGGGTCAGATCCCACACCTTGCCGGGACCTGTCTGCAATTCATTGCAGAGCGTGAACATGTTTCCTCCCCTGACCGTTCCAGCTTCCTATCTCCTTTGTTTCCCATTTTCTTTTTCCCCATTTGACTTTTTGTCAATTAGGAAAATGGATTTTGTGTTTCTCTTGTTGTCCCTCGTCGGGAGGAGCAGGAGGGCAGGGAGGAGGGCTGAGGAGGAGGGCTGAGGAGGAGGGCAGGGAGGGAGCTGGTGGATCAGCCGCCTGACACGAGCGCTTTGACTCACGCCGCTCACTGTCCCCTCTTTGCCTCCTGCTGTTGTTTTTCCTCTGTCTTTGTGGTGACCCCTCTGACCCTCCAAGATGTCACGTCAGTCCTTCCTGGCTCTTAGAAAGGTCCTCGTTATCATCCCTGACACAAGTCCTCTGCTTCAGTCAGCCCCGCTGCAGTGACATTTAGGAAATTGCCATCGATTTGGACGGTGGTACCAGGTGCGGTTTTGATGGCGTTTAGTGTGAGGCTTTGCACCCAAACTTAAAAACTCTTAGTCATAGAACTCATCTGTACAGCACCCCGGCCTTTCCTTCCTTGGTTGGGGTCTGCATTTCACACTGCCCCCTGTCTGTTTGTTGGCATAACTGCACCATTCGCTGTGATGCCAAGGGAGACGGAGGAGGCTAGAGGTTCGAGGCCCAAGTATGGAATCATCAACTAAGGGTCTAAATGCTGGATGAGTATAACTCCATCCCCTCCCTGTTTCCGTACCTCTAATAATCGTATGTCAAGGGTAGCATCATGTGACCAGTAGCCCAGCCAGTGCCTGTAACCTAGAATGAATGAGTTACATTATAATTAAGGAGGCAGAAAAGCAGGGATGAAAAATATCAGAAATTTACTAGTCAATACCAGTGAAATTTCAGGATTTCTGATACTCGATTTGATACCATGGTGGTAAATCAAAAACAAAACAATAAATCCAGTGCACTTCAACATTCAGTCCTTTGTTAAAAACATCGCTAACACTTTACTTGTGGGGGCACAGATAATAGCATTATGCTGTTACTTATGTATTAAATAACCACAAACTAAGTGTGTTATATAATGATCTTGCGTTCGTTCATCATTAATGAATCAAGCAATTACTATATTTATTACTGGATTTGTTCATTTGGTATATCTTTGTGAACCACCGAAGGAACAAGTCATGAATAACACAAGTGAAATACTGATCTCATGTTTGTTCATCATTAAGAAATTGTAACATATGTTTTGTTCATGATTTGTACTTCAGTAGTAACTAAGTATTTGTCCCCTGTCAAGTAAATTGGTACTAAAACATTGGAACAATAAAAGTATGGCAAGAGTAGCATATAGCCTTCAGTTATTTAGAACAAACAATATTGTGTTTAAAATACAAACAACTTTTATCACACAACATTCCAGTTGCAGTACCAGAGACATGAAAAAAATAATAGGTATAATAAAATGAAAATAAACGTTAAATCGAACTAGATAAAATTAACATTTTATAATAGATAACTGTTAACATATAGCCTTCAAGTATTTAAAATGTTACTGTGCATAAAATACAAGCAATCGAGTTTTATGGCGCAGCAATAGCAGTGTCCAGCCGAGCCGTCAAACAAACGGATAAATAAATCAAACAAACGGATAAATAAATCAAACAAACGGATAAATAAATCAAACAAACGGATAAATGCACAAGGTAAACGTACAGATTCCAATAAGAACACCGACCAGTCCAGAGCTGCCATATAGCCTTAAATAAGACGAGTGGAGGAACTTCCGGAAACGTCTCGCTCGAACTATCCTGCTGTACATAAAAATAACAACACAATACATCGGTATGATTATGTGCTTCCATTTTTATGGGGATGGCAGATTCCTATAAGCATAGCATCACTTTTCTTTGCCAGTTGAAGGTTTTTAGAAAGGAACGCCATGAAGGAACGAAGAAATGGCATCTGGGGAGTAGCCTGGCTAAGCGAAATGTTTTTAGTAAAACAAAGCAAAATAAAAAAACATTATGGCATCCCACAAACTATACAGTAAAGGTAGTTTTTATGTGCACAAGTAACACTTTCAGAAATCGGTTTGTGATCTATTAAAATTTTGTGACTCAGGATTTAAACCAGACCATGTTTATGAACGTACTGTAGCACAGCTGGTTCAGCGGTAATAAGCAGCATACACTGGTTATATCCTGCTTTTGTAAATATATTTTTTAATTGGGGGGGAAGGGCACTATAGAGGGGGACTAGAACACTTGTAGGTGTATTTGCTGATCCCTTCAGGTCTGGAAGAAACATCCCGGGTTGAAAATCCGGTGCCGCCGTATTTTAAGAATTTTCGCAGTGGTTAGTACTGTCGCGTCATACCTCCGGGACTGGGGGGGGGGGGGGTTTGAATATATGTGAACTTTGCATGTTCTCCTGTTTATATGGCCTTTCTCCAGAATCATGGGGTTAGGGGAACAAGTCCTGCGAAGGCGTCCTGTCTGGGGCATGTCCCCCCACGTGACTGTGACTCTCTACTGGATATGTACTTACAGAAGAGCGGCAGAAGAATTAGATCTATTATTATACTGCATCAGCCGTCTAGTGGTCGCTGTTTATGGAATTATTATTATTAGTAGTCTTTTAATGGCAGAGTATGACACAGAATTCTCAGAAGGAGCTAAATGTTTCGCGTGATTTGATGTCTGGGTTCTGGCGTGTTTAAGATGCTAGATGCTTCGCATGTTGCGTTAAGCCCTCGACTGAAACACCGCTGTCCTGCTCACCACCGATTTCTCCGATCACCCTGTGAATCCCGGCGCTGGTTTGGTCCAGTTCCTGCCGCCATTTTCGGAGGGACGGCCCCCCGTCATCCTGCCGCCCAGGACAGGAGATGCATGTTCTCCTGGTGGATGGATTTACCTCCTCTCAGGATGAACGAGAAGGTCCCTCCAACCTCGGCAATCAGGTTTTAGGAGAGGGTGTGTCCCCCCCCCCCGCCACGAGGAAGAGGTGCCCCCCGGGTTCGAGAGGAGCGTGACCGAGAGCAGACAGCAGTGCATGCTGGGAAAGGAGCCCATTCCCGCTGAGACGGCGTGGGGGTTCGAGGGCTGAGCGGCAGCTTGGAATCTGTCAGTGTCCCTCTGTGGTGGTGATGCTCGCCGCTCGCGTGGGTGGGGTGACAACAGGGACAAGCCAAGGCGTGTGTGTGACAGTCAGAGAGCCACATGGAACGGTCTTATTAGTGAAGAGCATGAAGGTTCGATCTGCATGAGGCCCTGTTACCTCCAGGTCTCCTGGCGAATGCCCGGCAAGCAGTTAATAAAGATTAAAATTCAAATTAACACTGATTTCCATCCATCCATCCTTCCATCTTTTCATCATGCAGCTGCTGTACTTGAGGCCTGACTTAGTGTAGTGGTAGTTTTTGGCCTATAGGGGGCGCCAAACCTCAGGGGCCCCAGGCAAATGGGTGATTTTAGTGGCAGTAAACACCACCGGTGCCTGGATAAGGGGTGTGGGGTTTACCATCGATTTGTGTTCTGCTATAAATGCGGTTTCCCGGTTTCTCTGGCAGAATTGCTTGGAGAAATAAACTGAGCCTCTGGCGTTATCCGTATTTCTGCATGAATGGCTCCTAAAATGTAGAATTAAATAAAGACAGATTTATTTAGCCAACCACCATTGCAGTCGGCAACAGGATGCTGTTAAGGATGATTAATTAGCGTGAGACTTGATGGGGGGCCTGTACAGTCAAACGGGGATGCTCCTTTGTGTGTGTGTCTGTCCCAGCAGATTGGGGATCACCCCCCCCCCCCAGGCCATTGGACGCTTCACTTGAAGCCCGGGGCCCCTGTCACTTTTTGCCGGGGGGGAGCCTTCGTCCACTGTTAGCGACAGCGGACTCATCCCAGAACATCCTACGGGAGACGACCTAGATTCTTGTCGTTTTGTTTTCTGTGCTGTTTTCGACGTGTTTGTCCTGCCCAGTGGAAGATGTTATACTGTGAAATTCTGACTTTTTCATACATATTGATGATGTTCAGTTTTTTCCTTTTCTAGTTTTATAGAGTTTTGTGCATAAATATGTTCTCTTGAGCTCTGGGCTCGCTTGATCAGCCTGCTTGAGAAACTCTACCTGCAAGCCTTTTGATTGTGCCATCATCTGAGCACAATACATTATTCTGAACAGAGTCTGCAGTTGGAGGATGTCCAGACTCTGGGATGGCTTGATTAGCCTAGATGACAAAGCTGAACATCTGTGCACAATTGATTATCATGAACAGTATCAGAGACTGAAGGATGTCTTGCCAACATGTGGAGCTCCGGGCTCGGTTGATTGAGTCCGGATCTCACTTCACATTCCTGTGTTCTTGGCTCATCTCATCATCCTTCGATGACGGTTAAATTTTAGACGACATGCAGTGCAGTCATGCTCTGGGCTCGTCTGATTAGCCTGAGCTATTTATGTGACAGAGGCATCCGGTAGGTGCCTATGGGTGGTTAGCCTGCCTGGGTGCTCCACACGATGGCGCTATGACAGCACTTGGGCTACGCTGGCGTCCTCTGCTCCTTACATCCACGTCTTACCGCGGCGCCTCCCCTCTGTTCAGTTTCTGTTTTGCCAGAGACATATTTTTTATCTGATTCTGTGAAACCTTCACGATCACGTTCCTCTGTAACTGCGATGCTTCTGACTTTCCTAGTGCCTTTTCACACCTCCACGACACTCCCATGCATGCGCGCTTTCGTTCCCAGAAGTGGTTAGACAGCAGGTGTGGTAGCGGTTAGCAGTAAGTAAACAAACTTTACTTTTTAAGTGCCTTTCGCAGACAAAGCAGCCACGAAGCGCCGTACAAAGCTAAAATGCAAAAACAAAAACATAAAACAAAACGGAGAAAACATATGAAACCTATTTAAAAAATACAAAACACGATTTCACTAGATCAGCTCACATTTTGCCAAAAGCCTGAAAAAAAGCTACCCTTTAATACCGTCAACAGAATCTGCAAGACGCAACAATGGAGGAAGATAACTTGAAATGGCCACGTGTTTTAAGTTTTGTTCGAGGAACAACAATGAGTCCCTGATCAGAGGACCTTAGAACACGGCCAGCCGAATAGGGATGTACCAGGTCCGTTATGGACTGCGGGGCCTGACTATGTAAGGCTCTGAATGTAAGGACCAATATCTTGAACTTGATTCTGAACTGGACTTGACGGTTAAGTGCCACTTCTGCTGTGGAATCTGGCGTTTACCTTAAACCTGCCTCAGCAAATACCCATAAATACGTACAAGCTCTATGAATGATAAAGTGAAACAATTCCTTTCTTATATGCACACACTTATGTGATTTTTCTTGCCTAACTTGTCCATAGCCTCATATCCCAGTGAGTGGTATTCTTTTGTATTAAAATTTACGAGCGTAGCTTGTATTCCAGTGAAATATCCAGTTAAACACAGCTGTGTAGTTCTGTGTTTTCACAGCAGGATTTCCTGAGCATGTCCTTCCTTCTAAATCTTGAATGATTAGAAGCAGAAAAAAGCTTTAGCTGATTTCTCAGTCCACAGCATTCTGGGAATCTCTTGCAGAAGCGTAATAGCTGATCTCCGCGGGGGAGGGGGGATGCATTGTCCGCCGCCAGCAGTCCCAGGCATGCCCTTCGGTGGCACAGCAGCTCTGATCAGCTTTACCTCCCCCCCCCCCCTTCACCTGTGGGGGGGGTTTCAAAGAACCTGGGGGGTATGGTCTTCACTGCAGGGCAGAAGGGGGGCCAGCTCAGCTAAGCCCCTCCCCCCATGCCACGGGATGTCAGTCAGGCCCATGTGGCTTCGCACCCACTGCAAAGGCCCGGATCGACCCGCAAGGGTGGCGGCCCGGCACAGAGCAGTCAGGAAAGCTGGGGTTCAGAGCTCTGGCATAAACGGTACTTTTGGGAATTCTGATCCCTACCAAGGATCGCGGGGCTGTTCTTTTCAAGAGGAAGCCGACACTTCAAATTCCGTAGACAGAATATGCAGGTTCCCTGAGGGACCAGTGGGGGCTGTAATCTGCCAGGGAGGAGAATGCGAAGCGGGGAGGAGGACGGCTCAGTGCTCACCTGGCATGTGGATGATCCCCGACGCCAAACCCACATGGCGTTGGCACCAGGATTCACTCGCTCTGCACCTGGGGGGAGAGGAGGACGGAAACGGGAGGCCGGCTGACTCGCCCCCCCCCAGCCCAGCCTTAATCATGGCCCAGAAACAGCAGCCTCAAGCCCGTCTGGATCCAAACACCAGACGGGGACGGGAGGAGGCAGAGCGAGGCCTTGGTGTGGGAGATACTGGTGCAGCAATGTGCTGCCCTGGCAGCCGACGCCGCTGCTGATGTAAGCAGCACCGTTACTCCGTGCTTTGGGTGTAAATTAGCGTCTGGTGACACCACCGGAGGCCATTCTAGGATTTTTTTTTAAGGTGGGGGGCATAAGAGGGGCTGTAATTCACATAGAGGGGCAGCCTTGTCATTAGTCAATGATACGTTTTGAATCGGAGAGTGACGGGGGAGGGGCCACTCGAGGGTCAAGTCAGCTTTCAGCTGGGGCCAGTGCCCCAGCGCACATCCCTGGGCACCAGGTCACCGGCTTCACATGACTGTGACACATGGCCATGTCACTGTGACCGCCGGCGTCACCACTGGCATCGAAATGCACCTTCTGGAAGCGGCAGTCACCAGAGAACCTGTCACTGGCTCAAAAAAACAGACATTTTGTCTGTCCTCCATTCCAGCATTATCTCCTGCCCCACCATTCCATTTCCCAGTGGAATAAACCATATTCCTCCAATATCCCAGTTAAAGAGTCATAACGTTCCAGTTTCTGCCGTCATCTCGGCTACACTCTGCTCATCTGCATCGTTCTGATCTCGCTCCACTGATCCCAGTTATATCCCAATATCATCCCAGTCACCTCCCAGTATCATCCCATTCACGTTCCAGTACCTTCCCGGTTACATCCCAGTATTATCCCATTCACGTCCCAGTATAATCCCAGTATCATCTAGGTCACATCCCAGTATCATCTTTGTCTCATCCCAGTATAATCCCAGTATCATCATGGTCTCCTCCTAGTTATATCCCAATATCATCTCAGTCACATTCCAGTATTATCCCAGTCAAATCCCAGCACCATCCTACTTACATCATAGTATAATCCCAGTATCATCCCAGTCATGTTTCAGTATTATCCCAATTATATCCCAGTCACGTCCTATTTGAATAGTAAGTAAACTCTGTAAAGCTCTTTAAAAACATGTTAATTGACCAAAATCCTGTACAGAGCAAATAAATAACAAATAATACAATAATAAAATACACACATATAAACAGAAATTCCCCTCTTGAATACTTCTTAAGCCTTCTCAAAGGCTAAGGGGGGAAAAAAATCAGAAACTGTAGAGGCAACCATGATATGGGTGCTGTTACTGCAAACGCAGTGTGACCCTTTGATCGTAACGTCACCCGCGGATCAGCCAGGAGAAGCTGCTCATGTGATCACAGGGATTTTCTGCCATATAGGGAGGGGTCAGTTCATTTAGGGCTTTAAAGGTAATCGATAAAATCTTAAATTGAATCCGGAAGCCAGTGTAGACAGGCTAAGTCTGTGGACATATGGTCCCTCTTCTGGGTGCCAGTTAAAAGTAGAACAGCAGCGTTTTGGGCTACGGATGTGATGGAGATGACTGACTGACCCCAATGCATAATGAATTACAGTAATCCGAACAGGATTAAATAAAAGCGTGAATGACTTTCTGCAGATCTGGGAAAGAGAGGAGAGCTTTTCCTTTGCCGATCATCCGGAGCTGCGGAGACCAAGCCTTCACAGCTGCGTTGATTTATCAGATTTGAATTCTGTGTCAAAGATTCTCTACACGATATTTACTTTATGGCTTAAACATAAAGTGCCAACAAGTCTGGTTTTTCTAAAAATGTGTGTGAACCATCTGTTTTTTTTGGACACAGTCTGATGTGAATTTTATCTGGTTTAAGTGTCCACAGCCTTCAACACAATGCACATCGCAGTGCGTGATGTCTTTTGTATTAAAATTTAACTTTCATGTGCACAGTCTCCAGACAAACACTTGTAATGCTGTGTTTCTGCATGTGTTCCTTCTTGATCTTCTTAATTGATTAGGAACAGAACGCCTTGTCCTGAATCTTAATTGAAACAGGTTTAGTTAATTCCTTGTTACGCTGCATTCTGGGAAGCAGGAGTGTCCGGCCATCTTTCTGTTTGGTAGGTACAGAAGCAGAAAACATAAATGAAATGAAATGTGTCTTAAGAACAAAGCCCCTTCAAACCCCGCTGACATAATGTAACGACTGATTGTAATTCAGAATCATCAGAAACGAGAGGAACCTAAATTAATCAGTGAGCGTGTGACACTGTCAGCCTCCAGCAGGCCCATCAAACCTCACTGACATCCAGTGATACTCCAGTAATCTCCCAGTTGTTTCCCGACAGGATTTTTCCAAAGCCACCTCTTTGTTTATCCTCTGAAGATATTGCAATTTCTTCTTCATTTTCATCGCTGCTTCAGCACCCTGACACAGTTATGTCTAGGCTGGGAGATTGTGCCCGTGGTCCGTTTCAGTCAAGAATCCATCAAGCCTGCAGACCTCACTGGGGGAAGGTTTCCAAGACATTTCCAGTTATTTTAACTTACAAAGAATCAATTAAGCATTGGTATTTTTAATTAACTTGTAAATCAACGAAATGTGCTCTGATATAACAAATATTGATCAGTGAGCCTATTATACACTATAAAGAACACACTTACACGCTCGTCCCACGCCCAGGGGCCCGGATCACCGTGTTGAAGTGTAATTGTGTAGCCAGTACCTGTTAATCGCTGTGTAATCGCATTTAGATGAAGGGCCGTCAGCTCGCTGTGGATCATCACGATACTGTTTGGCATAATAGCCGCTCTCTGTGATGTTCCAGTATCAGTAAAGTCCTGTTGATGTTTCATTCAGAACCCAAATTTCATGAGTAGATTTATTAAAGCAAGTTGAATTTCTGCTGACATTTAAGAGGAAGTCCGAAATGCAGTGATTGTATAAATATTCACGTCTGAAATTAAGACACCTGACAAAATGTCTGGACTGACCACCTGGCATACCGGGCTTTTTCCTGGCCTGTATCGCTTTGTAAATCCCATAGGGGGCGCTCTGTGCTCATTCTCCCTGGTGGATTCCATGGCTGTTCTGGGTTGTGTTTTTGAGCAGAAGTTTCTGGGTTCTTTGGCAGAGTCTCAGTAGATTGCTGGTCAGGACCGCGACAGGGCCAATGTGGAGGAGGAGGCAGCTGCCCCGCTGCATTCTGGGAAGGCTGAGTGCGCCATCACCGCGGTCTCTCTCTCCCCGCAGTGCTGCATGGCTACACGCCCCCTACCACCCCTGACAAAACCACGCAGATGAGTCTGCATGCAGGATGCTGGACGTGATCCAGGGCAGCCGGGCTGAGGCTCCGCCCTGATCCTTAATGCCACACAGAGGCCTCAGAATGATGCCCTGAACACTGTGTCTGCTGGGGTTGGGGGGGCGGTGGCTGTGAGCTGAGCCTGTGTTCAGTCTCTGATAAAAGTTAGGCAGGTCCTCAAACACATGGGTTCTTCTCTCCAGTCTTCTTGTCTCCACATTCCTCTGAAAATCAGGGAGGCTGAATCCCCCTTGACTGCTGTTGTCTTTCCTTGTGGAAACTCATGGGGGATGGAGCCAGTTCTGACTGCAGAGACCCCAGCAACCTCTAGAGGGCAGCCCATCTGACACCCACATTCCCTCACTCCCCTTCTGGGAGAGGCCAGTCTAGAAGAGCCTAACTACAGTGCTTAACTACCCGTGTTTTACTGCCTTGCCCGCCCCCCCAACGAGCCGCCACTCTGAGGGCGTCAGTCTGTGTTCCGGACCTTTCAGAAGAGTGCGAGTCGCCCATTTCCACGTCTCCATCAGCCCTGCAGTCCATGCTGCTCCTACCTAGTGACCGTGCCATCGGTTACACTTGTGAGATCTCTTGGGATTCAGACCGTGGCTCAAGTTAACCGTCCAATTGATTACTTGCCGGTGGCTCTCAATCATCCCACTGGCCACGCCCCCTCCCCCTGGGATGTGCGGGGGGCGGGGTGGACCTGGGCCCTTAAAGGTGTGTCCCTTAGGTAATCTAGACCATGCCCAAGACCATTACCCCCAAAATCCAGGTCTTTTGACAAGTGTGATCACTCCGTACTGTGCCCAAGCACGGTATGCTGAATAATGCCTAGAATCACCTCAAGAGGTGGGGCCCAGGTTTGGTTCCGGTTGGATGCATCTGGTGTCATCACTAACGGAGCCCGAACTTGGAACACAGACATTGCATCAATGATGCGACTGACACACTCATGTGCACATGTACACTGTACAGGAACCTGACCCCGGAAAGATCAGGAAGGCTGTATAGATCGGGTAGCAACAACCATTTAGCAAACATGACGGCAAAGGGATCACTTTGCTCTATGGCAGAGGGGCAGGAAATTTGGGCTGATGAGAGTATCCAGGAACAACTGGATGCAACACACAAAAACTCCAAAAAAAGGTATTTGGCAAAATACGGGACTATCCTCTACACGGGCAGCGCAATTAAATGAAAATCACTGCATCATGAACCTGATAAATCTAGGCCATGTGCTATTGTGCCCAAAATGACTGCAAATAAGCCACAATATAAGGACATTAATCAGGAACTCTGTTCGGCTGTGCAATGGCACTTTCCTTCCTATGTTTTCTTCAACACAAAAAGTCACACAGTGATGATGAAAGCGTGCTGGGCCCCAGAAGGGGAATGTGAGTGTAGATGTGCACGGGCGTTGGGGGGGGGGGGGACGTGGCGGGG
>JABJVO010000093.1:4306593-4321263 GCA_026770805.1 Boulengeromyrus knoepffleri
GTGGTTGGTTTTGTAGTCTTCCATCTCCACCGCCTCAGGGTTCTCCGTGTAACACATCTTCCTCAGCTTCTTGTCTCCTGAGAAAAGTCCTTTCCCTCAAACTGGAACCTCGGTCTCCACCTACCACTGTAAAGTACAACTGGTTCTGAAACCCCACGTAAAAACAGGTGTGAACGTTTCCATTGTAACCGTGCCAGTAATGAGGTCTTGCAGGCGTCTCCCGGAAAAGTCAACCGGCTCTGTTGCCAAGGATTAGCATAGAAAAAACAGGTGGGAAAAATCACTGCTTGCTTCTTGTTTCCCCTGCGACTTCAGAGGTGCAGACCACCATGAGCATGCAGTCATGGGAGATGTGGGCACCCCCCTTCTTGGTTTCCTGGTTGGCAGCTCCCCATCTGGTGCTACAAACGCCCTCTTCTGGAGGCAGACGGTGCTGCGCTAATTATAACACAAACGCTGTCCTTGTACACAGATCACTGTTATCAAAAGCCTTGCACGTTTAATTACTCAGAGAGACTACCTGCAGACGAGCATACAAATAATCACAATGATTACCAAATGACACGAATTACAAAAAAATCACGGCAATCACACTAATCCCTAAATCAAATTAATCCCAACCATCACGATCACTGCAACGAAAAAAAGACATCGACTTGTACAGGGAAAAAGACCCAAGATACATCACTAAGTATCTGTTCTGCCATCATTATGAAGATTCCAGATTTAAGTAAGAATAAAGTGCAAAGTGGTCCCCAGCCAGCAGCAGTACCCTAATGGAGAGCCCTTCACCATCACCTTCAGCACCTGGTGCAAACGCTCCATCACCAGCCTCAACCATGATACACTGACGCACACAGCTTCTGTCCGACACACGCTGGCCTTCGCTTCTCAAAGGGGTGGCTGTACACCCCGCAGAGCCTTCCAGGCCGGGTCAGAAGGGGCTCACCTGCTAATGCACGGTCAAGCTCTAGGAGAAGCTCCTCAGCCAACCCAACCCTACCTGACCGTCTCAGGAACGTAAGATACATGACAGTTTGGAATCATGTTGGGTAAAACAAGAGCCAAATGTGATGCAGTGATTCCAAGATTTCTGTGCCTGTTAAGTAAATACATTTTCACGCTTTGACTGAATGATCAGAAACAGTGATTTATTTTCCGTAAATTTTCTTCTGATTTGGCCCAGACTAAACAAAAACCACAAGACCATGAAGGCAAGAACATGCCCGAGGAAATTCTGTATTAAGCGAATTAGTGTAAGCGTTCCAGTGACACACTCCTTCAAATTTATACCACTTAGTACTGCTCGGTGTAGACATTTAAAACTGGACTCACAAGCATGTAAATTTGAATTTTTATATCGCACTGTCTTGTCCTGTACTTGTATTGCGCTGCTGTGAGTGAATAATGCCACTCAAGCTGCATACGGGGCCTCATAGAAGACCGACCTCCTGGGCGCTGCCGTACCTGCTGCTGCCCGTAGAGGCGCTGCGGCGCTTGCGGCCCTTCTCCCGGCTCCTCTCCTTGTCCGCGCCCTCCTTGGTGCCCGTCTTGTCCTTTCCCCGATCTTTCGCTTTGTCCTCGGAGCGGTCCTTCCTCTTTGTGGGGGAAGGCGCCCTGAAATGGACATAAGCTGCAGATGAAGCAACTATGAAACACCACCCCCCTACCACATCGAACACCCGTCAGCCAGGTTATGTTTGAGTTCAGGAATGAGTTTATGTGCATCAAGCTTTTAAAACTTTAGTTTAAAAACCCATACACAGCAGAATTTGACATAAATACATCACGCAACTGCTATTGTGAAGAACTTTTATTTTGGAAACACTCGTTGCATTGCTCAGTATACCATACATACACTGGCTGTCAGGACATAGGAGCAGCAACATATACGCAGTTACTTAGACCGCGAAGTAGGTTAGGCTACAACAAGCTTTATAATGTCGTATGTATGCTATATCACATCTTTAGCTTGTGTCCAAAGCTGGCGCAGGTAACCTCTGCCAATGTCTGCGCGTTAGGTAACACAGCGGCCCCGAAGGTGTATTTGAATTTGCTTGAAATCATATCTTTTAATTGTGCGTATTGCTATTTTCCAATAGTTCTGCACAAGCTAGGTGCTTCAAATTTTCCGCGGAAAGCAACCCGATCGGCGAAACCATTTAAAGTGATATCGATGTACGCCAAGCCACCGTTTCATAAGACGCACGGCTTTTTTCCACGTTTTGCAATTAAACCGCACTTCGAGTTGGGATTTTCGCAGATTGCACGGCAAACTTACATTTTGGCCGATTATGTTAGAGGCCTCCCTTAACGTCGCGGATTGATGACGCACAGGAACGTCGCGTCGGCGATGACGCAGTGGCACGCCGCCCTTTGCTGTCACACAGTGGGGCAGATGTTCCGGGGTCTGCGTCCTGGGACTGGGGGTGGGGAGAAAAACAGAAAAGTCGCCGATTTCTCGCTACACCTCAGGTGACCACCTCGCTAAGTATGCTGTTACGGGAAGCGTTTGATTTATTTCTGTGATATGATATGATATGAAGTCTCACTATATAAAGTCTCTACAGATATGTAGCCGCTGGGTCGCTCATGTGTTAAAGACGCCGGTTAGGTAACATCTTGACCGCTTGATTCATGATCATTTTTGATCTTACGGCAGCATGGGAGGGGGCATGTCAATGTGACAGAGTGAAGCAAAAGCTTATTTTCGTTCTGTATTTATATGTAAGATGTTGCTGCTAAATACAGACGGTGTCTACAGTTTCTGGGGCCCTTCACTCTGCAGCTTTTCGTTTCCTGGACATCGGTACGGACTAAACAGACAGATTAAAACTACTCTGTAAAGTACCTACTTCAGTCCGATGGCTAAACAGATGAGTCATGGTGGAACCCAGATGAATGGATCCACTTAACGTGTGCTCCACAAGCCATCATGGTCGAGGAGGAGGAGAAGGGTCATGCCAGGACTCTGGTCCTGATGGTGTGCTCAGCTGCGATCGGCGGTACCCTGCAGTACGGCTACAATATCGCCATCATCAATGCGCCCACGGCTTTCATCCAGAGGTTCATCAATGAGACGAGCCAGGAACGCTGGGATGTGCAGCTTGACTTCTACCAGGTGACGCTTGTGTGGACCCTGGTGGTGTCCGCATTCTCACTTGGCGGCCTGACAGGGGCCCTTGCAGGGGGCCCCATGGCCGTATTCCTGGGCAGGAAGCGTGCCCTGCTGGCCAACAATATCTTCCTGCTCGCCAGCGCCGCCCTGGTGCTCAGCTGTCAGGCTGCTGGCTCCTTCGAGATGCTCGTCCTGGCTCGTTTCCTGGTGGGCGTCAACTCGGGTGTCAGCATGAGCGTGCAGCCCATGTACTTCAGTGAGAGCGCCCCCATGAGACTGCGCGGCGTTGTGTCGCTGTCCTCGGCTGTCTTCACTGCACTGGGCGTGGTTCTGGGCCAGGTGGCGGGTCTCACTGATGTGCTGGGCTCTGAGCCCCGGTGGTCGTACCTTCTGGCCAGCAATGCCATCCCTGGCCTGCTGCAGCTGCTGACGCTGCCCTGGTTCCCCGAGAGCCCGCGGTACTTGCTGATCGACCGCGGCGACCGAGAGGCCTGTATGCAGGCCTTGCGGCGGCTCCGTGGGAGGCCCGTCCAGGACAGCGAGCTGGAGGAGATGCTGCAGGAGCAGGCGATGGCCGGGGAGGAGGCGAGGCCCCTGCGGCCCTGCGAGCTGCTCTCGCGCCGTGGCCTGCGCCGGCAGCTGTTCTCCGTCATGACCACCAGCAGCGCCATACAGCTCTGCGGCAACGACTGCATCTACTTCTATGCCTTCTACGTGTTCCAGGAGGTGGGTGTGGCTGCCAGCCACATCCAATACGTGACCATCGGCACGGGCGCTTGTGAGCTGCTCTCCTCAATTGCTAGCAGCCTGCTGATTGAGAGACTGGGACGGCGCCCTCTGCTGGTGGGAGGCTACACCTTCATGGCCGGCTGGGCCGCCGTCTTCACCCTGGCCCTGACGCTCCAGGGCACTGTGCCCGGGATGCCCTACTTGAGCATGGCCTGCGTCTTTGCCTACATCCTCAGCTTTGGCATGGGTCCGGCAGGGGTGACTATGATCTTGCCCGCTGAAGTCTTCGGCCAGACGGCCCGGCCATCGGCCTACATGATCTCCGGCGCCCTCATGTGGCTCAACCTGTTCCTGGTGGGCATGATCTTCCCCTTCCTGGTAAGCGGATTGGGCTCGTTCTGCTTCGTCCCCTTCGGTACCATCTGCCTGCTATCCTCACTGTATGTGGCTGTCATGCTGCCCGAGACCAAGGGGAAAAGCCTGCGTGAGATCACAGACGAGTTCGACAAGCTCAATCTCAGGTCCGGGGGGGAACCTACCTCCCCTCAGGAATAAACACAGCAGTTAAATATCCTCCATGTTCTCAGGCCAGTAATCCAAACTCTATCCAGACTGCTAATATATGTTTTACCAGCAGAGGGAGCCGCTCAGACTATGCGAAGCTCTTATCAATACAACCCTGGATATTTATTCACAATATTTGCGCCCTCTAGTGGACAGGAGTCCTGGGTGCCCCCTGCCTTGTGCCGTGTGCTTCCCTGGGGTTCCAACTTGACTCTGAGCCTGTGGTGGACCCTGCCTCAGCTCTCAATGGTACGGGCCGTTTCGGTCCTGGAAGATGTGTTGATATACCTTCACAAATGTTCCTTTATCCTCTTTCTTCCACATATACCTCCCCATTGAAAGTCATGTGTTGGAGCTCCAAGTTGGCTTGAGAAACGTGTATTAAGTTTATATAAACGTGGCTTGTTGCAATATTATGATGTAATTGATGAGTAAGTGTACTCATATAGCTGAATGTAGGTGTATCTCTTAATCTCTTTTTGCTATGGTGGTTTGAACAGCTGTCTGTAGGAACAGTAGCATGATTTTTATGATCACAGGCAAACCAAAGTTTGTCCATTTATTAAGTGTGTACTTGTGCAAAGATTGTACTCGGCATGGTGTTTAACGGTGATGATGTCATGGAGTATTTAGGCCTATACCCTGATTTATCCGGGGGGGTTGTCATCAACACTGGGAAGAAGCTTGTCTTTATAAGATTCATGAAATCATCATCAAACGAATGAGCTGGCCACACTTGTGAAACATATCTTTGGGTGTTTTTTATTTGATAAGAACACACTACCAGAAATCTATGCAGTGTTGTGGCTTTAATATAACACCACACACTTCCTTCCTGTGCATGGTGAGATTCATATGTACAGATCAGTTACACGGCCATTTTCTTTCAGATCATGGTGCTATTTTGTACGCAGGTTTAATCTTAAGAAGGTAGCCGTTTGCTTTTTTGTGATCTTATCCGACATTGCTGACATTGACTGTCACTGGCCCGATCGCGATCCTGAGCACTCAGCCTGCAGAGGTAATTCCCGGCTGCTCTGTAAGGCAGCGCTGCATGACAGAGAATCCAAAAAAAAAGTCCTGAATGCGAAATGAACGTGTTGTTTGAGCTCTGGCCGTCTACGTCAGGCCCTCCAGTCCTGGTGTGACTTTGCTGAAAATCAGCATGAAAATAAAACTCAGTAGATGGAGCCCTGAGGACTTTCTGATGTGTGTAATGGTGAATCTGGTAATTAAATCACTACAGGTGGGTCCAGACTGGGAAAATCAGAGCTATTGGCCTGTATCTCTACCCAAAACCTGCCTCGCCCCTGTTGCGTGTTACTGGTGGCAGGTGGCCAGACTGCTAGTTCCCCCCTCCTGGGTTGTGGGTTTGAATCCTGCCTCATGCTGTGTGGCTCCCCTTTCTTCCCCCTGTCTAATTTCCTCCACCTCAGCCTGCCCCAGGTGGTGAATGCATGACTTAATGGTACATTTATATAACGCTTTTCAAGACACCCAATGAGGAGCCACTCTTATGCAGCCCCCCCCACTGGACGATGCTCACCACACAGTAACTAAGGTGCAAGAGAGAGTTGTACCAGTTAGGTACAGCAGATGATGAGGAAGCCAGATGTGAAAGGGCCACAGTGGGTCATTTTAGCCAGGACATCAGGGTGCCACCGCTACTCTTTCGAAAGATGCCCAGGGATCTTTAATTACCTCAGAGCGTCAGGACCTCGGTTTTACGTCTCATCCGAAGGACGGCACCATTTTTATAGCACAGCGTCCCTGTCACTGCACTGGGGCATTGAGATCCACACAGACCACATAATGGGCTCCACTGTTGGCAACAGTGTCCTGTCACTGCACTGGGGCATTGGGATCCACACAGACCACTGGATGGGCTCCCCTGTTGGCCACATTGTTCCCGTCACTGCACTGGGGCATTGGGATCCACACAGACCACTGGATGGGGTTCCCTGTTGGCAACAGTGTCCCGTCACTGCACTGGGGCACTGGGATCCACACAGACCACGTGATGGGCTCCCCTGTCGGCCACAGTGTCCCTGTCACTGCACTGGGGCATTGGGATCCACACAGACCACATAATGGGCTCCCCGGTCGGCCACAGCGTCCCTGTCACTGCACTGGGGCATTGGGATCCACACAGACCACAGGATGGGCTCCCCTGCTGGTCACAGTGTCCCTGTCACTGCACTGGGGCACTGGGATCCACACAGACCACAGGATGGGCTCCCCTGCTGGCCACAGTGTCCCTGTCACTGCACTGGGGCATTGGGATCCACACAGACCACAGGATGGGCTCCCCTGCTGGCCACACCAACTCCTCTTCCAGCAGCAGCCCAACTTTCCTAGCTGGTCTCTGGCCAGGCCCAAAGCTGCTTCGCTTCAGAAGGAGGATTACCTCGTCTGACCTGCAGGTGGTACAGCTGCAGACAGTGAGATAACCTGCTGGAATGCTTTGGCAAGCTTCCATTTCTCTTTGCTTATTTCTTTCTTATGGGGTTAGATAGTTAGCAGCAGGCTGTGGAATCGTGACCGTGTGCCTCTCCTCTGGCACAGCCCAGCCGGCCATGAGGACATAGCCTCCCACCAGTAGGGGGTGCTGACCCAGCCTCTCGATCAGCAGGCTGCAAGCGACTGAGGTTTGCCCCCCCACAAAACTTGAAAGAGACCCTGAAAGAATCTGGTGTACCTGGAGAAATTATATATTTATTGTTTATAAAAGAAGACCTACATTCCGACAAAATCCTCATGGTAAGCTATGTCTAAGGGGACCACCAGGTGGCGAAGTGGTTAAGGAGCTCAGGTTGTGGTCGGCGGTTTACAGTTTCAGCATAGACAGGATAAAGCTGTGCGGTCTGTGGATGGCTTTGTGTAAATGTGTAAAAATGAAAGCATTACATTTGCAGATAAGGGAGCGTGACAGCCATAGGATAGCAGTAGCTGGGGAATCGTAAACCAGAGTAATCTGCTTACACTGCCACCCACAGACTCAATAGCTTCCCTCCCACACACTCTTTTTTCTGAGAAGTTCAGAGGCTATGAATCAGGATTATGACTTTTTCCACTTTATTGGTGCCAATGATAATTTCACAACACCGACATTGGGGCACCCCCGCATAGACTCTCAGTGGTACAATCCACCAACACTCCCCTGGAGCATGGCAATGATCCGGCCCATTGGGTTCACTGCGTCAAGGTCACACTGCCAGCCTCCTCTATGGCACAGTTGTGTGTGCCATGGTCATGTGACTGTGGTGCTACACCTGGCCACCTGGACGTTGTCCTCGCCCGGAGTGCCCAGGTTTACACACACACACACACACACAACTCCACAACACAGTCACACTCACGGATTGCAAACAGTGGGTCAGACTGGCAGATGAAGATGAGATTTTGATGGATTCTGTCTTGGTGACCCTCCTTTGTCATCCAGTGCCCGTCGCCTCATTCCACTGGCCGCCACATTATCTCTGATGGGCATGTTAATCAGAGCCGTTATCATCGGGCTGTGTGATGTGAGCAGGAGCTACGAGCTGCCAGGCTGAGAAAGACGCTCGTTTGGCCACCATCTTCTCAGGCAGTGAAGATCGTCTCAGCAGACACACACTGTACACTGTCAGGCAGAAAGCTAGTAATGGAGAGTTTTACCTGAAGTTATGTATCTACCTCATAAAATTCGAGAGAGAGCCATAATTTCACATTTAATCTCTTGATACGGTTACGGATTTCTGAAGGGCGCCACCTCTGCGATCCTGCCCCCCCGGCCCCCGTTCACGGTCTGCCTGGGTTATTTTAAACGACGAGTCCCTGGCACTGATGCCAGAGAGACTCTCATTCTCGCCTCAGGGTCACACACCTATGAATTTAGGGACGGTGGTATAGCGGGGCACCATGCCACAATCACCCCTCCTGGGTGGGGGCGCCCACTGAGCCGGTCGCCCTGGGTAACAACCACGGGGATATGCCCACAACACAGGGCGGGTGTGTAGCCGCTGACAGTGTGAGATGCTGCAATCCTTAAAATTAGACGCAGAGGAACCTGGGGGGAGCGTGTGGTCCTGAACCAGCCCCCTGTACTGTCGCCCCTGATTTTTGACTGGGAAATTTTGGAGCCTCTTTTGGGGAGCAGTCCAGAGCTGGAGCTGAGCATTCCTCTATCCGGGGTCGAGTCAGGAAGTCTGATTGAGAAGCGTCCAGGGCTGAGCCTGACCATCATCATGTTTACATAGCAGCCTTCGTCTTGACATCCTAAAAATACACACCTGCACACACTTTTGAATTCATGTCTTTGTGGGGACTCTCCATTAATTTCTATGGGCATAATCCTAATCCCAACATGACGACCTTGACCCCTTACCCAGCCCTAACCTTAACCATTAGAAACCAAGCAAAATACAAGCCTTTTGCCATTTTTAGTTTTTTGATTGCAGACACAGATTTTTATAAAATTGAGTTTCCCCTTTTGGGGGCCGAAAAAAATGGTCCCCACAGCGTCAAATTAACAGGCTTTTATCAACAAACAAATGTCCCCACAATGTAATGCACACACACGCGGTCCTGCAACTTCACCTCAGGAAAATATTATGGGCTGTAGTTCAGATACCCATGACAGATTCCTTTTAATATCGTTTTGTTTTCTTAATGAAGACATTTCCTTTCGAATGCAACAGTCTCTCCTCAATTTCTCGCTACAGCTCCCTGAAGAGCCACGTGTAGGGAACGGCGACGTGTCGGCGGGTGAAAAATGAGGAGGAACTCCGCACGACTGAAGGGATGGCGTGCCAGGGGCGCGGGATGAGAAAAGACCCATCGCGGCATTTGCGTGAGACGCAAGCGAATGAAAAAGGGGAGTAATATACAGGGGAAGGTGATGCCGAGTGTGACTCTGCTTGCCTGAGGAGGGAAGCAGAGATAAGGAGCCATTATTGTGTCAAAATACAATAATGTGTTCGGATGATTACTGAGTGAGAGATAACTGTAAATAAAGGCTGTGGGGGGGGTGATATCAATTTCTGGCTACCAGTCTACTGGTGTTTCTGCTCCATCACCTGCAGTGGTATCTACCATCACTCAAACCATGCATTTTTGTGGGGCCCCTAAGGTTTGGCCCTCTGTTGGCCAGAAACAGTCACTACACTTCTTATTAAATAAACATATTATTTAGGAGAACTTTTAAAGACTCAGTCACTGTTTATTTAGGTTTTGAAATATATAAGGGGGGTGGGGGGGGAAGTGACTTTTTGTGTGGGGTCTAAAAAGCAGCAAACCCTCCCCTGTCCACCACTAACGGAGAGGAGATGCTTTGATTGAGATATGTCTGCTCCCGTCAGGCCGCAGAGCATCTGGAGCCTGTGATTCCAGCGGATGGCCTGCTGCGGACGGCCTGCTGCGGACGGCCTGATGCGGGCGGCCTGCTGCGGGCGGCCTGATGCGGGCGGCCTGCTGCGGGCGGCCTGATGCGGGCGGCATGCTGCGGGCGGCCTGCTGCGGGCGGCCTGATGCGGACGGCCTGCTGCGGACGGCCTGATGCGGACGGCCTGCTGGTTGGCGGCTTAGCCTGGTATCGCCACATTGCCGCTCCGAGGTTCCCCCGGGGGCTGTGACCTCACCTTCAGCCTGTTTATGCTGCACATTCAATTTGATGCGTCTAAATCCGATTTCACGTGTAACAAGCTCCCAGTCTGAAATGTGTAGTCAGCGGTGCATTTCATGTCATTATCGCAGGGCTGTTATAGGAAATTTCAGCCAATATTTGATTAAAGTTTATTTAATTAATGCACTACAATACTGTTCCTATTCAAAGTTAATTCTGATTGTTTTTTCACTTTTATTGCAATACCGTGAACAAGGCATCCCATGACGTCACACAGAGTGTGGTGGACAGTATAAGCAAAATCTCAGTGACAGTGTGTTCCTCAAACCGCAATCCACACAGCTTGATAAAAAAAAAAACAAAACAAACAAAACCTCCCTGAGGATTTCCCATGAATCTTTGGGAAGGGCCAAATAACAAATAAATGTTGAAACGGTCATTATGCGGAGCTTTCAGCCCACTACCATCTGTGATGCACGCAGAAAAGTCAGCAGCTAATTGGAGGATTTGCTGGACTAAAGCGAGCGTCCGCTGCTGTGGAATCCTTTTCGAGGTCGTCTGCTGAGGAGCCGCGACAGTGATGAGCAAGCCAGCAGAGCCGAGGGTCACCTGCTGACGCTGGCCAGGGTCAGGACCACATCCCTGCGCTGGTGTGCTTTCCAGGATGGGCCTGATGGGTTTCACATTTTATCTTTTATCCAAAGTGATGTACAATTGAAAAAGTATGTTCTGCCAGACTCTGGAGCAATTGGGGTTAAGTACCTTATTTAGTGGGTCTTACAGTGAAACCATTTAGGGATTTGAACCTGTATCCTTCTGATCACAAGCACAGCACCCTAACCCAATGAACCACCCTAAGTTATGTTTTTCATTTTCATTGTGTTATTGAAAGAGGACGCTTTGTATTGTACCAGGTACCATACTGTTGGTACTTGTACCTGACCGAAAATTAATACAAAAGGGAGCGAATGGAAATTTTATTACCCAAAGTTCGGTTCCTGGTGTAATGGAAAAGTACCAAAAGAGTCCAGTAGCTGGATGGATGAATAGATGGATGGATGAATAGATGGATGGATGATTATCATTTAAAAAAATCTTTCATGAATCACTGTAATGCATTTAGGGACAAAATTGCTTTTCAGCTTTGCCAAATAAAATCTGATCCACTGATGAATTGCACTCTGGGCAGCGAGATGCTGTCTGTTCAAAGTTCACTGAGCAGCTATCAACAGGGGGGTGATAATGTGCAGATCTGGAAGACACCCCCGCTGACGGCTGTCAGTCATTAGTCTGTATGGTTCTGATGTGTCATTTGTGTGTAAAGTCATTTACTCTACGCCTGGGCTTTGTGTGCATGTGAGCCGTAGGTGATCTGTTTGCAGCCCGTCAGGATCAAGACAGCGCTTAATGTAATGGCCCCACAAATCGCTAAATTTGTGGATAATAAGCTTGCAGCCTTGTTAAACCTGCTTGTGGTTTTCCTAAGAAAATTACCTAGACGTGGGGCTTTAGTTTGTCTATGATGTCTGTGTGGGAAACCGATCAGCAGCTGTAAGAAAAAGAATGAGAAAAGAACAAAATCACCAAAGAATGAATGTACCATGCATGGCTCTTTCCACCAGGGGGAGCTGTCATCTGCCATGAAAACTGGACTGAGAGAAACGCTTCAAGCTGTCCTGGGCTTGTCCATACGAAGAGGACAGCATCACTCCTGCAACCGAGAAAAAGATAAAAAAATACACGCAAAAGCATAAAGATTTATGGGAGGTTGGGTGGGCATCAGACGGGGCTGAGAGATAGGTATGCTCGTTAAAGTCTGCGCATGACAGTGACTGTAAAGCAGCACGGACAAAGAAAGACAAAGGGAAGTGGGAGAGAGTGGAAGCAAGGAAGAGGGGGATGGGCACGGATGATAAACGAGGGGAAGTGAGCTCTTCAAATCAGAGAGCGCAACTGAGCCCACGCACGGACGAGTGGGTGTGGGGGGAGGAGGGGGGCGGGGGGCTACAGGTGGAACGAGGGTTTCGGCAGAAGTGAAGAAAGAAGCAGAGAGGAGGAACAGAGAAGGAGATGAGTCCTTTGAGCCTAGATTACGGCGCAGATGAGATTGAGGGACGTGAAGAAAGAGGGTCACATTTCTACTCGAGATGGAGAGAACGTCGCAATAAAAAGGTGCAGAGGAGAAAAAGAGAGCGAGGGAGAGAGGAGGGAGGAGCGGCTTGGAAGAACGCAGTGAAAGCTGGGTGCATGGATCACAGTATCGGCCGGCAAGCCAACACATGCATTTATGAAATTCATATCCTGCAACTAGGACAAGCTGAAGTTGTAGAAATGGTCTTAGCATAAACCTAGTATTTATTAATAGCTGAAGAAACTAATGAGTCACCTGCACCTATCGCTCACATCTGCCCCAATAAATAATTTTAAGCACCATTACGCAATGATGTTGATTCAATGAATCGTGTTCCTTACACCTACAGGAGAACTCACATTGGATGTAGCAATTGGGAAGATTAAAGGAAGGCAGTGATTGGCTTATGCTGCTGCTGGAGGCGGGCCACACCGCCAGGGGAGGTGCAAGAAGGTCCATACAGGGCCGACCTGCAGGGCATCCCGCTGAAGTGGGCCTGCTCAGAATCTGTCTCCCCTTATTGCCGGACTAAGCAGTTAGATCCCGGTGGGATTTTGGGAGGTGTCCCAGCTGGTGGGGGAAGCCGCAATTCAGCCTGTTTGCTTTGGCGTGAGAATGTCATCCTCACAGAAGGTCATCACAGCAGTCTTCAAGCAAACTTCAGCAGGTTTGCTATTTGGCTCAGCTGTCCAATCAGTGATGACCCCTGCCCCCAACGTTCACCATCAGGTGAGATTTAAAGAAGGTATAGATAAGTTATCCTTGTCTCACAGTGCTGGTCCTTATGCTCCATATACAGGGCTGGGTTTATTGTTCCTGGGGCCCCACTCAAAGAAAACGTCCCTTTGGGGCCCCTCCCACTGCCCAGTGTAGTGAAGGCCTGTGGACACCAGGGGGCCCCCAAACCTCAGGGGCCGACTGAGTGGCGGTAAACAGTGCCAGTGTCCATGTAACATGACTCTGAATCCATTTCACAGTGTTTTAAGGATGGTGCCAATCTTCAGCTTAATTATAAAATGGGGGAAATGCAGACACACAGACAGACATGTTTGCGAAACTACGCCAGGTCCAGACTCCCTCCCACAGCTAAGAGGGCCTCTGCTCTGTCTGTCCGCTGTGGATGGCTCACTCTGGTCTGACCTCTCTGCCCTGCCGTCCGTGACCGAACTGTCCGAACGTGGCTGCTTCGCCCCGACCGCCGCGGTCTCACCGCAGCACTTGGACCCGCGAGGCTCGCCGGGGGTGAGATGACGGAGATTTAGAAATTTCACAGCGGTCTTTCTCAGCTGCTCTCGCAAACGAAGGAGGCGTTCTGTCAAGAAGCCAATGCTTCTGACGGCCTCCTGGTGACTGTCTGTGTGCAGTTCGTGACCCAGAGCTCATGGCAAACAGATGACTGTGAATCGTGTCCTATTTCTGTGCTGATACCAGCCAGACCTCCAGGATATATCTGTCAGAAATAGACGTTTGTTTGGGTTTGTGAGCGGCAGATATGCCCCGGAGCATCAGAGCTACTGTTAGTAGGCTGGGTGGATGGAGTTCCGCTTATCCTGTTCCTGGCCCAAAGCATCCATACTGCCTGTCCGGGTCATTCCCTTCCCAAACCACCCCCTCCCCCCTCCACAGCTTCTGAGAGTTTGGCTGTAATTGGGTGTAATTCAGCAGACACCTCTGTCTGTACATAACGCACCAAACCGATTATTCACTTTACTCCTCAGTTTAGGTTAAGTACCCTGTCTGTAGATGAAACAGTGTCCTCCCCATGGACTACCAGCATGACCCATTCCTGCCCGTGTGAATGAGTGACAGAGGACATTAGAAAAAAGCTATTTCTTGATTTCAGTCACAGACCTGATTTGAAGGACAGCTGATTTGAGTCACAGACCTGATTTGAAGGACAGCTGATTTGAGTCACAGACCTGATTTGAAGGACAGCTGATTTGAGTCACAGACCTGATTTGAGGAGGATTGATTTGCTCCCTTTGGTCAGTGTGAGGAAGAACTGACTATAGTCCCATTGATAAGCCTGATTTCTGTAGGAAATTATGCAACTACTAATAAATATTGAGTATCTAGATAGAGAGAGCTCTATAAGTGGTATGATTTCTATATAAAGGTACACATATGTCACACAGACAGATCCGTATCACACTAATGCTTAAGCAAACATGTGCAGATATGGTGAAACTTCAGGATTGTTAGCAGCTTCTGTTCACAGACCAAATAAGGGTGAAGCCGGCTGGGTGGTGGGGGGGCACACACGTGAGGGGGGGGCGGCAGGGCAGACGGTGGCAGTCAGCGGGAGACTCGGGGGAGTAGC
Organism: Boulengeromyrus knoepffleri; assembly: GCA_026770805.1. Taxonomy (NCBI): domain Eukaryota; kingdom Metazoa; phylum Chordata; class Actinopteri; order Osteoglossiformes; family Mormyridae; genus Boulengeromyrus; species Boulengeromyrus knoepffleri. The sequence goes on from JABJVO010000093.1 coordinate 4,321,058, forward strand.
TCAGTGGACGGCAGGGCAAGTCACGACATGACTTCCTGCTGTCTGCTGGACAGGACCATCCACACGGGGATGGAACAGTGCCTGAGTGTGTGTGCGTGTGTGTGTTTGTGCGTGTGTATGTGTGTGTGTGCGTGTGTGTGTGTGTGTGTGTGTGTGCGAGCGGGTTTACCTATCCTTATGGGGACATAATGTCCCCATAACGTGAT
>JABJVO010000093.1:4334671-4345337 GCA_026770805.1 Boulengeromyrus knoepffleri
TTTAAATCTTAACTATCACTTCAATGCCCCCAGAATGACGTAAACATAACTATCGGTTCCAGAAACGCTGATTACTACTTAGAGGTCTGAGTTTATTCAGCTCTGAGTGTTAATGTACTCAATGCTAATGCGGCCTCGTGGAACAACAAAAAGCCATCATCAGCCGATCGCTGAAAAAAGGATTCACCATGGAAACGGACGCTAAAACGCGTACTGCTCCGCGATCTTCGCAGTCGGTAATGTCTGTGCTGTATATTAACGTCTGCGTATGCTGGGTATGAATTTATTTTAAATAGTAGAGAGAAACTGCGTACACTGTGAGTCGAACTACATCGTGTTGTGTATATATCTACGGTCTTTTATTTTTTTACAGTATAACTTCCTTATTTATAATATTATACTGATTCTTTTAATGTCTTTATTTTGCTTTCACTATTTATTATGACGGAGTTGGTGGCACATTTGAATGGTGCCAGTTCTCCAAGATACTGGTTAATGACATCAAAGTCAGAGTAAGACAATGACATGACCTCAGTGGTAATACTGGCTTAAGCAGCCCCTATGGACTCACGAAGGCCATAATGTGTCTGCAACACATGTGTACTTGTACCAGCTCCACTGCCTGCCCATCCTTTACGCTGAAACCAATCGTCTCTCATTAGCGTTTGTACTGCTTTTATGTCATGTTTTATGTTTTATGTCAAGAGAGGCTCTGATGCGCTTCCTCAAAGCACTATTGCTTTGAAAACCCAACACATGATTTGAAATAGTGTATCAAGCTGCCCACTCCTTGTGGGGGGGGGGGGGGGGGGGGGTGGGCTTTTTTTCGGGGGGGGGGGGGGGTTCGGGGTGGGGGGCTGTGTCTGTTGTTGGGGGGGGGGCGTTGGGGGTGGGGCCTCATCTCACTGTGGGGGAGGGACGTTGTGGGTGGGGCCTCATCTCACTGTGGGGGAGGGGTGTTGTGGGTGGGGCCTCAGCTCACTGCGGGGGAGGGACGTTGTGGGTGGCGTCTCCACCAGAATGTGAGGGGCAGAACGTCAAGCTGTGTGTGCGCGTCGTGCTGACGTCCCCAGTACTGAACACCATGGATGGTGCTCCTGCTAATGCCCTGAGTGGGAGGAGAGCAGTGGAGGGGAAAGGAAAATGAAGAAGTGGAGGAACCCATCATTAGAGCATAATAACTGCCATGCGGACCCTGTCGAGCTGGGGAGCGGACCAGAGGTTTGCAGCAGAGCCAATACCGGTCAACACAATACTAGAGGGTGAGGTTCACCGGGGTGGGGGGGTACTGGTGATGAAGCTTGTCTAGGGTGCCGCATGGACTAAGACCCGCACTGTAAAATGCGGTATTTTACCAATCAGAGTAAATGTTAAATGAGAAAGAAAACTGCCAGTGCTATCAGCGCTTAGCAACATTTACCCACTGAAGTCCTCCGTGTGTCACTGTGGCCTGGTCTCCCTGGACACCCAGTGCAGCCAGCTGTGAATCTCTAGAAGGGAAACACGCAACTGATCACTGGCTAACAATAGACAAAGAATTTTCTTCCTTCCTTCCTTCCTTTTGGAGAAAAAATACTGACTGTTACTCACGTGATGCCCCACAAGCGGTCGAGGCTTTGTGACGCCTCTCTGCCAGTGAACGGAAACCTGACGCTTCGAGAAATCACGAGCGACATCGTCAGCTGTCACTCACCCGCAGGTTTCACTGATTTCTATTGGCTGATTTGCTGCCTGTAGGCTGTGATTGACAGCACAGAGTAATCCCGCCCCTGTCTTATTTATTAGACTATTAAGAATTCAACCCACCTCTGAACTGCCAAGAACCTGAAATCCTGACTACACACAAAAGTCATAAGATAAGGCGTAACAGACTAACAGAACTGTTGCTGTGGTTAGGTTATGGTCTGGTTAAGGTGACACAGTGGTTGTCTAGTGGTTAAGGTGGCAGGTCAAATCCCTGATAGGTCACTGCAGCTGCAACCAACATGCTTTGAATTTCCCCAGCTGTGAAAATTAGCATAAAAGCAGGAGAGCACCATCTGCAGACACAGGTGTGGAGCAGCTACTAGAGCAGCTAAAAAACTGTGCACGTCCATCTTTTAATCCATACCTCAGGCAGCACAGGGCACCAGGCTGGGACACACCCTGGACGGGACGCCAGCCCATCACTGGGAGTTTATACTCACAATCATACACCATGGGCAATCATACACCATGGGCAATCATACACCGTGGGCAATTTGGAGACACCAGTTAGCTTAACTGTCTTTATTATAGTTATTACAGTTCTGATTTTTTTTTTATTAAGTTTTGATTTTTATATTAGTATCAATTTTCATTTGAAATACAGTTTGATTTTATTCATTTTGATTTCAATGATATCTTTCTATTTAGTTCGTAAGTATTTTAGTTTCAGTTATAGTTCATTTATTTGTAGCTATAGAATGAAAGTTGTAGATTTATGTGTCTGATCTTCAGAAAATCCTGCATGTATATGAAGTGCTAATGTCCTCAACATGGGTAAATCAGGCATTATTAATGGTAATTAAAGATAAACAAATCATTACTTTAGCTAAATAGTATTTAAAAATGATAATGGAAAATATTTCACATTTATTTCTATTCTAGTTTGTTTAGAAAGAAATATTCTTCATTTTTTATTTAGTCATAGCGTTTAATTTTATTTTCATATTTTATTTTATTTTATTTTATAAAAATGTTTTCTAATAGTTCTAGTTTTCAGTAACTATAATAATCCTGCTTTAGGCTGCTGAAAAAAACCCACACAACACGCAAACTCCACACGCACAGAAGGGCGTGGGATTGGAACCCCCAACCGCGGTGTGAAGCAACAGTGCCCCCCGACTGAGCCACCGTGCCACCCGGTACCTTCCAGAGCTTCCACTGTGGCCCTGACAAATACCAACGCTACGGCCCAGAGCTACAACCAATCGCTCCCAAGTCAGCCGCTACAGCGTCACGCTCGTCATGTTACCCAGAATGCCTCAGGACTGAACAAGGACAGGCCGTGAGGGTTTGACAGGAAGGACGCAGGCGGCGGCAGTAACAACCACAACAAAGAGACTTCATGCATGAAATAATGCATAAAAATGGGGGGCAGGGCCCCCTAAGCTGAATAAAGGTAAAACAAAAACAGAAAACAAAATGCTAAAGAGCTGTTAGAAACAGGAGGAAGCATGTCCTGGCTCATTCACAGCTAATACCCAGGCAGCCACCTTACTCTCCTGAAAGGACTCAGCTCAGCCTGCAGAAGGCATATATTCCAGACGAGCCAATCGTTCCAACTACAGCCACCTGGGATTCATTATCCACGGCAATTGTTAGCATGCTGCTAGTAATCAATAACCTCAGGAAGGGAGAAGATGAACAAAGTGCAGGCCGGCGCGGTCGCCGTGACACCAGCACAGAATTATGGGGGCATTCAGCTGTGATGTGTCCGCTCAAGTAGCTAGAGAAAGGAGAGAGTCCAGGCTGTTTTATGCAGAAAGCAGCAAACCAGGAAGAGTGGCTTCCAAGGCAGGTGGAGGAAGGGGGAACAGCCTCTGCTTCACATGGTATGAAATCCCTGCATGTGTCTGATGACACCGAAGAGATATGTTTAATTTACCTGTAAAACAGAAGAGAGAGGGGACTTTCTTTCTGTGACATGAGCGATGTGTTGCTGTGGAATCTTACCTCACACATGCTAAATTATACAGTATTCATGGTACAGTATTGGTTAATTTCTACACCTAAAAGTTCCATTGTCCCTCCCACCTCTAACATTATTGGCTGGTCCTTGCGTAATTATATCACTCACTACTCCCCTACCCGAAACCTCACAGTAGAATTTGCCTAATGATGTCATTCACCATGCTCCTCCCCTGAGCCTCATGGTATCATTGCCCCCCCCCCGCCCCACCCCCCAAAAGCGGCTGACATCACTCACGACTCCCCACCCCCCAAGTGTCATTGGCAGCCCCTTACCTAATGATGTCATTCACAACACATGAACCTCATGGTTTCATTGACTCCCTCCTTACCTACTGACGTGATTCACAACTTCTCGGCCCCCAACCCCCTGGTTTCATTGGCAGCCCCTTCCCTAATGATGTCATTTACCACTCCCCCCACCCTATATTACCCAGTATCATCGACCCCGCCCAATTAAATTATATCATTAACCACTCCCCCATGCTATCGGTGCCTGTGTCCTTGGCTCCGCCCAATCTGATGATGTCATTCACCACTCTCTTTCACGTACTTCCTATACTAATGTCCTTCTCCTTATGCATGTATCTTGCCTCCATCCACCTCCATCCATCCATCCATTTTCTGTAACCGCTTGTCCTATTCAGGGTCATGGGGGGGTCCGGAGTCTATCCTGTAGGCTACAGGCGCAAGGCAGGGAACAACCCAGGACTGGGCACCAATCCCTCACAGGTCACACTCGCTCACCAATGCCTCACAGGTCACACTCACATACCAATCACTCACACATGCACAGATATGGCACCTTTCACAGCATAATCAAGATGCAGGATCTTTCCTTCCAAGTATAGCATGCGGGAGCTCTGTGTTAAGCTTGCTGGGTCTGAGCTGCATTCGCAACTCACTTTATATGTTTATATATCTGGAAGTTAGGAATTCATGCCAAGCAAGTTTATCACAAACACATTTGGTCATATGTGTGAGTTCTCCCACTCCTGCATTGACTGGTCTGCTTCAATGTACTAGGAGAAATTTAAGTGTTGTGCCCAAAACAGACCTTGCCTGATGCAGCAAAAGGTGTAAATTATTTTGCCAGTGGGGGAGGGAAGCATCTGAGGGGACATGGTAGCACTTTGAGCTTAACACGACATCTGGCTCTTCCTGTACCATGTGACCTGCACCATGTGACTTGTGGGAGGGGTGGCAGCTTAATGTCTGCCCCCACCCCACATCTTTCCTCTGCGAGAGACCCCACGCCTGCCCCCCCCCCCACCATTTGCAGCAAAGATTGAACACCTATACTGGCAAAAGATGGAAAGAATTAAAGAAAATACGCACCACGATGGAGGGGGGGGGGTGTTGGTGAGAAGAGCGAGTCATCACACCCCCCCACCCCACACTTCAAGCTGAGAGACCAGCTGACACGTCCTTTCATGCCTGCGACAGAAAATGAATCACTTTCTAAAAAGCCAGCAGGCTGACGGCTTCGTGGCAGAGCGGCGGGCCGGACGGAACCGTCCTCAAAGACGTCAGTGAGATGGCGACCGGAAATGCGGCCCTGAACAGAACCCGTTTCTGAATGGGGGAGCCGTCGAATGTCGGTGTGGGATGGGTGGCGATATTTTGGGGAGCGCAGGAGAGAGAGTGAGAGAGAGAGAGAGAGAGAGAGAGCGTCTCGCTAATTGTTGATGTTTAAGCTCAGCCAGTGAGTCAGGGCAGCAGTAGCCAATGAGGTAAGAGAAACTGGATTAAGACCTGCCTCCGTGTCACACCAGGCCACACCTACCATGTGAGTGGAGTGTCAGTCTTTTAAACTTTTATATTTCCTAGGACCCAGCCCCCCCCGGCCCTCCCCAGGAAGTCAGCAGTTGGAAAATGTATTAACATTTATACAGCTCTTACATTAACATTTTACTTGTCAGCTGCTTTTATCCTTTCTGAGGAAGCAAGGTCAGACGGTCCCTGGAGCCCCTGGGGGTTACGGGCCTGGTCTGAAGGCCTTTGCTGGGCTTGGGATTTGACCTTCAAATCAAAGGCACAGCATGCAAACACACTGAGCCACACACTTCCCTCCAGATGCATTTACCCAAAGCGACCTACAAGTGGGGCAATCCATAGCAAGTAACAGGTTTTGATATTCAATTCTGCTATTGAACTAGAAAAGAAATCTGTAGACGTGCGAGGCTTACACGGTGCCACCCCCTCGCGATTTATCAGCTTTGTTCACGCTCACGTGGTTCCCCTGCTCTGCCTTGTGACATTTTGACAAAATGCCTCCGTCTGAACGTGTCCGTCCACCCACCCACCCATCCAGCAGCATGCATGTGATATCGAGACCTATAAAAAGCACATCGGAAAAACCATGAGCGAGGGGCGGAAAGAAGAGGGGGAATGAATCCAGGTTGAGAGGAAAAATTCAAGTCCATCTGCTCACTTTCATGATGCACCTGTACTGACTATGATGTGGAAATTCATTGGCAAAGAGGGAAATACATTCTCAGGCAGCAGGGGGCGCTGCGGTTAGAGATCCAAGCTTATAACCATAGCAGGTTACAGGTTACTTATACTGATTAGCTTCAGGGGAAAATGCGTATTATTGTCAAAAGAGTCTGAGCAACAGGGAAAGAGCTGAGCCATTTTTATTGGTGAGGAGCCAATTGACGCATCGCAAGTCAGCGTAGGCGCACCTAAAAATCCAGAGGGAGCAGAGATCACTTCACAGGCTTATATTAGCAGTGTGCGATATCCATTAAGAGAGGCAACAGCAATAATGAGATTCGCCTTTCAGATGTGCCTAATTGGTCGGTTAGGCCACCCTCTGGAACCCTAGGCAGCGGGGACAGAGTGGCCCCTCCCCCAGGCCCCACAGAAGAGGCACGCCATTGTTTGGCCCCGCCCCACTCCGTCTCAATTACGGGGGACAGACACACCAGAACCGGAGATCGTTTGCAGCTGCAGTCTATTTTTGGACTGCCATCTTACAAACCCCCCACCACCACCGAACCTGTGTTGCTTAGCTAGTCTCGCAATCACCATCCTCCCCCCATGGTGAAAGTGGTGCTTATTTAGAGAGCATTCCTAGAAATGAGAGCCCCAAATTGGTGTCCTGCAAACTCATTTTCATGTGTGAATGTTTAACGAGACACAGGTATGTTGCCCACTGGGCGAATCTTCCTGTCTCGTTACTTCTGGTACCTGGTGGATTTGAGTATAAGGCTCACCTTTGATGTCTGGTCCTACAGAATCAGGCAGATCCTCCTCTAACTGACTATCAGATTGGATCCTGATGGTGAAATCAGGAATGGAATAAAAACCCTTTCAAAGTGCCTTTAAGAAAATTAACAGAAAAACAGAAAATGATACAATTTGTTAAGCCAGAGACATCAAGATGCAATTAAATACTTATTATGTTGTTAAAGAAAACATTTTCCTTTTCTTTGAGCTGGATGGCCAAGAGGAGCACGGTAATCAGCAGCGATGTCTGGGGGGGCCTCTGTGCTTCCGCTCTTCTTGTGTTTCCCTCTTTCTTCGCCTGGGGGGGAGGGGGGTCTTTGTTCAGGGTGCGCTGTCCGGGTCCGCATCCCCCAAGCAGGTCCTCGCCCCCACTCTGTGAGGTAATGAGCGCCTCTCGACACGTTCGGATGAAGTTTGCGGCCCACGTCTGCACGTTTATTTAAAATCAGCAGGCAGACGGTCCAGAAGAACAGGGCTTTACAGCAAACGTATACATTTAAATTCAGAGCTGGGCAGTACAATGCTAGGTTCCTGAGCAGCCTGCTGCAGCCAGCTGACCCTACTTACACTACAGCAGCCATAAGTCCAGTTTGGGCTCACTGGGTTTCATTAACGAATGTGTCTACGGGTCCAGGCTTGGTGATCAGTCGCCATGGTAACACGAGATTGCCTAACCCTTTCGCTCTACCTCCCACAAGCTTACTATATATATTTCCATATATATTTCTGTACTTAACCATCCACTTGTGCAGTATGCTGTCAAATAGCTAATTAAAATGAAAACAATATTGTAGCATAAAATAATTTAACAATGAAACATTCAAATAAAATAAAACCCGCCTGCTGTGCCAACAAGTGCGAAGACTTCACCCTCATGTACGCGCCATTCCAGGCCCCTCGTGTATGAGCCAATCCAGGCCCCTCGTGTAAGAGCCAATCCAGGCCCCTCGTGTAAGAGCCAATCCAGGCCCCTCGTGTAAGAGCCAATCCAGGCTCCTCGTGTACGAGCCATTCCAGGCCCCTCATGTACGAGCCATTCCAGGCCCCTCATGTACGAGCCAATCCAGGCCCCTCGTGTACGAGCCATTCCAGGCCCCTCGTGTACGAGCCATTCCAGGCCCCTCCTGTACGAGCCATTCCAGGCCCCTCCTGTACGAGCCATTTCAGGCCCCTCCTGTACGAGCCATTCCAGGCCCCTGCTGTACGAGCCATTCCAGGCTGTGCCACTGGGGATTAATGCTGAAATGTGAACATCTGTACTGTAGATGCCGTTATTCTCTACCTTCCACATTTAGCAGGGAAGGCACCCCCCCCCCCCCCCCCATCGACCCCGCACCCGCACCGGATGAACGGATGTAAAGTGGACAGAGGGGTGTTTTTCAGGTATGTCAGGTAACCATTTTTGGTCAAAAAAAAAATCATGCAAGCTGTATCTAAATCGACCCGCTAAGAGGTGGTGTGAGGTTTAGCGGCTTAGACCTCTGCGCCTTAAAATGGAAGGTGCTGCTTTTCATCCAGAGCTCGGCAGAATAGTCACACCTGTGTTGGGTCCTCACGCAAAGATCTCAACCCAGGGGTGCCGAATAAATGGCCGACACTGCGCTGAGCCATTGTATCTGTACTTGTGTGGATGGCAATAAAAGGATTTCTGAGGGGATACGTCTTGTACCACGAACCAAATGGAAAATGTTAGAGACGGAGGGATCTTCTGAGATCCACTGCAGAATCTGTCCTAATAAATTCTAATAAATTTACAGATGGGTTTTTATACTGAAGACACTCTCTAACAGGAAGGTAAGCAGTAACATTCCTGGCTAACCTGATATTAATAATGCCTCATGTCAGGCCCAAACCCATTTACACATCGCGCCCCGTTGTACTCAGACCCTGGTGACACGCTACAAGGTCCCCTTGCTACTCAAAGTGTGGCCTTCCCTTGGCAGACCAGAGATAAACACTGAAAGATGACCATTACTGCAGAGTCAGTTTTAAAACGCTTTGCCGTTTTCAGCTGCCAAACATTAAAATAAATTCTGCTAATGATCTGATCCACATGGTCTTTGGGGCATCGCCTGGTTTTTGTCATCTGTTAAGCCAATTGGGCTGTTTTCAGCCGTTCCGTCGGTCCACATGACAGATCATTCCAGCTTAATCGAGATTAAGGGTCAGTTGTTAACTGTGTGGTTAATTTTTATGAAAAAGGCATAAGAGATGGGAAAGTATTTTGCAAGTTGTGTACATAATGATCGGTTTAGTATAAAATAACAGTAGCAGTAAATCACAATTACCACACATTTGAGTGGACTTCATATTTTGGATAAATCTGGAAATGAAAAAATGGATTATTTGAGTATGATGTAATAAAAATTATCTGACCATGATGGTTGCACTGCTAATGTTATGGTTTTTTGGGAATAAAAAAATGTAAACTTTTTGGAATATGTAGCTGTTCTGAGGATACATGGATTCTAATATGAGCAATTTACCATCAGACTGACCCTTTAAAATTCATTGACTATTTTTATGGATATTTGTAGTTATTTTCTAGCCCCGCCCATTTCAGTTGAACGTCGCCATGGTAACACGGGGTCTGACTGGGATTGGTTGCGTTTACTGATCTGTGTACTTTTCCTCAGTGCATATCTGACCTGTCAAGTGCAGGCTTCTGTTCTAGAGTCATCACATCTTTCCTGGACAAACAGCAAATCTAAATGACAGCCCAGCGAGTCAAAAAAAAACAGACATTCAGATGGTTAATGCCACCCTTTCTCAACCCCCAGTCCTTAGGCGCCCCCAGACAGTCCACATTTTCACTCCCTCCCAGATCCCAGGACACCTGAACACCAAATCCCCAGCACGGGTCCTCACGGCCCGGGTTGAGAAGCACTGGTTCGGGCATCATGACCCCACAGATATCGCTGTGGATAATCCCAGCAAATCAGCACCGGCTACCTGTAGATTTAGTCTTGTGAGAAAAACGGCAGGAAAAAAATAAAAAATACATAAAGTGAGTAGGAACAATGGGTATGGCACCTCCTGCGTGCAGCAGGGTTTTAATAGATGTGGGCGTTTCAGATTGAGTGTGCGGGTTATAAATAAAGGCTTCCCAGAAGGAAAATGCAAAGTGTGAAATGCGTATAAAGGATGGCGGTATGGTGGGGGGGCTGGTTGTGGGGTCCTATGTCTGCCATAACAAACTAATCAGTCCTCAGCTGCTAACAAGACAAAAAGCCAATAGGACAGACAGAATTAGCCTTCAGCTGGGAGAGCTCCAGTAGTGTGTGTTAGGTGTGACAGATTTGGGTGCCCCTTTAGATGGATTTGGGGATTAACTATACAAGTGTATCGGCAGTTAGTAAATTATTATTAAGTCAAATGCATGGGAAAGGCAGGCTGGAGGCAGGGAGTCACTGGAGGTTTCCTGGTGTCTTCGGGCGGCTGGCTGTGCCATAAGCAGGTTTTGGCTTGGAGGAATATTGAGAGTGATTATGGTCTGGCTCTTCTGGGAGCGATTCATACCGCCAAAGCTGCTTTGCTGGGATGACAGTCATTTATCTAGATAAAAGGAGAGTAAGGTGGCAGAGTGTGTGTGTGGGCACACACACATACACGCACACGCACACACACACACATACAAACACACGTACACACACGCACATGTAGGGTATACATATCCTTATGGGGACCGCTCATTCATTTCAATGGGAAAAATGCTAACGCT
>JABJVO010000093.1:4353664-4375628 GCA_026770805.1 Boulengeromyrus knoepffleri
CCATAAGGGAAAAAAAATGGATATTTATCACGTTATGGGGACATTATGTCCCCATAAGGATAGGTAAACCCGCTCACCCACACACACACACACACATATATATATATATATAAACTAACTGAACTGAATTGAATTAATTTGCATTCCACCTGCTAGAAGGGTAACATGATGGATCACGGAGGATGGGAAATCTTTGTAATTGGCGGTTGGGGGGGGGAGGTTGGATTCTGTTGAAGACACTGATGTAATGAGGGATTACAGCTCAATCCTGAAGTCTCTGAGCCACACACTGCCGTTAAGTGTGGATAGGTGACTTTATTGACAGGTTACTTTTTAGCTTGCTGCCTGCACTACTTGCCTGTGCCATATTTTGCCTTAATGAAGAAAAGTTTTAAACAGGGATGAGGTAATGGGAAAGGTGCGATGTACTGCAGCAATTCCATGCTATGTATTATTTCTACTTCCTGTCATGTGATCATGACAACCAATGACATGGCAGCAAAGTCAGTGTATAATTTGCATTTGAATAGTTTTTCCCCCACACTTCCAAATTACAGAAAACTTGACTTTGACTTTGCACAAGGAGGTGGGGAAGGTGGACACTGGATATATTATGGTTGTTTCCCCTTTTCAGTAAAAGATTAGCTAGATCATATAAAAAAGCTACAGTAATTGAAACAAGTGAACAAAATGGGTGACATCTCAAGGGAGAGGTAAAAAGATACGGCCATATATACCAGAACAAAATAAGACTCAGGTGGGAGGAAAGTGCAGACCCAAGCAGTCATGTGACTCCCTCCCTGGCCAGTCAGCTCCCCTGTGCTTTCAGTCACGTTTCATTCTCTCATTCTCCCATCTCATTATTTTCAAGCACCGTGTTGCCGATTTCAGCCTCTCGATCTGGCTACAGAGACGGTGTCTCCCACCAGCAGGTGCTTATGCTCAGCTCCGTATGCAAGAAGCGCGACATCCGGTGCACATACGCGACCCTCGTGTTGGTGTCTGAAAGCCTAATATTGCGCATTTATACATTTATGCCCACTGAGCTGTTCTGGTGATTCAGGCTCGGATTCATTCTCACTGCTAATCACGCTACTAACCAGCCGGGTTCCTATTTCATTCGCGATATTCCTCGGCCCACACTTTCCTCTCTCTGGTCTCATAATGCTTCCCTTTCTGCTCTACGCTGCTCCAGAAAGCCTGCGTGACCTTTTTTAGATGGACGAAGGTGAACTGAGTAAAAAGACGGTTACTTGTGTCTGCACCGGCGATGAGTGTTGCAGTGCAATTTTCCCCCGGTGACTCATATTTGCTCGAATTGCACAGGTGTCCGTCCTCACAATGACAATCTTAATAACGTGGCGTGGGCGGCGTGTTTTGTTTTGCACCACGAAGGATCGATAATTGAGTTACAGCAGGACATGCGCTTAGTTACACTGGAATGGTCCCGTCTGCGCGTATACAGCATAAAAACTGAAGGGGAAACCTGATAACTGCCTCTCCTGTGTGGTAAACAGTGGCATCTGCTCTCCCTCCCTCCCATAACGGGTCTTGGAGACAGAGACATGTGCTTAGCAGGTCCTGGAGGTGACGATCTGTGCATCTGGGGTCCATGTGGGTGGCCTCGTCGTAAGAACGAGAGCTGTGTGTCTGTTCGTGTATTGAAATTTGTGTATTGAAATGTTAAATATTTTCGTATTCTGATATTCATTCCCATATTTCATATATTCAAGTGGCAAGTCGGTCTAATGTACTGATTAAGAACATTGCCTAATTGTGTTGAGTTTCAGCCGCATAATGCACAGCGAAAGGCGCAGTTAAATACTTGAAGTAAATGTATAAAAAAATGTAAGTTTCTTTGGATGAGTTAAATATAAATGCTACTTTAACGGTCCCTTTATCATACAGCAAACGGTTATTATGCTCCAAGTCACTCAGTTTTCCTGTTTATATTAAGGTTTTTAACCTTTCTAAAATCTAATTAATTAAATTCCTTAATTTTTCCTCCTTTGTGTCAACTGGACATTTTATTAATTTACGATAAGAAGATAATTATTCGTCTGCTTTTTGTTTTTATTTTGTAATTTTAAAATTTGTTTGATGTGAAGCAGAGAAAACTGAAGGACACATTTCTATGTTATGGAGCGATTATTAAGTATGCGATAATATCAGAGACTGGGTGCCAATAAAGAAGAAAACGAACTCACGCACCCATTTAAATGAGTGAGTCATACGTGAACAGTGGGACTGGCTCTGCGATTCACCGGGTATCCAGCAGGTGGTGCTCTGGACGCCTGGGTAAAGAATTGGGCAGTAGGTTCCTCATCGGCTCTGTGAAAGACGGATAGGCATTTTTAAAGCCCAGTGTACCTTTCATGTTATCATTCAGCTGTTCCACTATTTACCAGTAAGAGGCATGCAGGAGTGCTGGAAAACAGTAGCTGGTGAGAGACCCAGCAGCCTTACGGATGTGTTTGTATCAGTGTCCGAGTGTCTGAAGGCACCCGCGGAGACGGCTAGCGAATGTGAGATAATTAGTAAATCCGAAAATGAACGAAACACATTGTAAACATGAGTGACAGTTATAAACAGCCACATAATATTCATTAGCTTATGTGAAGCTTCCAAACGGATCACCCACATTGCCATTAATTTAGGTACAATCTGGATATCGTTACTGTAGATTGGCCCCTATTTGGGATTTGAACCACAAACACACCGCTTACGTGTCATTTAGCACCACACCCTCTGCTGTTCAAATATGTAGGTTGATATAATCAGCATTTTCATGCTTCTGGTGTCTTCTCATCGGTTTATTTCGCACATATCTATAGGTATTTATGACCAACGCGTGGAAAAGACTGTAGCCGGCGTTGCCGTGGCCTTGTCAGCTGACCCTGGGAGCTAAACGACGTACTCTATTAAAGGAGACATGCCGAACAAGCTCGCCAAAATGAGTCAGCGGCTGCCGCCAGCACGGGGGAAAAACAGGGAGTCTAAAAATAATCATTCATTTAAAAGTCTCTTTCTGCGTGCCTTTCTGCCTCTCGCTCGCTCTCCTGCCGTGCTTCTGTCTCTCCCAGGACAGAGGTATTTTCAGTGTACTGGGGGGGGGCTAGAGAGACCCATGAAGAGGGGTGTCGTGTGCTCAGTTCCAGAGGGGGTGTGAGTCATAGCGCCTGACGGTGCCTCGCCGATTTCCACCTCACTCCACACAGATCACCGCACACGGGGGGCGGGACGCAGCCGGGCATTGACCCATCTCACGCCATTTGGACCGCCTGGTATACTGTCGATCGGGGCTCAGAAAAATAACCAACACATTGTGATTCATCATATGCTTTCATGTTTAATACAGCTTTTAAAAATATTTTTTACGAGACAGGTACATTACACACAGGTGTGGTCTGGGGGACACTGCAGTGTGTACATTCAGCTCTGTGCGGGACAGACCGGCAAGCAGGACTCGTGCATTCTGGGTCCATGGACCATGTCGCTGGCAAACCGCGATCGGCAGCAGCGTTCCAGCGTTTCAGTTTCCAGTCGAGCTGAGGACGAAGCTTCCGAAGGCTGCCTGGGACGTGGACTCTACCTGGGAATCACGAGGCGCCCTTCCTGGGAAAAGCACGATGCTCATGTTTCCGTGACAAAGCCAACATCAGTTTCTTGACGCCATGCTGGCATTTTTTGGCATAAATCTGACATCGGATGTCCGTGGCAATCAGGACTGGCTGGGGAAGGGGAGCAGGCCTGGGCAGACAGAGCAGCCGGGGCAGCCGGGGCACCTGCCTGCCGTCCTCCGTCTGCCTGGAGCTGCACCGCAGCTGTCGGGCAGTTTCTGCATTCCTGGCACGTCCCTCGCTTCTGGTCCCCTTTTTTCTCAATGAATCCGCGGAGCTCCCCCCCCACACCGCCCACACCCCTCCTCCTCCCCCGCCCTCTCTTGAATGAGCGCAGAGGGGAAGAAAGTGGAGAGCACAGCCAACACACCCCTTCGGTGCCTGCAGCAGGTGTGGAGGGCTGGGGAATGGAACGTGCATTCTGATTGGCCGAGGTGTCGTGACGTCACAATCCACGTAGCCTCTTGATTGGCCACCCGCTATCCACATTGCTCAGAATATACACAATGCATCCCTCCCACACATATCACAGCTCGTACTTTTGCTACAAGTGGGCAAAAATCAGGAACATTGTCTATTCTCTTTCATTTCTGTAGAAAAATATGAATAATAACAAACAAAAAGAAATATTAATTTAAATAATCAGTACAAAAACAAGAGGGATCCAGCACCGCTGCGTTTGGACCCCTGAAAAAGAAATCCAGCGTTACCTTAAAAGCAAAAAAACATAATAAAATAATCGGTTTATGTAAGATGTTCTCAAAGCACCTTGCCCCTCTGATCCAAGTGCGCTGAGGTTAACAGGCACTTAACAGGAAACTTCCTCATAGACCGCGTTGGCTTCAAGACCCATGTGACCAAAGCAACATCGAACATGCATTCCCCTACAGTTGGAAGTACAAGAACAGCCTAAACACATTTAAGGTCAGCTGATGCCACACGCACCATGGAACACGCGGGACATGGGGGGGCGGCAACTAGGCGCAAGGGCGCCTCTCGATGGCCGGGTGCCTCACTCATTCTTCTGAAATGCAGATGGGGCAGGAAGGCTCTGATGCACAGGCGATGAAGGTTTAATGCACACAAACAGTAATATGTACTTCAGTAATGACGGGAATGAGTCGTCGCCCCCCTGCTGGTGGTGTTGTGCTGAGAGGGGTCACACTGAACTGGAACGTGCTGCACAATGTGATTGTACTGATTTTGCAAACACACCCACCTGGATGCAGATCAAAGCCTGGCATGAATTACCCGGTTCTCTTACAGACACACAAATACACTCACAGAGTGCATGGTTTGTCTACTCAGGTTCCAGGTGCAACACTTCCAGGTTTGCCAGTTGCAAACTGAGACCCTGATGGACACTTTGACCAGCACTGACATCAGAACTCAGGGCAACACCGACATCAACACTTACATCAGCACTCAGAACAACACTGACACCGGAACACTGACACAAGCACTAAAACATTGCCAACCTTCATTTACACCCTGCCTGACACCAGCACTGACCTCAGCATGCTATCTATACATTGTCTCACTTCCCCTTGATAGATCGACTGCCCCCAGCTCATCCACCAACCTGCTCGCTGTCTCTCGCCCCCACATGCAAACCCCCAACGCCCACTCTTCAGTTTCCACCACAGATTCACCCCCAACCAAACCAAGGAAGTGATCCTCTCCGCCATCTCACACGTGCAGGGAACTGGCGCCCGAGGATGAGACAGGGCTCGGCCGTAAACGCCGGCCAACCCCCTGGGGGGCGATCCCACGCTGTCACGAGTCAAAACAGGAAGTGGAATGACGTGGCAGGTAATCCCAGGGCGGCATGGGAGCCAGCAGTGCTCCAGATAACCTTCACGCCACTGCACTCAAAGGTACTATGCGTGTGGGCGTGACAGTGGGGGGTCTCTCAGACACACTCCCGCTGGGCTAAGCACCATCCATTGATCAGGCCCAAAAAAGCCCCCTCCCCCCACTACCCCAGAAGCAAATGAGGCGGCTGTCCCACTCCGCAGCTTCTGTCCTCACCCCTCCAGTGCATCCATCCGCCACCCTGCACCCCTCTCACAAGGGACACTGCTCAGAGCTGAACTCCCCTTCCTTCTTCTTCTCCCGCTTCGTCTTATGGACCCTCCAACAGACGGCGGCGGTCAGAACCAGGACCAGCCCCACACCCAGCAGGACCACCGACACCACCTTCGTCTGCGGCAGGTTGTTGAAGGTGAAGGTGACGCCCGTGCCTGCCACACCGATAACCAGCGATATCACCCCAAAGGGGAAGACGCAGCGGTACCAGGACTTCTCTGTGCCCCCCGTGGCCTGTGCCAGCCGATCCAGCGTGGAGGTGGTCTCAGGGCCTTTGGGCGGGCCATCCTCTGGCGCCCCCTCCTGGTCGGAGGCCGGCAGTGGCGGTGCCGGTGGCCGGCAGGGTGCTTGGCCTGTGGTGCCGCCCATGTCACACAGGTGGGCTGGGGCCCTGCTGCCAAGCTGGGGGGTGCGCGAACTTGCCTCCGTTCCCGTTGCTGCTGACGATGCTGCTGCTGTCAGAATCCAACATTGGCCTGGATGGAAGAAGCATGAAAAGAATCAGCCACGCTTCAACAGAACGGGACAGAGAGATTCAGCTAGGGGGAGGCGGGGGAGGAGAGACGATGAGTCTGTGGCGAGCCACTCACTTTCTCTCCCTCCTCTGTGTCACGCTGCTCTGCTCGGAGAGGCCCGCTTCCCTCCAAAGGATCATGGTACGCTCTGGTGTCGGAACACAGCGGTAGAGGAGATATAAGCAGCCGAAGGGCGGGGGAGGAGCCAAAGCTAGGGGAAGGGGGTGGGTCTAAGCACCGGATTGGCTGCTGTTAGAGTGTGATGCCAGAGAGAGAAGCAGAGGAGGGAGAGACGGAGGGAGATGACAGGCGGGAGAGAGGACGGGCTGCGTTAACCGTTTAGTGGCTGTCTCCCCTTGGTCTGTTTTTTTCTATTTCGTTTTCTCGCCCCATTGAGCACCTGGAGGGTAGCGTCATTCGCCAGTGCAGACGCTGCTGTTTCGCTGAGACGGGAGGATATTAACGCCCCGCTGAGCGAGTAGATCCCCGGCAGGTATATGCCGTCTAAGCAGCCGCGCGGAAATGACAATTGCCTGCCCCAGGCTCCCGGGAACTGATCTGCTGAGTAGGTACAGATGCACGGACACATGGCTGACATATCGTATGACACATGCTTCCAAGAAGAATGCAGCTCAGTGGGTTTGGACACCATGCCTGTGATCAGAAGGTTGTCAGTTCAGTTCCCAGTGTCAGTGTCACCATTGTGCCCGCAATTGTCACCTGGGGCTATGCCACCCGCTTCTGTTGGCGGTCACTAACTAAAAACTGCCGACTTTAAATCAGCCTTAAAGTCAGTGGTTTTAAATGATATTTTAAGCTCAGCTGTTTTCATTTATGTTGCACGCTGAAAGCTGGCCTCTCGCTTTAAAGGCTGCTGTTTTCATGCCCCTGTTCAGTAGGAAGGGAGAAATTAACAGAACAGAGCATTAAACTTCATTATTAGAAACATAGATGTCATCTAATTCTGCCAGAATATATCTCACCGGTGCTTTGTTTGCAGGAACCGTTAATTTTAGTAGATATTTTAAAATGTAAATTAATTATTGGACCGCAGAATCCTAGAGTTTGCATATATACACTGAGAAATCCTGGGCGGAAATGAATTATTAAACGGAGATATTGTTTAAAATATGCTGCTCTGAGCACTGAATCTGCTGTATGTGATGTCCGGAGGACTGTGCATCTCTGTGTATAAGTTAAATAGACTATAGGATAGAATGTATCTTTATTGTCATTATACTGCATTAAACTGCATGCTTTCGTATGTTACATACTAATGAATTTATGAAAATTAATTAAATAGTACTACTACTACTACTACTACTACTACTAATAATAATAATAATAATAATAATAATAGGAGTTCAGCAGCTACGTTGCTTGGACCCCTAGGAATATATAGAATATGTACAGTATGAAGCTGAATAGTAAAACAAGGTGCAGTAATGCGAACGTAAATTCATTTTAGAAGCAATAAATGTAACAGTGAAGGTTAAAAAAACAGCAGTGGTCGTGTGGTTAAAAGTGAAGGGGTTGAATCTGTGGGAGAATGCGTGTTTGACAATGGGTTACGTCATGTGGTGTGATCAGGGAAACCCCGAAGCCCGAAGGCACGCGGAGGCCTGCTCAGCTAACCCTGCTCAGTGGGTTTAGGAATCACGGAACACCTCCTGATGGAAGCACCACCTGCCGGCAGTGCGTCGCCTCGGAACTCGCAGCCTACAAAGCGGAGGACGGTCCTGCATAGTACCGCCGTGTCTTCGAGGTGCTCTGATGTCTAGCGACAAACGAGGTCCGGAGAATCACACGCATATTCACCGGAACGTCAGCGGATTCAGAGGCGTTGGCAGCGGCAGTTTTGGAACTGAGTCACCAAAGCGGGAATCAGGGGATTCGTATCTTCCTCTTCCTGTGAAGAGTAACTAAAACGGACCGCTTTGGGGGGGGGGCGGATACCGGACCAGGGGTTCGGAGAAAATTCAGAGCGGCAGGAAGGGAGGCTTGGAGGGTGCGCTCGCACGGACGAGTAAAGAAACGGGGAGGAGTGATATGGCCAAACAAGGTGGCAGTGGCGGGATAATGAAGATCAGAACGAGTGGAGAAAGGACTGTGGAGATGCAAGAAAGAAATGGAGATGGGGGCTGATAATGGGGTGGAAGGGGAAATAACTACATGGAGGGGTTATTATCAAAGAGAAATCATCAGATAAATGAAAAAGGAGAGTCAAGGAGAAAAGAGAGGGATGAGGACTAGGCAAAAGAAACGATAATAAAAGAGATGATGCGCTGAAGAGAGAATGGCACCAGTGAAAGCTGGGGAGAAGTGTTATGGAGCGACAGGGAGAAAGATAGAATGATGAAAGGAGAGAGACTGGGCGTGGGGGGGGGGGTAGGAAGATATAGATTTAGCAGGCAGGAGGAGGATGGGGTGAGAGCTTTGTTATATTGTGTATTACAGTGCAGGATCACTGCACCAGTGCAAATGGCGCCAGGGGCATGCTGGGAATGGGGGATGGTCAGGATGACAGATGGCCCCAAAATGGACCAGCTAAGCTGGCCCCGGTTACCTGAGAACCCAGTCACCCCATCAGACTGTATCCAGGTGCCAGCGCTTACATTTATTTATTTATTTATTTTGCTTTCGGGGTGCGGCCACTAGGGGGCCTCACGTTTAATCACCTCCCAAAGCTTAGCTGCTGGTAGACCGAAATTTAACTACAAACACTAACAACACTTTAGCTTTCACAAACCTTGAAATAAACTTGAATTTCTGTTTTTTGAGGCACAAATAAATGTTTGTAGTACATTAGGTAGCACAGTGGTTAAAGGCAACGAGGGTTTTTGTTTTACTCTGTATAAACGGACATCATGCTCTGGATTTACACCTATATGAATAATATTGTTTGCTATGCAATTGCTGACGCGATTCCACATGCTAATGAATGATGGTGTAACTCTTCTTCAAGGCAGAGACTAGGCAAAACAGCGCACCGTGGGGAAAAAAAAACTCACACTTTTTGTCGCCAGTAAGAAGCCGAATAGGCGACTCTGCTGATGCAGTGTGTGTTTGCGTGCGTCAGCGGCCACTGGGCTCATTAATTAATTGGCTCACACACCCGCAGCTCGTAATGGGACACACTCAGCCGCCGGTTTCAGTCACGCCCCACTTAGGGGCGAATTATCGAGCTCTGGGAGTAGGTGAGTGTCATTTACCTGTCACAGCTCGTATAATGGAAGAAGTCTGTGTGCAGGAGAGAATGGACACTAGGAACAGAAAGGGAGAGAGCTATATAGGCCTACAGTTACTCAAAATGATTCAGGTTGGCCAATATAATTTATTCCTTGATTGCTGTAAAAGAAATAAATATATAACAAAAGCATAACAGTGTGTCAGTTAATTACATAAAACCCATCGATCCATCCTTCCATTTATTCTCCTTCCATCTACATCTGATGAACAGGGAATGTCGGGAGCTTAGCAGCCGAACCTGCAGACAGCACAGGGCACTAGGCAGGGCCGAGCCCCGGACAGGAGGCGGGGCCGAGCCGCGGACAGGAGGCGGGGCCGAGCCCCGGACAGGAGGCGGGGCCGAGCCCCGGACAGGAGGCGGGGCCGAGCCCCGGACAGGAGGCGGGGCCGTGCCCCGGACAGGAGGCGGGGCCGAGCCCCGGACAGGAGGCGGGGCCGAGCCGCGGACAGGAGGAGGGGCCGAGCCCCGGACAGGAGGCGGGGCCGTGCCCCGGACAGGAGGAGGGGCCGAGCCCCGGACAGGAGGCGGGGCCGAGCCCCGGACAGGAGGAGGGGCCGAGCCCCGGACAGGAGGCGGGGCCGTGCCGCAGACAGGAGGCGGGGCCGAGCCGCGGACAGGAGGCGGGGCCGTGCCCCGGACAGGAGGCGGGGCCGAGCCGCGGACAGGAGGCGGGGCCGAGCCACGGACAGGAGGCGGGGCCGTGCCCCGGACAGGAGGCGGGGCCGAGCCGCGGACAGGAGTCGGGAACCGCCGTTGCAGGGCACAAACTCAAACACTTTGGACAATTCAAAGATTCCCGTTCGCCTAACTGCACGTTTTTGGACTGAGAGAAAAGTAGCACAATTTATCCGAGAATATTGGAAGAATATGAAGGTATGGGAACTCCACTGATGCAGAGTGGAGGCGGGATTCGAACTCCCAAGATTAGCGTGCGCGTCGTGCAGCTCAGATCTGCTGCTTGCACACTAATCGCCCCAGTTGGCAAAATATTACCCCAATGCCATCCCAGTAAAATCATTTGGTCTGGCTACGCCCCTGCAGCTTAAAGACCCCTGAGCTCAGGTGGACTGGGCCCAGTTGTTCAAACAATTTAATCCAGATCAAAGTAATCCGGATTTTGAAATCCCTTGTTTTGCTATCCAGGGTTTGGTAATCCATTTTACTTTTATGCTGGTTTTTCAAAGCAACACTGGGCTGGATCACTGTTATCCAAATACAGAATTTTCAGGATCCTGAATCCGGTTTACTAGTGCATTAAATGGAACCAACAGTGTAGCCTACTGGCTTTGTCAAGAACAACAGGTAGACCTAAAATACCAGTGGCCACACATAGCCATTATGTGTATTAATTTGAACAAACAGAAAACACCACAATAAACTAGAGCAACCTCCAATGTTCTCTCCGAATGAGGGACGGACTGGCCATGTGGTCAGGGATGCAACTGTAAGACATTACTTCTGACTGGTGAATTGAGTAATAGTAATTATTGTCATTTTCATTAAAATACAATGGACAGTAGAGCTGTTTGTTCTGAGCTTTGAGATTTTGAGTACAGATATCTCACGGGGATTCGTTTTCCCTTGACTATACCAAAAGGCTTCATGTCTTATTTCCTACTTTATTTTCACTGCCACTGCCCTAGTTCAACAATTGTACAAAATATAAATAAATGTATATATCATCAGCAAACATTGCTTGTGTGATTATTTAATTTTGTGCCAGAAATTCACCCTTAAATCCACCCTTGTGTTGGGATTTTTTGGATCAAATGTATCCCAATTCAAACACAAACTTTTGAACAACACAAACTGAAGGTTTGATCCAGATTAACGCCGAGATTGGATTAGGTGATCTGATCCCTTTTCCCTTTGAACAAGATTCAATCCAAACAGTTATCTGAAATCCCACTGGATTACTTTTGAACAACTGGGCCCAGGTGACTCGAAATTGCCTTAGAGAATGAATGTGTGAATGACATGAATGCACATTTTGTGTCTGCTGTCAGAAGAACTCTCCTAAATATTTATAAGCTCAGTGTTTGCATGTGTGAGAGTAATCTTATTTTATTTAAAATTAAAAGTAATGATTCTATTAAATTTGGCCTACAGTATTGCAATTTAAACAAAAATTAATTCGAATTAGGGTAAATCGCCGGATAAATGTCACTTGCCATGTCTGTACGTTACACCAGAGCTATTTAGTACTGTAGAATTGAGGGAAATGAGATTAAAGTGAGGCTTCTTTTTCCAATCATAAAAACGTGTTGTCATTAATGGATTGCAACCTTTTACCTGCGCATTTCAAGCCAGTCCCAGCTGAAATGTTATCACAGGGTCTTAAAGACTAGCACGCATTTTGCGTTAACTAGCATGTGTGCGACAGGCCGTGCAGGTAGCGCCATCTAGTGTTGGGTGAAAATAGGGTCTTGGCGGCGCGTAAGCAGCAGCAGCAGCAGCAGGGATTGTCAAAAGTATATGTAAATCCGCGTGTTGTTCGTTTTCCGATTTTTCCGTTTCAAACAGGAATTGGAAAAACAAACAAAAACGGTGTTTTTTTTTGGTTTTACTGTTTTAAAGTTAGAACGGGAAAAAAGAAAAACAGGGAAAATCTGAATCAGGCTTCATGTTTTGTTTTTCTGTTTTAAAACCAGACGGGGAAAACTGTAAAGTCACGTTTTTATCGGTTTTGTGATATTTACGGCAAATCCATGGGATGCCGGACAATGAAACATATTATATAATATAAAAATATAAAACATGATTTTAATATTATATAATATAGTGCCATCCGCAATTATTGGCACCTCTTGTAAAGATTTGTAAAAGGGGTTAGAAAAAATCCACCGTTTGGTGAAGTAGCTTCATCTCACACTGAAAAAAATGAGATAATATTTCATTGAAATAAATGTATTCAAAGAAAAACAAATCCTTCATCAAGAAATAATTATTTTCAACAAAAACACATGTATCACAATTATTGAGCCCCTGGAAATGATAGATGACACAGTGTAGCTGAAGCATGTTTCCCATGTAAATTGTACATATTTGAGTTGATTGGAGTGTGTAGGAATATTCAAGCTGAAATCTATGACTTCCTGATTAACTGGGGACCAAACATGAGGTGACACAGAGCCCAAATTCCCTCAGTCATCCATCAACATGGGAAAGATAAGAGAACAAACAAACCAAATGAGGGAGAAGCGTGTTGACCTTCATACATCAGGAAATTGGTATTTAAAAATAGCTGCTTGCCTGAAAATGCCCATTTCTACTGTTAGGGCAATAATTAAAACAAAAAAGTGGACAACAACTGAAACTGTCACAAACCTGCCTGGAAGGGGACCCAAGTTTATGGGGACCCATGTGAGGAGGATCAAAAGAGAGGCAAAAAGAAATCTCCAATGATGACTGTTGGTGAATTACAAGGCAAAGTAAAGTCTTGGGATTATCGTGTCTGCAAAATCACCTTCATGCTAACAAATTATTTGGAAGGCATGCCTGAAAAAAGCCATTTCTGTCAATTAACCAGAAATGTAAGTGCCTGGGCACGGTTGTTCAAAAAGTTTAATCTGGATCACAATGATGCAGATTTTGAGATCCCTTGATTTGGCGTCAAGGATCAAATAATCCAGTTTACTTTTGTCCTGGTTTATCAAAGCAAAATTGGATTGAAAAATGCTGATCCAAATACAAAGTTTTCAAGATTACTAAATCTGGATTAGTGGATTAGTGGATTACTTCATATCCCAATGTAGGCTACTAGCTATGTAATGTGGGGTCACCTTAAGTGCTGTTATTTGAATAGACATAAAATGGCTCAATAAAATAATATAAACATCCCATTGTATTTTCCAGTTTTTATAAAAATTCAGACCCCCTTACCTGACCAGCAACAAATAAATAAATACAAATATACATTATTCACAAATGCATTGTGAATATTTTGAACACATGTTTTAAATCATAAAAAGGCTAAATGTCCAATAGTACAATAAGAAACAATGTAATCTTATACTACTTCTAAGCGGTTTTTCTCTGATGCTTGTGTCATTGTTATTAACATGCAGTGATGAATGAAGCTTCCAATGAAACATTAGATTCCTTTGAAAGTGTTGGCTGATTGGAGGAATATTTTATGGGGAAAAAAATATGTGCCTCATGTCTACTTTATCACCTTAATGGCTCGAGAGCAAAATATATATAAATGTATATAGAACTTCATGATAATGTTGTATTTTTTTGACCAGTTTTTAAGTTTTATTACATTTTGTTCCTGAAATACACCCTGAATCCACCCTAAGGCTGGGACCAGAATAATCCTGATTTGTTGGATCTAAGTTGTCACAATCCTACTAAAAAGTTCTGAACAACACAAACTCTGGGTTTGATCCAGGTTAAAACCAAGACTGGATTACATGATAGAATCCAGTTTCAGAACAACCCATTTTCAAGATTTGATCCGGTCCATTATCCAAAATCCGATCAGATTACTTTTGAACAAGCTACTACAACTTTTACTGGAACCATGTTCTATGGTCTGATGAAACAAAAACATAAAAAAAGGATGGCTATAATGAAAACAAGGTGGAGGTTCTGTGATATTGTGGGGCTGTTTTTCCTCCAAAGGCCCTGGAAACCTCATTAGGGTACATGGCACTATGGCACATGAAATACCAGGACATTTTATATCAACATTTGGCTGCCTCTGCCAGGAAACAAAAACTGGGCCTTCACTGGATCTGCCAGCAGGACAGTGATCCTAAGTTCATGTCCAAATCAACATAAAAATGGTTAGCTGACCACAGAATCAAGCTTCTGCCATGGCCATCTCAGTCCCCTGACCTGAACCCCAATGAAAACCTGTGGGCTGAGCTGAAGAGCAGAGAGCACAAGAGAGGGCCGAGGACCCTGGGTGACCTGGAGAGATTCTGTACAGAGGAATGGTCTGGGATGCGCTGCTCTCTATTCTCCAACCTTATAAAAGGTTATAGGAGAAGATTCAGTGCTGTTATACTGGCAAAGGGAGGTCGTACAAAGTATTAAATGCTGGGGTGCCAATAATTGTGGCACATGTGTTTTTTCTGAAAATAATTATTTCTTGATGATAGATTTCATTTCTTTGATAAAATGTATTTCAATGAAAGGTTGAATTTTTCTTATTTTTTCAGCAAAAAGGTGGATTTTTTCTAACCCATTTTACAAATCTTTATAAGGGGTCACAATTGTGGAGGGCGCTGTACGATATAATATAATATTAAAATAACGTTTTATATTATATGTCATATTATCCGGCAACCCCTGGATTTGCCGTAAATATCACAAAAACGAAAAAATAACGTAATTTCACAATTTGGTTTTAAAACAGAAATACAAAACATAAAGCCTTTTGTTTTCTTTTCATGATATTCCTTTTTCCCGTTCTGATTTTAAAACAGTAAAGCCAAGAAACGTCACTGTTTTTTTTGTTTTCCCTATTTGTTTTTAAACGGAAAATTCAAATGATTTTTCTACAGGGCTGCGGACGGTCGTGCGCGTGACAGTTTGTGTTAATAGGTCTACTACATTTGGCTGAGGATGTGGATGCAGTGTTAATTTTGGCAAGAATTTTAAATTTAGTTTTAGTCTGAAAATTGCAATTGGATTAAAGTCACATTTTAATCTTTTGTTTTCGTTTTACTTAAGATTTAGTCAGTGGAACTCAGGTTTAATTTTAATCTAACTTTAGTCTCTTTTTTAGTCAGAATTTTCTGACAAGTTAATGATACTGAAATGGATTTTGCTGAAGGATATTTCTCCTGGCTGTATAAATTCTCTTGAGTAGTAAGCATACCTTATACATAAGCATACCCTATGATGCTCAGTTATCTAGGCTGGGAATGTGTTACTGATTTACCGTACTTATATTAAGCGTTTTCCTCTCTATTGACGCCTATTATAAGAAAAAAGGAAGCATTGAAAAGGACAATAAATAAAAGCACATATTTAGTTTTTTTATTATTATTTGCAGCCGCTCTCTTCTGACTACAGGAACCTCTGTGTAGGAAACTCCCTGGATCTGTGCCAAGCTCCAGTCGGTACTCAAATCGACGTCCATCCAGTCGCCGTCCTCGTTTAATTAGTGATCGACGTACCGCATAGAAGGTGCCTAATGTAGCAGACACCCCCTGAAAACTAACGTGCTGCATAAGCAGTTTTTTAGTAGGCAGAAAGGGCAAATGTACTATATAAGATTTAGGATTTAAGAAGTTTGCGCGTTCATAGGTTGGTTCCATATTTCTGTTACTTTGAAATTATTTGGAATAGACCGTTTGTGGTTTGTTTGTTTTTTTTTTTAAATTGCACTATACTGTACAGCGTACTGTTTCCCGACTTGTCAGTTACTGCGTCAATCCTTGTAATTTCTTGTGGGTTTTTTCTTGTGGGTAACACTTAGCAATGATAAAAATAGTTTTATGTTTATCATTCTCCATTCTCCATGGCTTTGGATGAACTGAACTATCAGTGCCACAAGTGAAACAGTAAATCATCTTCCTGACTCAGATTACAGTGCTGACCAAATTATTAGTCAGTGCTACGATGGGGCCTCAGTCTTCATTCAAAACAAGATAGGTAAATATATTTCCTATATCCACTGCTATAATTTCCAGCTTCACTTAGCAGTGGTTCATGCAGTGGAAGCAGAGCCATGTGCAAAAACATTTTTTGAGTTATCAAGATCACTACAGTCCTTGTTCCATCGTCATTTTACGTGTCACAAAACCATTAAGTCCCCTCCCTTAAACACCTGCTGGAGATTCGGTGAACAAGTCACCACGATGTGACAAAGTGTCTTGTGGAAAATCAGGCTGCTATCCTTAGTTTCCTTTCAGAGATTTCAGAGGACAGTGTAGCAGATGTGAGTATTTGCACAGAGGCATTAGGTTTGTTGATGATGCTGAGAAAACATAATTTCTTTGAAAGAGGCAGATTCCTTCTGAAAGTGCTTGGTGCCTTGAAGCCAGCAAATGCTATTTTACAGGCTCCTCCTGTTGACCTTTGCCTTGCTGGTGAAGTATTCAGTGCATTTCTACAGGCTCTGAGGAAGATGAGAAATGATGACTCACTGACTAATTTTGAGATAGACACCCCTTTTCCTAAATAAAAAAAACACTGAAAATATTATGGGTGTATGGTCAAAATACTAAGATTATTTATTAGTGGATTCAAAAATATTAATTATAACTACGGTTTACTTTAGCCTTTGTTAAAAAAAACATAAAACCGACCACTTTATAGCTTAAACATACAAGTATAACACTAGACGTTGGCGACCCACCAACATCACTTACTGCCCCCCCATTGAATGCAGTCTAGAACTGGGCCTGTGCTGCACTCTTTGCCAGTCGCAGCACCTTTTACACCGACAGGATTTGGAGTTGCTGACGGGTCCAGATAATATCTTAGGGCTTCTCCTTGGATTTCCACCATTATCGTAGTGGATGGGTTTGCGTGCTTCAGTGACCCTGGGGACTATGGTGTTTGGGGCAATTGCCCCTAGTATGGTCTCTCAAGGCAAAAAGGTCCCAGGTGAGGGGCCAGACAAAGAGCAATCCAAAAAATGATGAAAAGGTATTACAGCAAGGTCTCGTTACTCTCGCCCGGACTAGGGTCACCGGGGACCCCACCCTGGAGCCAGGCCTGGGGGAGGGGCCCGTTGGCAAGCGCCTGGTGGCCGGGCTTTGGCCCATGGGGCCCAGCCGGGACTAGCCCGGAAGAGGTACACGGGACCGTCCCCAGGTGGGCCCACCACTCGCAAGGGGAATATGATGGGTTCAGTGCGATGTGGATCGGGAGGCAGCCAAGGGAGACCCTGGTGGACCGATCCCCAGTTGACTAAACTGGCTTTCGGGACATGGAATGTCACCTCTCTGGTGGGGAAGGAGCCTGAGCTTGTGCATGAGGTTGAGAGATACCGGCTAGGTATAGTCGGGTTCACCTCAACACATAGCTTGGGGTCTGGAACCAATCTCCTGGAGAGGGGCTGGATGCTCTTTTCTGGAGTTGCGGCGGGTGAGCGACGCCGGACTGGGGTGGGGCTACTGGTGGCCCCACAGCTCGGTGCATTAACATCAGAGTTTACCCCGGTGAACGAGAGGACAGTCTCCCTGCTCCTTCGGGTCAGGGATAGGTCACTAACTGTCATTTGTGCCTATGCGCCGAATGACAGTTCAGAGTACCCAGCCTTATTGGACTCCCTGAGTGGTGTGCTGGTTAGCACACCATGAGGGCATTCCATTGTTAATGTTTTGCTGCGGGACTAAATGCTCACGTGGGCAACGACAGTGTGGCCTGGAGGGGGGTGTTTGGGAGGAACGGACTCCCTGATCTGAACCCGAATGGTGTTCAGTTGTTGGACCTCTGTGCAATGCATGGTTTGTCCATAACAGACACCATGTTCAAGCATAAGGGTGTCCATAAGTGGACATGGTATGAACATGCCCAGGGCTACAGGTCGATGATCGATTTTATAATCATATCAGCTGATCTGCGGTCTTCTGTCTTGGACAGTTCGGTCAAGAAAGGGGCAGAGCTGTCAACTGATCACCACCTGGTAGTGAGTTGGCTCAGATGGCAGGGGAGGAAGCCGGTCAGATCTGGCAGGCCCAAGCACATAGTGAGGGTCTGCTGGGAACACCTGGCAGAGGCTCCTGTTTGCCAGATCCTGTTCGCACCTCCGGCAGAGCTCTAACTATGTACCAGGGGAGGTTGGGGACATTGAGTCTGAAGGGACATTGTTCCAAACCGCCATTGTGGAAGCGGCCATATAGAGTTGTGGCTGCAAGGTGGTCGGTGCCAGTGGTGGCGGAAACCCCCCGTACCCAATGATGGACATCAGAGGTGAGGGGGCTATCAAGCTGAAAAAGGAGGCCTACCGGGAATTATTAGCCCGGTGGTCTCCAGAGGGAGCTGATGGGTACCGGCAGGCCAGTTGGTATGCGGCTCGGGCGGTTGTGGAAGCAAAAACCCGGGCGTAGGAGATGTTTGGTGAGGCCATGGAAAGTGACTTTCAGTCGGCCTCAAAAATGTTCTGGCAAACTGTCCGGAATATTAGGAGGGGGAAGCAGCTCCTGGTTCCTACTGTTTACAGTGGGGAGGAGGTGCTGTTGACCTCACCTGGGGTGGAAGGAATACTTTGAGGACCTCCTCAACCCTGCCTCAGATTAATCTACGCACACCGCCTTCGAGACATCAGAGGGCATGGGGCCAGAGGGGGCTGGGGCAGACTTGCCCATCACTGGGGCTGAGGTTGCCAGGGTGGTTAAACAGCTCCTTGGCAACTGGGCCTCAGGGGTGGACAAGATTTGTCCGAGGTACCTGAAGGCTCTGGATGTTGTGGGGCTGTCATGGCTGACACGCCTTCTCAACAGTGCGTGGAGGTCAGGGACAGTGCCGCTGGATTGGCAGACCGGGGTGGTGGTCCCCTTATTTAAGAAAGGGGACCGGAGAGTGTGTTCCAACTACAGGGGGATCACACTTCTCAGCCTTCCTGGGAAAGTCTATTCCTGGGTACTGGAGAGGAGGGTGAGATTGATAGTTGAATCTCGGATTCAGAAGGAACAATGCGGTTTTCGTCCTGGCCGTGGAACACTGGACCAGCTTTATACCCTAGCGATGGTACTGTAGGGAGCCTGGGAGTTTGCTCATCCAGTCTACATGTGTTTTGTGGACTTGGAGAAGGCTTACTTCCAGGTTCCCCAAGGAGCTCTGTGGGGGGTGTTTCGGGAGTATGGGATTCGGGACCCGCTACTGCGGCCGATTCAATCCCTATATGAACGGAGCAGAAGCTTGGTCCGCATTGCCGGTAATAAGTCAAACGTGTTCCCAGTGCGGGTTGGGCTCCGCCAGGGCTGCCCTTTGTCACCGATCCTGTTATTAATATTTATGGACAGGATTTCTAGGCGCAGCCAGGGTGTTGAGGGTGTCCAGTTTGGTGGCCTTAGGATTGCGTCGCTGCTCTTTGTGGATGACGTGGTCCTGTTGGCTTCATCTGCTGGGGATCTCCAGCGTGCTCTAGGGCGGTTCATAGGTGAGTGCAAAGCAGCGGGGATGAGGATTAGCACCTCCAAGTCCGAGACCATGGTTCTCAACCTGAAGCAGGTGGATTGCCCTCTTCAGGTCAGGGAAGAGGTACTGCCTCAAGCGGAGGAGTTCAAGTATCTCGGGGTCTCATTCATGAGTGATGGTAGAAGAGATCGAGAGCTGGCTATACGGATAGGAGCGGCGTCTGCAGTTTTATAGGCGCTTAACTGGTTCGTCGTAGCCAAAAAAGAACTGAGCCTGATTCTATTCTATTCTGTTCTGTTCTATTCTAGGGTGAGAAGTTCGGATCTCCAGGAGAGTCTCAGAGCAGAACCACTGCTCCTTCACGTCGAAAGGAGCCAGTTGAGGTGTTTGGACACCTGGCGTGAATGCCTCCTGGGCGGTTACCTGGAGAGGTTTTCCGTGCATGTCCTACAGGGCGGAGGCCCTGGGAAAGACCCAGGACACGCTGGAGGGATTATATATCTCTGCTGGCCTGGGAACTCCTCAGCATCCCCCCGAAGAGCTGGTAGAGGTGGCTGGGGAGAGGGAGGTCTGGGTATCTCTTCTGAAGTTGCTACCCCCGCAACTCGGATCCCAGGGAAGCGGGTGGTGATAGATGGATGGATGGATATCTGAGACGTCTGCAACGCATCCACACACTATGATCAAGCGCTGAATTGCCAGCATCCATTGGCATCCGATCTTGGGGTTTGTCGGCAATTTCCCAAAACTGTCAGCGAACAGAAAATCGGGGCTAAAACCGTGCAGTGACCTTAGTGTTAATTACTGATTTAGGTTGTCTGCCCAAAGATAGCCAGCAAATTCATCTCGTCCTTACTCATCAGAGCATAACGAACAGAGATTTTCATTGTCAACCATTTTTTCATTTGAGCTGTCGTTAGAATTTAGTCATGAAAAAAAAAGTTTGTCAACGAAAACGTATCCTCAAAATTTTTGACGAAATGAACACCATGTGGATGGTGGCAGTTGGTGCATGAATACAGCATACATATCTCTGAAATCATAAGGCAAAAAGCACCACAGAGATCAAACATCATCCTCTACTGTTGAGGACAGTGAACAGCAATTTCCAAAAATGGATTTTGAAACACAGCAAATGAGTCTGTTTGCGGTCCACTGACTGCAGCATGATGAACCAGTTAAAGGAAACAGAGAGACCATGCATCCACATAGGGTGAGGTCTGGGATTTCGGGATGCAACTCAGGTGAGCTTGACTCGAAATGACTCAACTGTATTTGAACGGAGCCGACAATATCATGAGAAATATCACCTATATATTTTGGCGGGAAGCTTCATAAACATTAGCTGGTTGTCATGTGACCTATTTTCCTGCAACAGTGGGGATTGGCCAACAGGCACAGTCCTTGGTCAAGGCAGGCTGGGAAGAAAGAGCAGCTCTGTCTGTCTGAGACATTGTCACACTGTGACGAGGACGAAGCCTCAAAAGTTACCCAGACTGGGAGTATTTCAGCTTTAATAAGAAAAGCCATACTTCATTCTTTGTCATTCAATTCCTTTATTTATTTCAAATTCAAATTTTATTTGTCACATGCATCATCATACATAGTACAACCTACAGTGAAATGTTTATTGCAACTGCTCCACAGGGGGGAGAGTGAAGGGTTGATGATGTCACTCCATCACTGTCACTCTCTCGCATCCTGCGTATTGTCCTGGTTCAGACACCGAATAGCTTGAGGGAAGAAGCTTTTCCTCATTCTCTCTGTGTTGGCCTTTAGGGAATGAAATCACTTCCTTGACCTCAGCAGGGAGATGACTCCATTGTTGGGGTGGCTGAGGTCTTCCATGATCTTCCTGGCTTTGGTTCAGCACCGTTTGATGTAGACAGACTACAGGTGAGGAAGCGCTCTAATAATGATGTGCGCGGCTGATCACCACTCTCTGAAGAGCATGTCTGTCCTGCATTGTGCTGTTCACAAACCAGGTGGAGATGTTTCCCATCAGGATAGTATTTTGTATTACTGAAGTCCATTACTGGGTATTATAATATTACTGAAGTCCGCTGTCTGCATTTGGCTGCTGGGTGTTACAGAGTGTATTCAGTGTTTCTCTGGTTACCTGCTGGCTGTAAAACAGCACATATGCACTGGTGTCCCTCTTTTTCAGCACCGATGCCTCGTTTGACCGCTTCACCTGATGGTCATTAAATGTCAGCCAGCCCTTTTCCTCCTCGTGAAACGCGTCGCTGACATAGTGACCTAGAGGAAAGAGACGTATGACAGTTACTGGTACCAAGTGATTCCTCCTTTGGCCACCCTCTGATTATATGTTTTAAAATATTTCTTCTGGATCACATGACTATTTAGCAGCTTAAGTATACACATTTTCGAGCAGCTACTCTCATATAAGCATTTTCCCTACCTGACTGTTGCTACACAAATGTGTA
>JABJVO010000093.1:4393078-4406212 GCA_026770805.1 Boulengeromyrus knoepffleri
AGAAAATTACCCAGACCTTTGCTGGCTTTTTAATTGCAAGCGACCAACTTAAACATAACAAAGGGTCCCCTGTTGCAGTGAGACATGATTCTGTGGGCTGGGTCCCTTGGAGACTCCCTGATGGACCTGCTCCAGGACACGGTCATTCAGAGTATCCCTGGGTGCCTGTATTACCCTGTACGTTACATTCCTGCTCCCTCTGTAAACTCCAGCATAGTGCCTGGTCCTTTCCACTCGAGTCTCTTTGCATTGGCATCGTCTCCGCTCTCATGTGACTCCCTATTCCCGCACTCTCGCCGCTCTGCTGTCCGTTTGTCTGGGTCATCTGTTAGCAAAATGTAGCCGAATATATACAGTATAATGTCCTACTGTGTAACCAGTGCGCATATAAGGCAGGGATGCAATTAAAATTTTCTGATCTTGTGGTTCCTGCTTACTAGGCAGTTTTGATTTTGAGTTTAGCCGAAAAAGCATCATAAAGTTAATTAAAAAGTAACACGTACTGTAGCGCTTTTGGGATCCGGATTATTTTATCTTTTGTGATAAACTCTGGTTTCATGTTCTGCTATGCAGAGGATCTAGAAAATGTTCCTCAGGTGTCCCCAAACT
Source organism: Boulengeromyrus knoepffleri (assembly GCA_026770805.1). NCBI lineage: Eukaryota > Metazoa > Chordata > Actinopteri > Osteoglossiformes > Mormyridae > Boulengeromyrus > Boulengeromyrus knoepffleri. Next base: position 4,393,688 of record JABJVO010000093.1, read on the forward strand.
GCTCTGCCATTTCTGACCTTTGCTTCCGAGAGCCACACTCAACGCGGGTTCCGCAGTGAGCGACGGAGACCTCAGGAACAGTGGCACTGAGCTCTGGGTTCTCTGCTGACCACAGTAGAACCCCAGAACCTTTAACACATGGTGCAGTGTTCCAAGGTTGGTGGATATACAATTTTGTGAGACATATGCTAATTCAAATTCCTGATAATCATTTCCATTATGACTACGTTCAGGTAAAGTGGACTAGTAAATACCTACATATAGAAGTACATTGAACTGTGAATTCAGTATAAGGGCAGTAAATATGCAGAGTTTGATTCCTTTAGTGAGAAATGCCATATTTGTACTAATACACAGTTTCCATTGTGGCATTGGAGCATAGTGGCTACAACCAGGAATCTGGCCCGTTGATGTGTGTGGTTTGAATTAGAGATTCAGAGGGGGGAGGGACATGCTAATGAGGCAGCACTGAGGGGGTAGCAGCACGTTGGCAGAAAGGGATGATGGGATTGTGTATTAAAAGGCCTGGTGAACATGTGCGAGGGTGCACACCTCGGCCTTTATGGTCAGGGGTCAGGGGGCCAGCAGACAGGCAAGGGGAACGGGTGTGAAGCCAAGAAGGGAATCTTCTGACAGGTCGACGGAAAGGGGAGGGGGGTGGGAGCCTGGACGGGGCGCCGAGGTGAAGCCGAGGCGTTGGTGATGAAATAACGCAGGTCTAACCGACGGCTATATTTTAACGTGCGAGTGGGTGTCTGACTGAATGATTGTGTGCAAGACGTCCCGATGATGTCACAGGCAGAATGTGGTGACATTTCTCCTGTTTATTACCCCACGAAAGGCTGTGCATGAACGGACTTGTTGAAGTCGAAATGCGGGGAGAAAATATGGCGGGAAGGTGGTAAGGACAGAAGATGTTTCGATAGGGTTTCCATCAGTCTTCAAATGCCAGGGACTATGACACATGGATCCAGGCCTTCGCCCTCCTCCTCTTCCTCCTAATTCGAACAACTGGAGAAGAGCCAATAACATCTGCGTCCATGTGATGTTACCATCGCGCGGTGTGGAGAATCTTACCCAGAATCACCTCTCCCTTTGCCAGGAAGATCATTCGAATAAAAGAGCTTGTTTCGCTCAGTTATTTCAATAGAATTCACAGATTTACACAGTGTGTTAAAAATCAAACACAATATGGTTTCCGTAATAGCATGGCAGCTCTAGAACGCTCGGTTATTTGGTCCCATTCCGGGTTCCGTTGCGGCGAGCACATGGAGTCCTCTGCCAGTGCGAGATGGCTACCAGATGTGAATCTTCGCATTTGTAATGAGAGCAGCTTGTCCATTCTGTCTCCCCACGGTGGCTCACACAGTCATAGTTGCAAACACATATGCGAACGGCCAGTCGCATGTGATCCCGCTACCGCACGTGGACATTGAGGGCTCGAGGACTCTGATGTTATAAACCCCATGGGCTCTGACACAACCACTTCACAAGTCTCTGATGTAGACAACAGTTTCCTGGAGAAGGTCCAGGTGGGAATAATGTCCCATGAGTGTTTGGATGCAGTCATGGACCTGACCTCCCTCCTCCCCTAATTAAACATCGTGGTCTATCTTTGTCCCCATAATAAACACAGCCAAAACTAGTTCTCTAGGATGGTGTTTGTCAGTCAGAGATAGCTTGCAAAATGACAGTGGCCTCATCTGGGAAGACTCATGGGCAATAAACAGCTGTGAGAGGTTGGAACGCAGCGGCTGTAGTGAGGCTTTCAGCTGAATACTGCACTGCAAATCGGGTTGGGGAAGTCGACAACGCCGCTTAACACGTGACAATGCTGTAAGCTGGAGTGCTGCCCTTCCGGAGATGGAGAGCGAAGGCTGTCGCACGTGCAAGTTCAAAGGCTGTTGCTTTGCCGAACGAGCTTCTCTAGGGTCCATCTGGAGAGGTATTGGTCTGTTTTTCTTCACGTCAAAAAGCAAAAACCATCTCAATATACATGTCTGCTAATTAACATGAGCTCAAGCAACAGTAGCATGATGAAAGTTCCCTTCATTTAAACAGACTTCCAAAAAACACAAGTTGAACTGTTTCCCTTGACTGAGTCAACTTCATGCTGTGCATTTGAGCATTTAAGTCCTAAAAGTATGGTGAGATAGTCACAATTATCACCATTATTCACAATATTCTATTGAGGACTCACAACATATGTTTCTAAATATAATTTTTATTATTTCAATTTTTTAAACACCCCCCTCCCCAAACCAAAATCAAGCCACCAAGTCAGTTTGATTTTTTTTTCTTTGATCCCACTTGACAAGCTCCAAAGTTTTTTTTTTTTTTTTCATTTCCACCGAAACCAAACCTTGCGTGTTTTTTTCCACCTTTACTTTTTGTCTTATCCCTTTCTGCTCCCTCTTAAAAACTCATATAAGGACACTTTCCCCTATAAACCTGCTATTCACTGCTTAATCTTTGTGCTGCGGTCCTCTCAGGATCTACTGTCATATCCAACAGGATGTGTCAATCAGATCCCTTCCAAATATAGCTCCATCAAAGTGAACAACGAAGATGCAGCAAAATCGCAAGGGGTTTTTTTTTTTTTTTTTTAGCAAAGTAGACAAGGAGACGAATTTAAAAAGCCGAATTCACACGTGTGTTTTTATGCGTCTCTGTCGGTCCCCACTGGATGAACTTGGCCGTGGTTTTCACCATGAAAGGTGCCCGCGCTTGTATTAAAGAGCGCCGATGTGTTGATGAAAGACACACACAGGCTATCATTGTGCCTCGGTTACACAGATTTATGGATCTTGGAGCGAAGCTGTTACTGAGTTCATCCAGGGCGCCTCATGCAAAGCGCCATTAAGCAAGAGCCTCCCCCACACGCGGTCCCGCAAAAGTGGGTTATAAATTTAAGCCGAACCCTCGGAGACCCGGCAGGTCGTCCTCTTCCGGGGGTATTTTTCTGTCTTAAAGCGTGTGAGGTTTATCGCGCATCGTTTAACCCCGACATTTGAAACTAAAACAATAGCCCATGTCGAACTCATGCTCGAAGCAGAAAACACAAAATTGTCTCAATTATTGTGCTTCCCACAGTTCTAAAGTACTGATGATATTTAATTAAAACAGTTCCCGACTTCTGTTTGACTTGCAGTTGTTACGTGATCGGGGTGGGAGTGCGTTCTGATATTAAATGAATATTGTAATAATGATAATGATAAGGCTCGCTCCCGCCTTCCCCGACCGGACCGCCGCTGGTTTTCTTGCACATACATGAACTGGGGCTGTTTTCGTTAAGCTTTTACCCCTCCATTTATTTTCGTGAGAAAAACGTCAGATCCTTTGCTTGTAGGTTTATGAGAACAACGCAAATTTGCTTTGTAATTACACCCCCCCCCCCGAAACACACACACACACAAACAGAGAGAGAGAGAGAGAAACACACACTTTTTGCATTTACTTTCCAGTTTTTTTCCAAGAACAGTTAACCATACTTATGTGTTCACTTTCTTTACATCGTCTTTTATGTCGCTACATCGTCGTCGTTCTTTTAGGTTGTGATGCAGACCCTTGAATTTTAACAAGTGCCACATAATCCAACTATATAATAGCAGCCTGGCTGAGGATCCTCATTCTCTAAATACATCTTCCGTGTCCTGCTTAGACAAACTGCTCGGATACATCGATAAGCGCGCAGACTTGAAGTCTCATGGACTCATGTTGAACCCGAAGCTGTAAATCACCAACTTTGCATTAAAGACTATACCTTACAAAGGCCAACAAGTTGAAAAAGGTCAAGGGCGAATCAATCGAGTTAAAAACAATGGTGAGGTTGTCAGGAAAGCAGATCGAGGTCTGGGAATTTTATTCATCACCAGAACTTAGCTGCTAATCCTGCATGTTTTGGTACAAATGGCCGCATATGAATTGTAACATGATGTTCTGTGGTTCTTGTGTTCCTATGGTTATGTGTCCCTAGGGTAAAAATAGGAAGTGAAAAAATTAAATAGGGTAGAGGTGTGTGTGTGTTTGGTTTGGAGGTGGTTGTAAAGCTAATTAACGTTATGGCTTTAACATTCGACGCACATCTGCATGACACCTGGAGATGAAACGTAACGTGTGAGACAGCTGCTTACCGCATGGCAACTTAATCCTAGCCGCCCAGCACCTGAGACAAAGGCACAGCCCAGTTGTGGTAGACTTTGGCGTGTTGAGGGTACTATCACGGGGTCACATTATTTGACTGTTTCATTTCTTAAAATTATTTCTTGGCCCAGGTTTGCTTTATGGACCCAGATGAATGTTTGCTTAAACCAGCCATTTGTAATCAGTGTGACACGTGTTACAGCAAAGGCGAGTGCGGTGAACTTCATCGCTGTTGTTTGGAAATGGCTTGTAGCAAAACACAGTCCAACGTGGCTGGGAAACCGATTGTGCATGAGCTGGAAGCGGCACTGGGGGCCTGTATTACATTCAGAGGTTCATTGGGCATGTTCTGCATGCAGAATTATTAGGCAAGTGTGGATTTTGCTCATATCTATATTTTCCAGCCAATAGTTTCAGCCCAGATTAATCTCCAACTAAGAATGGACCGTTTAACAATATAGCATGATCAGTATTTGGTACTTCCTTTTTGGAGTAAAACAGGAGACCTTCAGTATTTTTCTGTGTGTAATTACGATGCAAATTGTTATTACCATTAAGATGGGCCTTGCAATGGACCTTAAAGAGAGCAGAGGGAAAAAAATTAAGTGCCAGCAAAGGGATGCAAGACAACTGGAAATACCAAGCTTTCAAAACATGACGTTAAAATGACAAATTAAACTCTTATTGTTAAATCATTGTGGATTCAAATACATTCTGCTAAAATCAACTTATGTTTCACTGTATCGGAAATATTGATCATGTATCACTAAATCGAATTGCATTGACTCACAGTAACATTTCAAATATCACCAGATGTCGAATCACTGCCTTGCAAAATCACATTGTATCATGGCAAAGTCTGAAATTTACACCCCTGTTATTTTATAAAGGTTTTGTGGACAGATGAGATTAGAGTGACTCTTGATGGAGCAGATGGACGGGCCAGTGCAGTGATGATGTGGACTGCAGGTATCAGTGATGAACTTGTCAGATGTTTCCAACTTGCTTTATGATACCTTCTTCAAGCTCTGGTACAGGAAGTCATGAGCTGCTTTCTGAAAGGTTGTGATATTCATGCAGCACGATGCCCCTTCCCATGCATCAAAGGATTCCACGGATTGGCTAAGAACGGCTTGGAAGGTGATTGAATCATGAGCTGCTTCCATTGAGAACTACTGGGTCTTTCTGAAGTGTGACATTTACCAAGGTGGCTCAGTGCACGTCTCAGACCCGCGAATGGGAGGCTCCTAGAGGCCTCAGCCGATGTGGGACGTCACCAAAGCAAAAGGCTGACTGGTTCAATGGACGACAGGCTGATGGAGGTCACTGGTTAGAAAGGTGCCTATACAGGACGTTCAGCTTGGTAAAGTGGGCTGACTGTATAGAACACCCAGTAGTTTGTTATTCCTTATGTGGACTGAATAACTAAAGCTGTTTTTTTTATTTCTGTTGATGGTGAAGAGATTAAAATCCAGTTAGTTTCTGATTTGCGTAATTTTGCACACTGATAATCAAGTGTTTTTCTTTTATGTGCATTTGTAACAGACTAATGTAACATTTTATCTCTTAAAAAAATCACTCTTGAATTTTCACTTCTGAATTTTCTGCCCAACTTTTGCAAAAAATTATCTCCGGAAATAGTACTTGCCTAATAATTCTTGTATTCAGTCTATAAATCATCCCTTCAGATGGAGCTTACAAGACTTTCTCTCCGCTGCTGTTATTTATCTACTCTTTCTACTCATTTTTGGGCCCCCACTTTGGCCCCCACTTTGGGCCCCCACTTTGGGGCCCCTTTCCCCACAGTGCAGTGGCTGTTTGTGGCCAATGGGGGGGGCTCCCAGTCCTCAGGGGTGCCACACAAATGCATGGTTCGAATGGTGTTAAATACTGCAGATGGAACCCATGGAGATGCTGTCTGACTGAGCATGTGAACCAGCTGATGTTAATAATAAATTCTGGGCTTTTTGAGGGCAAAGGCTATGGGGGGTATCTATCCATCCATCCATGCATCCATCCATGCATCCATTCCGTAACCGCTTCCTGTGTGCTCATCGCATTGGGATGCTGGTTCCATGCCCATGCCGGGGATCTGGCGGCCGCAGGTATTAGCAGCCGCAAACAATTCCGAAGGACCCGCGTACTTCCCCTTGTTTGTTTGCGTTTCTCCGGTTTAATCGGGCAGCCGGCGCACGGCGGTTTGCGATGGCGGCTTTCTGGGCAGAGCCGGCGAGAAGCGGGAGGCTGAGGAAGGCTGCGGTTTGGAGCGACGAGGGGAGCTGAAAGGAAACACCAGTGAGAAAGTCCAGTCAGGGGAGACGGCCCAGCGCCAGGGAGGGTGGGGGCGCGAGCTTGGGGTTAGTGAGGTCTGCTGCGGTCACTGCACAAGGTACTTTCCCTCTTACCTCCATATTCCTAGAACATTCTTCATGGCTGCCTGTGTGCATTTATTCTGCCTGTATTCAATGACAGTAAGTGGTTGTGTAGGTTGTATCTTCTGAACACGAGCCTGAAGGGATTTTCACAGCCTTTTTGAAGCAGACAGGCTGGACTCCCTAAATTCAAGTCAATCCACGTTCCTTGAAAATACCTTCAGCTCTCACTGGCCTATCGCTCTTACCTCATGCATTCGACTAAACTCTTCAGTTACTTTTACCTCTTAGGTTATGTTCACTTTGATGTTTGTTTGGCTCGTTTGATGTTTGCCATGTCAGTTGTACATGCCACATAAGAAATATTGCACTTATTTTGGACAACTTACCGTTTTTCCAATACAGGACAATCCCGTAAAGTACTGCGTGCTGCTGATCCTGTTGAGGTTATACTACCGTTAGCCTGACAACTACATTCTCCACTGGATAAGGATGTTGGCTTAAAGGTCAGAGGTTAAAGGTCGAAGCTGGATGCCCAGTTTTTCCATGCTTGTTAAAAACCACTGAGCTTCCTGTGATGAACCGATTTTTAGTGGTCGGGTAATTTTTCCAGGGACCGCGGCCAAACGTCGCCTTGCTGGGCGGTTGATGGTGAAATTCACCGTAACCAAAACCACTGGGATAAAATGGGGGGCAATGGGGGGAGAGGGACCCATCCTGCGGGCCCCAGGGGCAGTGGGGGGGGGGAGGGACCCATCCTGTGGGCCCCAGGGGCAGTGGGGAAGGGGGCTTATCTGCTGTTCTAATTGTTTAATTGGAGTAATTACTTGGATGGTTAGACACCTGGTGCCTGAGAATTGGGTGGCTAATTATAGAGGAGCTCCTGTGTCAGGAGAAATGCAGACTCAGCCCCCAAGGCGTCTGGGTGCACAAACAGTGCTCCCCCTCTAGAGTGATCCAGCGGTGGTGTCAGGGACCGTGTGAGGGACCGTGTCACCTCAGAACTGAACCTGTGTCACCACAGCCCACACTGAATGGGAACACGGGGTACAGGAGGTCAGTCTGCTGAGTCTGACGCTCAGGCCGTTATACGCGACACTGGAGTCCCGGGGGGGTTTCCCGGGGGGGTTTCCCGACTTCGACCAACTAGCGGCAAAGGGAGGGGATAAATGACAAACCTATTAGCATGTTATTAAGAAGCACTGTGTCAACAGACCTACCTCCTGGAATCAATTACATTTTTTTACTTTGCTCCCTATATATATAAAAAAAGCTTTCCACTCACTGCAGGAAATGGTGGATTTAAGGCTTATTTTGCCACATCCTCAGCAATAATTAAAACGAAAAAAGAAACTGAACAGAAATGTTTAATCGTTGGCAGAGGTAGTTGTACTAATAAGCATGTTTTTATTTCGTAAACATGAATATAACATCTTCAAGTACAAACGCATAAGCCAGATGTGTGCTAACCGCGGTATCAGCGGGTCAATACACTCCAGGCCGAGCTTTGTGTGCTTTAAACACACTCCAGGCCGAGCATTGTGTGCTTTAAACACACTCCAGGCCGAGCATTGTGTGCTTTAAACACACTCCAGGCCGAGCATTGTGTGCTTTAAACACACTCCGCTTCATATTAGGCAGCTCTTCGCCTGTCTTTCGGTGAACCTTACTGTGGAATAATAGCTTGTGAGAGCAGGTGGGCCATGTCCAGTTGATCGCACCAGCTACAGTACTCCCAGTTTGGAGTGGTTGGCCTCACAACCTATCAGCAATGTTTTTGCAGCATTGGGTGACGGCATCCACTCTGTGGGGTGAGGGCTGCACGTGGATGTCTAGGGGTGTTACCCATCTTCCTTTTCCTGCCTTGGAAATGTAATTTTTTCAGCAGACTTTAATCCAAAGTGATATATGTTTGTAAAAGCAGGGTCAGACAGTCCCTGGAGCAGCTGGGGTTAAGGGCCTTGCTCAGGGGCCCAATGGTGAAATCACTCTGCTGATCCTGGGATTCAAACCAGCAACGTCCTGATCACAGGCGCAGCCGCCTCACCCGCTGGGCCACACACCGTATCCTCTTCTCATAGAGCCGTGGGAAGATTATCCAGAATAAAAGACAGAACACGGCACATAAAATCCTTCTGGATAAGCCATTCCTCCTGCACTCTATATTTGTCCTCCGAAAAGCGAGGGGGAAGCCATTCCTCTATTCCCACATGAAAGCGGAGTGTAGATCACGATCCCAGTGCTTCGGTTCGCTGTGAGGTTTAATTACTTTATCTGTAGCTTGGGGAAGAGGCAGCCAGAGCAGCTGATGTATAGAAAACAAACAGAAGAAGGCCAAAGCATACAGGCACTGATGTGGACTGGGTATAGTGGACCGTCTAAAAGCCCAAGAACTGCTGCCATTTAGGTGTGGGACTGCATTTGTGCGAGTGTGTGCGCGTCTGTGTGTGTGCGCATGGCATTCTGCATACACATATATAAGGTACTTTTCATCTCACATAAAGAACTCTTGTAAACATCAATAAGCATCAATGACACACACAGGAATTGTTCGACCATTGTGCTGCACACTACTGTTAACGTAATACTTTTCTGCACTTAATCGTTGTACTCTGTGCTATTTGCACATCTCCATGTTTCCTGTTTATTACTTGTCCTGTCTTGTCCTGCATTGCACTGCTGTTTGTCCTGCCCCCCTGCATCTGTCCCCTACCCTGCAACCGCGGTGCAAGAATTTCACTATTCCTCCGAACACATGTCAATAAGACATGAAACTTGCATTATTTAAACACGACATTGAAATTTATGCGATCACGTGCTGGTCTTTTTTGCGTGCGTGTTTATGCCTGTGTCTAAGTCTGTATCTGCACACATTCGTGTGTCTGTGTGCTTGGTCCAAAAGGTCCCAAATTCAGTGTTCATGTCTCTCCGGCTGCGTGAGGCTAAATGGAGTCACAGCCAGACTGTCGACGGTCAGACAAATAGCTCAACTAGTGGCCAAACAGACAAATCGAGTCAAAGTACTTAACCCGACTCGCTCCGGCAAACAGCAACATGAAGGGATGTCAGTGAGATAACCAGGAAGCTGTGCCTGTCCCTTTGCTGCGGAATCATCAAATCAAATAATGCAAGAAAAGGTACAAGGTGCCACGGTTCTTAGCTCATCCATAAGTGTTAAAACTTTTCATGCAACCTCAAATGGGCAAGACCACACCCTACGCTATGGCCGGCACTTTCTGGAAAGTCGGCATTCATCTCTCTGTGCCTGTGGTCTTCCCCAGAGCTGCAACATAGTAACAGCTTAGCGTGAAATAAATAATCTGCGCTAATGTGTAATTAGCACGCAGTGTGAGCTCTGCCGCTCTGTCTGTACCTGTGTCAGTTGTCACAAAGGAAGGCTGGCGTCTCGCTCTCAGCTACGTCACCATGGAAACAGCACCGGCGTGAAGCCCTTTCGTCATGCAGTTACCAACATGCTGACAGGCCGCGGCGCCAGGATAGCGGAGCCTGATTGAAAGGTTTTGAGCAATAGCAGCCGTACAGTAACAAGACAGTAACAAAATAAAGGCAGGTTATAGAGACATGCATGAGAAACTAGTCAATATGGGTTGGATTGGTGGGGTGTGTCTTTGTAGGTTAGGATCCTGTGTTTATAGTGAGAAAGTTACTGGTTCCAATCCTGTAGCTGGCAGAGTCCCAATCCCTGGCTGACCCTGCTCTGATCCTCATTTGTCTCTTGCTGTAGACCAGTGTTTCTCAATCCGGTCCTCGGGAACCCCCAAACAGTCCACATTTTTGCTCCCATGCAGAGCAAAAATGTGAACTGTCTAGCAGGGACATGGGAGGTAGCAAAAGCGTGGACCGGTCGGGGGTCCCGAGGGTTATTTTGGGAAACACTAGTGAAGACAATGATCTTGCCTAAATTAATGTATGACTGGGATAGCCTATCAGTATCCGTGACCCTCTGAAGTTTCTGGAAAGACATTACCCAGCCTCCTGTTAATTGTGGCTGGACAGTTTTGCATCATCACATGCTATTTGTATGCTGCACCATGATCCTGGAGGAATGTTATTTCATGCTTCTGTACCTGTATGCAGTGGTGGGCAGAATTCTGCTAATCCACTAACCACTAATTAATGAACTTTTTCATTAGCAGATTAGCGTTTGCGCTAACTTTGAGAACCGTTAGTGGACCAGTTAGCTTCCGCTAAATGTACTCCCACTAACTGTAGATCCGCAAGCATTTAAATTTAACCGTCAAAATCATTTGCAAATCCTAACGTCACACATATTTCTTCTGTTTTTTTGTGAGCATATCTGCAACAGTCTATTTAGTGCGCTGTGTAAACACAAGACATGATTAGTCGATAACTTGTCATATTTATGGTAGTCTGGGCTAAATTTAAGTAAATGAAGATAAGGTCTATTTAAACTGGGGTACACTGAACTACGCAGAGAACTGGGGCCTGTATCACAAAGCTGGATTTCTTGCTTACCCGTATAACTTGTCAGATTTCAGATAACTTAGTTTAAATGGACATTATCGTTGTTCACTTACATTTAGCCAAGACTACCTTAAATACAAGTTATCTGACTAAGCAAGAAATCCTTCTTTGGCCCCTGATTCTTTTCCTTTATTTTTCAGGTTCTAACTGACAGAGTTATAGACCAATAAAGAACTGAGACCCCTCTTCCTAGTTCTGGGTAAACGACGCCATGTTCGTAGTCCCCAAGCGGCTTCACTCAGGGAAAAATGTCTGGTGAGCCAGTTGCAGAAGAGGACTCCACCCACAAAAACCTTCATATCTCGCAAACAGAATGTCATTGAAAGAAAATTTATTCTAAATATCCCCAGATAATAATTTTCAGCTCTCTTGGTATGTTTTTCAGTGTTTCAGAGCCCAAAACAAAATGAAAGCTAAATTCATACAATTAAAGTTAGCTAATTTTTTTTTTTTTTTGTGGTTTATTGGTTTAGCGGCATCAAATTAAACTTTGTAGTTAGCGGATCAGCAGTTATTGAAGCTAACTTTTCGATTAGCTGTGCCCACCACTGATGGTATAACAGTAGAGCCCATTGACTTCACTTGAAATGGAAAGGGAACGGCTCTTGAAAGTCAATGCTAGATCTCAAAAGTGTACAAGAAGCTGATCTGGGCCTTCTGTTTAAGGGCATATTACATGCACGCTCCGTAACAACCATCCCCAAACGGGTCTTAGTTGGACTAGTTAACGCCAAACGCTCCATCGAATATCCAGCTGTGCAAATACGTGAAAGTGTAAAGATGTGTCAACCACATTCCTTATGGTTAAAGGTATGACCTGTGAGAAAACGCGGCATTAATAAAAGTACGTGCCGTTTTGGCTGTGTTATGTAAATAAATAGGGGCCGCGTTTGAGCTGAAGAGGGCTCACATCTAAGGCGGCGGGTGACCGCATGCGGAGTGAATCCCGCCCTCATGTTAGGGGATTTAAGGGAGAGACAGGGGGAGGGGGTGTGTCTATGGCCGCCGTGTGCCCCGCGACGCGTCTGTGATGTACGGTGAGCTTAGCCACAGGCCTCTCATTTCGAGCAGAGTGGGAGGGGGCCGCAGGAGGAGTGGGAGGGGGCCGCTTATGAGGAAGAGAACAAGGGGGCAGAACGAGGGCCCGCTGTTTCCAATTATCCGCGAAAGTGTGCTGGTGGGCGGGACAGGAAATGAAGAGAAAAAAAAAACAGCCGGAATGAATCCCCCCCCCCCCCATTTTTCCCATTTCTTTTTTACTCCTGTTAATTTCACCCAGACTCCAGTACGTGTTTGTAGGAGAAAGGAGAGGACAGGAGGAAGAGAGAAATATATGGAGGCAAAGACAGAATAAAATTAAATGAGTAGCTGTCTTACCAAAAATAAAGCTGAGTGCTCCACTACTCCCCCCCCCCCTCCCTCCATCCACCGCGGGAAGGTACGCCAATCGCGCCCCCCCCTACGTTTGCACCACCCAAACATGATTTTTTTATCCTTTAAACAA
>JABJVO010000093.1:4406222-4416300 GCA_026770805.1 Boulengeromyrus knoepffleri
GAGGAAGAACAAAATAAAGGGGGGCAAAGGCAAAAAAAAATTAAAACGAAAGCTTCTATACCAAAAATAAAGCTGAGGGCCCCACCCCCCCCCCCCCCGTCAGCGAGGAGAAGGTGAAGAGGTCAGCAGCTCGGCCTGTCGCTGCTGTGACACCAACAAATGGTGTTTTTCTCATGCCAGTAGACAAACGGCATGGAAGTAAACAGTACAGGAGACGTACATCACACATGGTGACCGGCCTCGAACCGTCAGCTTTGCTGCGGTTTGATCATGGCTGTTTTTCTCAGCTTCTGCCTAAATCATGTCCTGTTCCTGCTTGCCTGTTTTGGCCCGGGGGGGGACATGAAATCCAGCTGGACCTTTTCCGCTTCACCAGCCTCTTACTGGTATTCCTCTGCTGGCCACTAATATTTTACGCTGGTCTGTAGCTGGTCAGCTATCCCTCCGTTCTTATTGCTCACCCAGTTATCTGGGCTTTTTTGATCTTGTACTTTATCAGGTTAGCATCTTGGGAGGATTGTTACTTGGTCCAGGGTGGTTAGTTTTGGTGTTTCCGGGTTCCCACTCGAAAAGTCACTTCCCAAGTTTAATGACTGTTTGTGGCCAACAGGGGGCCCCCCAAACCTCGGGGGCCCCATGCAAATGCATTGTTTGGAAGGTGGTTAACACCACTGCTGGCTCTGGATCAGTACCTCTGGATCACTAGTGTGATGTGGTTTGGTCCTTCTAGATTAAAAATGTGTCTCATTTAGGCTTCATTAGTTAGAACGGTTCCTACTTTTTAGTGGCTTCAGGGTCAGGCTATAAAATATTGGAGTTTTCCATGCCCTGGGTGCTGTTTCGGAGGGAGGAAGATGAGATAAATGGGATTTCCAGCAGCAGTAACATCAACGTGACACATTCCAAGGGCCTCCGTTCACATGGCCCTCCCGAATCGATTACGGGAAAAGGCATCTCATGAAATTGGCCCTCTGCGGCTGAAATTATTAGCAAGCAGGAAGGAAAAGGGGATTGCTTTCTCCCTGTTTCTCTCATCTGTGTTTACAGAACAAACCAGGAACATTCTGTCTGCTGTTTAGAGACCTTGGGAGGTGAATACCACGGTGCAATGAGTTTGGGATTCAGAGAAACTCCTGCTTATGGTAATCAAGACTGAAACTACAGATGGCATGTCAGTGACACAAATCAGGAGCTGCTTTTCGAGGGAGTGGGCAAGAAGGGCTCGTCCTTGTCTGACAACCTGTGCAGATGTAGAAATTCCCAACTTTAGTTTTATACTTCACCCTTCTTACTCTCTCCTGTTTTCATTTTAAAATCCAGCAGCTGATCTGAGTCACCAGTTTAAAAAAAAGACCCGCACATGGTCGTGTCATTTTCCCAGTTAGTCGGACACACTGGATCCCTCTTTCAGAGCAGAGTACCTGCTTTTCATAAATATGCCACTGCGACGATTCTGCTAATTACAGCATTTAGCGTACCAGCGTGGAGTTTTACGAGTTCTCATGCACGCCAGCTGATCGCCGACACACCAGAGCTGTATTTAACGGCCTATTAAAAACATCATTACAGCCCACTTACATTGTTTGTATTTCCATTGCTGATGCAGTAAAAACACCATCATGGCCTTCAACGAAACGCTGTTCATTCTCCCTTTTTGTATCACTCAATTCCTTCATTAGCCAGATGCACTTTCCTTGGGGGTGTTTCTGTAGACCTGTGTCACTTGGCTTTGTCGTATGGGATGTGAGCAGTGGCAGTAATAAAACAAAATCGTTTCTGATGTGGTCCCACAACGCTCCCTACTTACAGAACTGTGTGGTGGGCAAAAACATGGTGATTCTGGTTTGAGCTGGAAAAGTAAACAAGGAAACGCGCTCATTACAGAGATGGAAAGCCATCATGTAAAACGCTGCTTTGCAACGTATACTTTGATGGCACTGACTTGGAAAAGTCACATGACGTCATCTCTGTTAATAATTCATGTATGCATCTTCTGACTGCTTATCTAGTAGAGAGTCTGAGGGAGCCTGGGGATTTTCTCAGGATGCACCGTGCACTAGGCAGGGGGCGCACTGGTCAGGATGCCAGTCCATCGTAGGACACATGTGCACACACACTGCACACACACTGCACACACACTGCATATGTCACCTCTGGGGGGTGTTTAGAGGCTCTAGTAGGAAATACACTCAGCAGCATACTGCAATGGGCAGGATTCGAACCCCCAAAGGCAGGTTTGGGGCGGAGGTCTACGTAGGACCAGGCGGGAGTTTTAAATGCACCTGCTGCCCGCACCTGGAAAATTCAGTCTTGTTTCCGTGCTCTCTGGAAGAAGTTTGTCTTATTTTGTCCCACTTATGCCCACAAAGAAAAAAAAAACACGTTTCATTTGACTATGCCTATTTTCAGCTTAAGGAGACGTTTTTTATAGCTTCAAGAAATAGACTACGTCAAACGTTTAATAGTTAAAGCTTAATAATACACTAGTCATACACATATTTCACCTGCAACGACATTTGCAATAACAGGTCATAGATCTGCACAAACAAGATCCACGTGTGTGTTTCAGTTCTTAGTGCAGATGTCACTTGTTTTAGCAGTGAATGTCAGTGTAGTCTGGCCCTTCCAAACTCAACACACATGTGGCGTTTTAGCTCTGAAGTGCCAGACTTACCCAGTACCCAGTGTATGACACTGCACTTTGCTGCGTTCGTCACAATGGGCAAAGCGTGGTCGCTTACAGTGAGAAAGCACTGCAACATTTCTGATGTCCCTTACTTCAGCAGTGGCCAATCTTATCCGCAAAGGGCCGGTGTCAGCCAATCAGTCCTCTAATTAGTAATTTAATTAGGGAGCTGCAGCGAAAACCCGCATACACACCGGCCCTTTGCGGATAAGATTGGCCACCCCTGCCTTACTTAATCTGACAGTTTTATATTCACCTCTCCTTAAACAGGCACTTACATCCTCGGATTTTAAAGATTTTCCTGCTGGCTCTGCTGTCGTCAGCCAGGCTCTCGCAAGACTGACGAGGGACTTTCAAAACACTCACGACCTTCTGAAAGTTTCAGGACAGGCTGGCTGTTTAAAAACAAAAACCGGAATAGTAGCCCGTTTGTCTTTCATTTGGTGACTTTCTGTTCACTCACGAATTTGAATAGCGGTATTATAAAATAACGGAAAACATACTTGAGCAATATTTATTTAATTATTTATTTTTGCGGGATCCCGTGAGTCATCTCTATTCTCCCACTTCCGCTGATATATCAGTCACTTCCTACCCGCTCCTGCGTTCAAAAACAAAAATTTGTCCCTCGCTGCACTCTATTCCTACAGGTCCTGCAGATGAACCAAAATGATTTGTTGACAGAGATAACCAATCAGATTGTAGATGAGGTGGTTCTCATCAAGTTGAGGAGGTGGAACTAAGACATTTCATTGGTTGGTCCTACTTGCTTAGGCCCACCTCCTTTACAGTTTGATTGGTTATCTTTCTGAACGTTTTTGTGTAAGTAAAACTCCCATGACCTACTTGATTCAGTAAAAGTGCCCTGCTGTGCAGCAGTACGGAGTGTAAAGGCCCCTTGAAACATGTAGTGTAACATGGTCACTGAGTCCCAGCTGGCTCTTTAGCCTTAATCGGTTACATGAGAGCAGGTTCATGTGTAAATATTCTACGTAAGACACATGACAAGCTTGGGTAGCCAATAGAGGGGATCAGGCGAGCCACTGTTATAAACGAGGATGTTCAGTGGATGAAGGACCAAGCCAAACTGCTCTGTGTTAGTAGGTGAAGGATAGGAGCTGGTTAAACTCAACAAAGGACCAATACTTGATATAGAGGCATGGAACTGGGCTGTTAACCAGAAGGTCATTTGTTCTAGCCTGGGATTTTCTCTTCAAACCTTAAATGGGGCATTTCACATAAATTCCTTAGATACACCTAAAGTAACGTGAAATATTTTCTGGCCAAGAAAGGGTCTGCTTAGCATAACAGTTGTGGCAATATAAAAAAAATGTATATGTTACCTGTTTTTTGTTCCCTAGAACTTGTCAGCCTGTGGGTATAAGAATGTAGATAATATGAACGGCGGTAGCAGGCTGCAATGACAAGGAAACAAGGGCTGTTCTGGGAGGTATCAGCCTCTCATAAACGCTGGTGGCCCCTTCGACGCTGGGGCAGCCTGGGGGGTTATTCCGAGGCCTGCTGTCACCCTCCACCGGCAGCGTCTGTTTATTCAGTATCAGGTGTGGGGGGGGCTCCCAGGCCAGACGCCAAGTTAGACATGTTGCTGTTGTTTTTGCGTGGACTCCAACACCCTGGGGAAACAGCTCCAGCTTTGCCCCATTGAGTCTGATCTGATATCGGTTTTTGGTACCAAATCAGGCCTTGGTGTGTGGAGTATGTCACTAGCAAACATCATCCATCGAACCATTTTTCCAGTCTATTGCCAAGGTGAACCTGGAGCCTATCTGAAGAAGCAGGGGGCACAAGACTAGGCTTGCCCCACAAACACCATAACTCCACCCTGACCGCTCTGGAGGGGTCAGGCTGCAGGGTTATTATTATTTTCATGACAACAGTTAATAGGGGCATCCATGCATGAAGTGGGTGATAGAAGTATGTAGAAGGTTCAGAACCAGACCAAAGTCTTGATGTTACAACAAAGTGCATGGAAGGTTCAGAACCAGACCAGGGTATTGATGTTACAACAAAGTGCATGGAAGGTTCAGAACCAGACCAGGGTATTGATGTTACAACAAAATGCATGGAAGGTTCAGAACCAGACCAAGGTCTTGATGCTACAAGGAAATACGGGGAAGGTTTGGACCCAGTCCAACGTTGTGGTGTTACACCAAAGCACATAGAAGGGTCAGAACCAGTCCAGAATCTAATAACAAATGCACCCACAGCAGTTAGACTGATAAATCAATTTGTACAGAATGAAAAGTTCTGCTCCTCTAGGAAAACTTTTTTGTGCAGCTTAATTAAATATTTTAAATGGCTTCAGCTGTAGACTAAGTTTGTTTTCACGCAGGCCCTTGAGAGTCTGCAGAACGAGAGTGGGGGGGGGGGAGGGGAGGTTTAAGATAGACGCAGCCCCCACCCTGTCAGACTGAATTTGTGGAGATGAACATACTCATTCATTGTTACAGTTTCAGGTCGGAGATCATCTGAAAAAAACGATCTTTAAAAAAACCTGCACTTTGGGTCTTAAATCTGGATTGTTCCAAAGAGTTGGGGCTTCTCTCATGAAAAGTGTGTGTGTGTGTGTGTGTGGGAGGGGGGGCACCAGCACAGTGATTCACCCGTTTCATCTCAAATGCTCTTAATCTGCTCTTCGGCCATATTCAAAAAGAAAAGGTTATTAATGTGAAACTGACAGTGGTAGAATTCAAGTCCAGACCACAGCAGAGGGTCACACCCAGTGTCCATTATGTCTGAATATCTGAATGAGCTATAATCTGCTCAAAATACAAACGGCAGCCTTTGATCAAAGAGTCACGTGACCACTTCGGCATAGATGATTGGGGTGACACGCCCTTCTCAGTCCTCAGGGGGGCTAGTGCAACACGCTGTGTGTGTGTGTGTGTGTGTGTGTGCGAGCGGGTTTACCTATCCTATACACAATGTCCCCATAACGTGATAAATATCTGTTTTTTTCCCCTTATTTTTTCCCTTTCCTGGTCCCCATAAGGGAAAACTCTATTTTACAAAAATCGGGGACTGCTATGAAAAAACTAAAAATGCAAAAACTCTTGTATTTTGTTAGGTTACTTATGGTTATGGTTAGGGCAGGGTAGGGGTTAAGGTTGTCATAGTTAGCGTTAGCATTTCTCCCATTGAAATGAATAAGCGGTCCCCATAAGGATATGTTTACCCTACATGTGCGTGTGTGTGTGTGTGTGTGTGTGTGCGTGTGTGTGTGTGTGTGTGTCTGTGTGTGTGTGCGTGTGTGTGTGTGTGTGCGTGTGTGTGTGTGTGTGTGTGCGTGCGTGTGCTGCGCTCCTAAATTCAGACAAGACCATCAGGTTGACGTCTGCCTGGGGCGGCAGGAAACTGAAAGGACCGTCTTAATGAGGTGTTGATTGTTCCAGCTCGCAGCATAAATAACTGCGCGACGTGTCCCGTCCTGCGCAAGGCCCTGGGAGCTGGTGTCACAAAGCAAATCTATTACGATCACAGTGTGTGACGGGGGCCGGCGCTCTGGGCGTGTGGGGCCAAGTCCTGGGCGGGGCTTAACCGCCATTTTGCTCATTTGGGCCTGATATGGACCTCCAGGCTTCGAGAGGAACGAGGGCAGCTTGGCTTCACTGTGACTTGTGAAAATCCCAGTTTTACCCAAGGACTGGGAAGTGGATAAGACAGTAAACAGTGCTAATTACTACCTGGATTTGTGAGCAAGAAGTTAAGATCGGTTTCTTTTTACATTTTTATCCCTCAGATGCTTTTATCCAAAGTGACATTCTTTTTTTGAGAAAGCAGATGTAAAGAATCCCTGGAGCGGTTGGGGTTAAGGGTCCTGCTCAAGGGCCCAACGGTGACATCACTCTGCTGACCCTGGGATTTGAACAGGCAACCTTCTGATCACAATGTCATAACCTGGGAGGTGGGGTTGACAGTATGCTTAGAATTTACTTGGTAAAACTGCTGCACAAACTGTTAAAGTATAACATTTTAATACTGCCCCTGTATATGATGTCTGCTAGGAAATAAGCTACACGCAATCACCGTGAGCACACAAACATCGCCGCTTCCTGACCTGAGTGTGGCGCAGGCCGGTGAATAAAAGCAGCTGTCAGCTGAGTGTTTACATCCCGTCATTGGGGGGCGGTTAGAGAGGGGAGGGTTTCTGGAGACGTCAAACACGGGCCCGTCGCTGCCATCCAGATGGCACAGCACCCGCTTGGAACTCCGCAGTGACTCTGCAGTGACTCCGCAGGAAACGGCAAAGTCAGGCAAGCAGCATCTAGTGTTCTAGTGAAACGGACCCCTGAAGTCAGAGACCTAAACTCTAGGTACCTGGTAATTCTCATTTTTGAAACCCCAACTTAGTATATTTTTCTTGTCTTGCTTCCAGACTCGCATGTTAATTGTGATTTATTTCTTGGGGAGACACTGGCCCCCGGGGAGGGGGTGCATATGCTAGCTGCACATTGTTGGCCTCGATGGAGCAGCTCAGGTTCAATGCTCCTCCCCTCCCACGGGATCTGAAGCCACAACCTTCTGGTCAAGCGCCCAGGTCCTTGAACGCTGTGGCCTAATGAGCTGAAGATAAAGGATTCCAGGCAACTCCCCCCCCCCCCACTTAATTGTAATCAGCATCTCTGCAGCCTGTGTGTTTCCACTTAGCTTCCTTTTTTTCAGTTGGTGGGGGTCATGGTCTGGGTGGATTGCAATACTGCTGCACCCAGTTAAGTTGAGGACAACCAGCAACACGATGGTGATTGGTATGGCTGAAGATCCAGGCAGAAGGCAGGAGACTGGATGTTCTGTGTATATGGTCACCAAGAAGTCACACTGATATGGTGAGATAGATAGATAGATAGATAGATAGATAGATAGATAGATAGGATAGATAGATAGATAGATAGTCTCATAATCTCATAATCACTGCCATGTACAGCTTTAACATCCAAAGATGCATAATCTTTTCAGCAGACAGATAATTTATTGCATTCTATTTAGTTTTCTTAAAATAATTTAGTGTGTTTTTTCTCTCTCTCTCTATCTCTCTCTCAGGACATGGGCGTACTTTGTGCACGGGTGTGCATTTTTCTGTTTGGATTTTATCACTGCACTTTCACAAGTCGTCTGTTAGGTCCCACTTGACTGTAAAATACTGCACAGGACAATCCATTATTTTTTTTTTCAATAGATGTCTGTCCAGAAAGAATCGGAATGATCCAAAGTCTGTTCTGGGAAACGGCATCCAGTGATTCTCACACAGTGCAGGCCGTTCAGAGTCACCAGCCTCAACATACTAAATATAATTCAAGATTCATCCACACTGGGGCCGCATTATAATGTTAGCATAGGAATCTGTAAGCATCCAAAATCATCACTTTCACCCCCCAGCACACACACTCCTCCTCCTCTGTAAAGGTGCCTTTGTTATCCGTGTGGGGAATCATAGGCAGTTTATAGCAGGTCTGGGCCCAGCCCATCCTCACCGTGCTGTTAAAACAGACCGTTCAGCAGGATTATGACGCGAGCGTTAAGGAGCAGGTGTTTCTGCTTAAACCGCGCGGCTTACGGCTTCACACGGCGGTACAGATGGGTTTTACCGGAGCGCTGACACCGTGGGCAGAGCGGTTAGCCGTAATGACACGCTAAGTGCTAAGTGTTTGGGTGCCTCGCTGTTCTGAATGAGGCTGGGCAGCCAAGGAGCACCACGTTGCCAACTGCAGCCTCAGCTGTCCACAGCAGGAGTGCCATTGGGTCCCCTAACTAACTAGCTAATTAATTAATTGATAAATAAGGACTTGAATACAACCTGCGTATGACCATTTATCTTTGGTACTGCTTACCCACATCAACGCAATCAAATCTGTAAACCCAACACCCGACATTATGATAGTAATTTACCACTAGATTAATTTCTTCTTATGCTAAGTATTGTTTTGTTATTTCCATATTTTGATAGTCAATACTATTTAAATATTTATTTACTCAGTTTCATTTTATTTTGTATTAAAGGGGATGGGGGTCTGTGTGGGGGGGTATTAATAGCAAGACCAGCATTTGTACCTTTTGTATCATGTCATTGTTTAAGTTCAAATAAATAAAGTAAAATAAAAGAATAAATAAAAATATAAATAAAAGAAGAAGTTGCATTGGGGCGGTCTGTTCTTGGCCCGTCCGATACCCGATTATACCCAAGATTAACCCAGTATCACCCTGATACCCAGCTACTCGTTTTTGCTTTTATCTCTCACACTATACATGCCTCTTCTTTAAGTCCCGTTGATCCTTAAAGAAGACTTTACTTAAAAAACAAAACAAAAAAATAAATAAATGAAAGAAAAGAAATAAAAAGAAATTAGATTTATAAAATTCAATAAAGTAAGTTTCCATTTCAGAAAGGTATGAAACCAGCAGCCTTCTGGTTAGTGTCCATATCCTTATCCACTGCAGCGCAGAAGAAAGGCGTCTATGGGATCCTCACAGTACAAGTGTTTTTTTTGACTGACATCCCTGCTCCCTAAACACCTCGTCCACCAGAATCTCAAACGGATGACTTCACTGGTTTTCCCTTGTTTTCCCACCAGAGAAGGAATGATGAAAATATTTACCAGCTACCAAAGGACCTGACACGAGTACTGGAGGAGTTTGATTTTCTTCCACAAAATGGTCACTCAGGAATGGGAGGATGATGCTCTTTAGTGTGAATCAACCAAAGAAAAGTCTCACACTGTTTTTAATAATGTAACCTGTGTTCAATCATTTTTTTTTATGTTCTTGTTGTCTAATATGATTTACGTGAGTGGGGCTCTGTGCCAAATAATGACTTTTTAGAGATTTCATCAGAGGAGTTTAATCTTGAAAGGATGAAGATAATCGCCTTGTGTATTCTATGTAGCACCTATTCGGAATATAATGTCCTGTCCCATATGTTTTAGCTACTGATAGATGCTGTCCCTGGTTAGTGGAAGAGGACATTCCTTTGCACTGATCATGTTTCTGTTTTGTGTATGGAACTGCTGGCGACATGGATGAAATATTCATTTTATTTTATTCTCTTCGGTTTTCCTGGAGAGAATTTCCCTATTATGGTGACGGTGAATGGGGGCTGCAGTTCAGCCCCATTTGTTGGACGCCCTTGGGGGGGGTTTATTGCCCCTCCTGTGGCATCCTCTGTCCAGCTTGTACGAATCCCGCAATCCTCCCTGCTTGACTTCGAGAGTTCTCAGGGCGGTCCTGTGATCGGTGGAAACGGCTGGGCGGTGGCGGTGTTTAGGTGGGGGGGGGGGGGGGGGGCGGGGGGGGGTTGGTGGGGAAGGTATGATGCATGTATGTACACATCACAACTCTAAATTGAACATTACAATTATTTGGGCCCATATTATTTACATA
>JABJVO010000093.1:4423874-4437813 GCA_026770805.1 Boulengeromyrus knoepffleri
TGAAGGTGTAGAAGCACCCCGGTGTGCAGGGAGATACCCTCAGTTAGGAGGGTCCCGTGAAGGTATAGAAGCACCCCAGTGTGCAGGGAGATATCCTCGGTTAGGAGGGTCCTGTGAAGGTGTAGAAGCACCCCGGTGTGCAGGGAGATACCCTCGGTTAGGAGGGTCCCGTGAAGGTATAGAAGCACCCCGGTGTGCAGGGAGATATCCTCGGTTAGGAGGGTCCCATGAAGGTATAGAAGCACCCCGGTGTGCAGGGAGATATCCTTGGTTAGGAGGGTACTGTGAAGGTGTAGAAGCACCCCGGTGTGCAGGGAGATACCCTCAGTTAGGAGGGTCCCGTGAAGGTATAGAAGCACCCCGGTGTGCAGGGAGATATCCTCGGTTAGGAGGGTCCTGTGAAGGTATAGAAGCACCCCGGTGTGCAGGGAGATATCCTCGGTTAGGAGGGACCCGTGAAGGTATAGAAGCACCCCGGTGTGCAGGGAGATATCCTCGGTTAAGAGGGTCCTGTGAAGGTGTAGAAGCACCCCGGTGTGCAGGGAGATACCCTCAGTTAGGAGGGTCCCGTAAAGGTATAGAAGCACCCCGGTGTGCAGAGAGATATCCTCGGTTAGGAGGATCCCGTGATGGAGGCCCTGATCCGCAGAGACAGCGTGAAGCTCAGCAGTCAGATGGCTCTCGCTGTCCCTTCAGGGAGCATTAAGGCTTCTGACTGAGTCCTGGGGGTCTAACGGCAAAGGGAAAAAGTGACCATTTTGTCTCTGAAAAACAATAAATGCCTTTTCAGCAATGAAAAGAAAAAAAATTTCCCCTTGTTATGATCTGGTTAATAGCTTTATTTTTGAAAACCACCCTCTGAATTGAACCTGGATGAAATGATCACTCGAGGTTTCTTTGTTCTTTTATGAATATTAACCTGTGCCAAGATGACCTCTCCTGAAAGAACAGGTGGAGTATGTTAGGTTACAGCTGAGGTCCAGTTGTGACTCGGTCCATGGCAAACAGGATCACAGGACACAGGGTATAACTTGCAAAGAGCAAGTTGAGGGAGGCGTAAAAGCAATTTCCCCACGGGGATTAATAAAGTATCTATTATTATTATTATTATTATAAGGAAGGACTTCATTCAGGTATAGGACTTCAGCTCACACGTGACGGGAATGAAAAAACACAAGGCCATTGGACCAAACCAATGACTAGGGCAGGGTTACAGGTCAGGTTCCAGGGGCTGGGCTCATTTTCTGGGCCAGAAGAAAACCGGACCCAGTTTTATATGAATAGTAATCAGGCACAGATGAAATGAGCCAATGTGCGCGTCACATGACCTCCTCCCATCCTGGGAATTAAGAGCACCACTGGAATAAAGCGGCCCATCCTACAGGCCCTGTGCTGGGCAATCAAGTGTTTTGGAGGAAACAAAGCTGTTCAAGGATAAACGGAATTTTATCAAACCCCAGGCTGCCTCAGCGCCGACCCAAATCCTTATTTAGTATTAAGTATACTTTCCGAGAATTTCCAGGTATGTAAGAATGTGCTGCGTTTATTTTGGACCGTTTCGGAACACCGTGCACGTTTGGGATCACACATGCAGGCCACCCGCTCCGTCCCGTGTGGGGTGTGACTGTTTTTGGACTCCTTCTCCATCTCCACGTCTGGAAGAACACATAAAAACCTGCCCCTAGTGACAGCAGGCTATTTTTGCAAATCAACTCCGAGCCTCGGGCTCACAAATCTGCCGCCAGTGGAAAAAAAAACATAAATACAGACCGATGGTCCGATGCTCTTATTACAGGGGATTTTTCTGGCCTCGTTCCCCAAGGGAATCTGCTTCTGATTTGACGCTCGAGGAGATGGATTGTGCTCAACGCGCCTCAACACCAACCGACACCAAGAAGAGCATCCGCTGGAAACAAGAACTTTTTTCAATGACTATTTTTTTTATTACTCTTTTTTTTAACAAAAAGCATCAAATTTTTTTATACAAATAAGTACACATTGAAAAAGCAAAACAAGTGAGACAGAAAGACAGATTCCCTAAAAAAAAAGGGAAAATTAAATCATATTGAAAATATATAAAATATTTTCAGTCCATTGATTTGCATGAAGCCATCAATTCCAGTTCAGCGTTTGGCTCTGCTGCTTAGTACCTGTGATCATTTTTAGGGGTTTGCTTTGCTGTGATTGTCTAAGAGAGACAAATGAAAGAGGCAAAACCGGACGGCCAACACACAGTGGTGTGAAACTTTACATGGTCCTTCAAAACGCCAGTCAAAGAAACTGCTTTGTGATTAGAGGCCTAACCACCAGCAGAACTCAGTGGGGATCTGTTCCAGGAAAAGGCCCTGAAAATGCCCCCCTTCAGGTTGTGTCAGACATCTTCTGCCCGCTGTCAGTGAATTTTGCAAGCTCTTTCTCATTTCTCATAAGATGCCAAAGGGACTCATTTGGCTCAGTGATACATGGCGCTATCAGATGTGCCACATTTACAGTACTGTGTAGAAGGCTTAGGCAGTCAAAGAAAATATTTAAAGCTATTTACCTGGGCAGTACGTGCATATTTGGCCAGAAAAAAAAAACACATTTGAATATATGCAAATTAAGAGTACCAATAAAAACGAACAAGATTTTCTTCTGTTTTCCAAAAAGTTACTGATATCTAGTTGGACGGCTAGATGAACACCGCTTCAGTTCCCAAACCTCTCCTCAGGGCCACCCCACCCATTCCAAGTGTTGCTGAAGTTTAAGTTTAACTTGATCAGGGTGTGTGCCAGTGGTCGAGTGAAAAAACACATGGATGTATTGGATTGTCGCTACAAATGGGGCTGACTTTAGGAAAGGTTTTCCAATGGCTATGCTAACACACTTCGGCAGACATGCTCTCGTACGTTTACACTAAGATGAAGCTCATTTTAACATCATTTTCTTTGGCTGCCTAAGACTTTTGCACAGCACTGTGACTGTAACACGCATTGTGAATACAACAAAAGCTTCCTGAAGACCCTGACTGTTCTACTGTCGACTATCTTATGGCCTTAGCAGTCCTGAGATCTTGATCTCCAATGGACCAGAATTTTAGATCTCAGATAGGGTCGTACTCTTGTGCTCTAGAACAAGACACATATCCAGCTGTCTAACGGGCATTAGAGGTGTTTTTTTTAATCCAACTCTGGATAAAGGTGTTTGTGAAATGGCTGAAGAGAAAATATATTAACAGAAAATGGCAAAGAGACAATGGATATTCTTCCCATCCTGAAGTGCCTCCTGTGGAATAATGACCTACTTTAGGGACACACTTTCAAGACGTTTAAATATAATAGTACCAGTAACAAGCCTTATAAGAAATCTTTCTTCTCTGCTGCAGCTGAAACAATATGCATGTATATATTCCTGTCCATCTACATGTGGGTGTTTGTGTCAGTGAGGGTATATGCTTGATTATTCCAACATTCTACACAACATCCAAGTCTGACTTTACAGACAGGAAGTGCACTTGGCTCTGTGTCTGAACTTTTCACAGTCTGGTTGGCTGCGGACAGGCAAGAGCCAAAGTATAACTGAAATTTGCCGGGGGGCATATCAGCAAAAGGCATCTCGCAGCTAACATGCGGGGGTCATGCGAAGTCCAGGCCTCAACTGAGGTTCCTGCTATGTGTCACCATCTGTTAATCAAACAAGTGGTGGAAGGAGACTGGCCTCGAGTTTGGCTGGAACATTGTGGAAGTAATTAAAACTGGTCTTCAAGAAGCAATCATAGAATGAGGAATAGGCACGGCGTTACAAGTACAGTCTGGACTACATGTATTAAAGCTTCCAAAGAGCAACAGTATCTTCATGTTCGAGGATGAAAGGCCGCGTTGTTTCCTAAATAGTCAGCGGGGGTTTTGGGGGAAGGTGGGGGTTGCTGCGATTTCATCGGAACAACAGCAACAGAAATGCAAACCCGGGCCTTTAGGGAGGAACGTGGCGCCACAGCCAAAACAAATTGTGCGATAAGTCAGCTCCCCCCTGTCTTTGTTCTGTTCCTCTGACTTTTCTGGCAGCTCCATTCCTCTTGATAAAGCAATGTCCCTGTCTGGGCATCACTGAGTCAGGCCCGGCGGGAGGGGAGCGTGCCCCGCTTCACTGTGAGGCCCCCCCAGTGGAGCAGGCGGGAACAGACTGCAGGGAGAAACACTCTCGCTTTCTTGCAACTCCATCTCCAGCTTCCCAGTGCCCTTTGACCCCTGTCAAAGGCAAGTGCAGGTCTAGGCATGTGTCCAAAAACAATGTGCCAACCCATTGTAGTCCAGCATCTGATTGCAAACAATCGAGTTTACGTACAAAGAGCAATACAAAAATAAAAACCAAATGAAGGCACTTCAAATTTGCATTTTAGGAGGCATTAAAAATTGCACTTCAATGCATCTCAGCTCGATTGTATATATCTTTTAGATTTTTAGTCATTGACTGGTGCCACCCAGAGGAGGGAGGACTGACTGACATGTCAGAGGTCAGAAGTAAGAAGGCTTCAACATGGCAGTGTTGTTGTTACCTGGGCATTGTCCCAGTGAAAGGGGACCCTCGTAATCCCTGATACTGGGGCCAAGGGAGGCTGAGTGCTCAGGCTGCTTCTGCAGCAGTTCTCCATTGTCAACACAGGCCTTCACTCCCCCCAGCTCCAGGGGAAGGGACTCGCCTAAATCAGGGTCCCCTTGTCCCTTACCCCTTCTCCTCTGCAAGTGGCAAATGGTACCAGCGATGACTGCCACCAGCAGCAAGACGAGCAGAGCAGCCAGCGTGGCACCGAGGACAGTGGTCAAATTGCCCTTCTCTGCCTGCTGCTCAGAGAGCACGGACTGGGGGGCACCACTGGTGCAGGCTTCTGTACACGACCTTGCATCCCCTTCGCTGGGCTCCCCGTGGGGACTGACGCATATGGAGTATGTGGAGTTGGGCCTCAGCCCACGCAGGGTGTACTTCAAATAGGAGGTAGGGAAGTTCAGCTGCACGGGCCGCCGGTCTGGCCCAGAGAGGTTGCGGTAGGTGATGCGGACGCCCTGCATGTAGGGCCGCATCGCCACGTAATGTTGGAGGTCTAGTTGGATCGTGGTGGCGGTTACCTCCCGCGGGACAATGTCAGGCTCGGGGTTAGCTGTTGTCTCTTCCGGGGCAGGCGGGGCCTCCTCGTTCATGCAGCAGGGCCCCAAGGCTCCTGGTGGGCAGTCACACTCGAGGCTTGACTGCTGGTCTACCCTACAGATGTCACCATCAGAGCACAGCGGCTCATCAGTGACCTCCACCATGTCTTTGCTTGATGACGTCTCAGCTGAGGACAGGGCTTTGTTGTCCTTCTCGGTAAAGGGGCCACTGGTCAGATCAGCAAGGGGTATGGCAGGCATCGTGACGGGCTGAGAGGTAGAGGGCAGGACCTCGGAGGTGCTGCTAGTGACGGAGGCTGCAGGGGTGGTGACGGGACAACCGAAATCCATGTGCTCCAGCCGGTGCAGCTCCTTGCCGGCGTTTCGCGGCGGGAAGTGGCAGCGTGTCTCCTCTGGGTGTTTCAGGGTGACGTCCTGGGCTTTCAGCCAGCCAGGCAACCAGGATAGGCTGCAAACGCAGTTGAAGGGGTTCTCAGCTGCAGTCAGCTGCACCAGGTGGGGGAATAGCTCTGGGAAACCCTCAGGAAATCCCTGCAGCTTGAGGCCACTGACATCTAATTCTTTCAGGGCATTCAGCTCTTGGAGGTCTTCTCGCAACAGCTGAGTCAGGGGGTTGGAGGCTAGGCTGAGTCCCGTCAGGTCTCGGGCTGCACTTACAGCCTGGGGCACGGTGCTCAGCTGGTTTTTGGACAAGTCCAGCTCACGCAAGTTAGTCAGGCCTCCAAGGAACTCCTTGTCCAGGCTACTTAGACCCATTCCGGCAAGTTTCAGAGACTCCAGGTGCGGCGTGTTGAGATGAGTGGCCCCCAGCGGAATGTGGTTGAAGCTCAGGTCCAGCAGAAGCAGCATAGGCAGCCGCAGCTCAGGCACTGAGGTCAGCAGGTTCTCCTGAAGCTTCAGTTCCAGCAGCTGTTCTAGGTCCTGGAATGCTGCAGGGTGGATGCTCTGAATGCGGTTGCTGTAGAGGTATAGCCGCTCCAGCAGGACCAGCCCCGAGAAGCTATCTTGGGTGATGTGGGTGATCTGGTTGGAGGAGAGATCCAGATTGCGCAGGCTAGCCAGTGGCTTGAATGCTTGATCTGGTAGCTCAGAAAGCTTGTTCTGACTCAGGTCAAGCATGACCAGCTGGGTCAGTCCTGAGAATTCCTTCGGGCTCAGGGCTTCAATGCCATTCCTGAAGAGGTAGAGGTGCTTGGTGGTGGTAGGCAGATCCTGAGGCACAGAGGAGGACTGGCGCTGGGTGCAGAAGATTGAGTCAGAGCAGAAGCAACCTTCTGGACACTTGCCACCAAGTGCAGGTGCGAGTTGTGTGAAGAGTAGAACAAGGAGAAAGGGCAGGTGCCAAAAGCAGATCAAATCCATGGTGAATTCAGCACCAGACCCTGCAGGTAATGAAAAAAGCAAAATGTTAAAAATAATCGTTACTAATCTGCAGGAGAGAATGTCTGGAGAAATTCATGCTGCAATCTAAGACTTCAAACTCATGAACCATCTAGCAAGAAGTCCATAGGTCTTAGGAAACATATGGCGACATCATCCATGACAGTGGCCTCAGTGCACTATACAACGCGAGGACCACTGAAGTGCTGGCTGTTTTTGGAAATGCCCAAAGAAAAACAACAGATGTTAGGCTATACCCAATAGGTTCATAGTACCCAGCAGTTCACATTAAATATAGCAGAGACACTCCTGAAACCTGACTGGCAAAGTGTTAGTCTTAAGCTCGTTAGGCACTCTTATAACCCACTTAATCAGACCTGTTCTAGTAAATCCAGTGAGAACTGTTAAACACTTTAAAATTAAAGAGATTCTCTCCCGGCCTGCAGCTGTTGACTTGTTTGTGTTGTTCTCAGGGTGCGTACGCTGAAGATCACAAAAAAGCACCCAAGAGGATTCTGAACTCAATCATGTCACACACACTGGAGGAAGTATGGAATGCTGGAGAAGAATGAGACCCAGATTTTCCAGGGTCACACTTCCAAGGTAACTGTACTGCGTACTGGTTAGTGAAGGCTGGTAAGGAGAACCCCACAAAGACACTTTAACATTTTGGGTTGGTGAGGGTCTGGACAAAATGATAAAAAAAAATACATGAAAGGGGTAGTGGGCAGTTCATTGACCCATAAGGTTATAGGATTATGTATAGGCCCTGCTATATACCCCAAACACCAAGCCCAGCTCCAGGATACTCAAGGACCACGGCCCCAACCCCACAGGCCACAGATTCCTCTCCAGGGCTAACCTACACCCTCAAATCACACACCATGGAACATCTCCCCATAAAATTCTTTATTACAATATCAGGCTAAAAGCTCCACAGAAGGACCCTACAACATACAGCCCCATCGTTATCACTGAAAACATCAGAAATACAGACAGCCCATTGCACCATGCCATGATGATTAAACCCCTTTAAAATGGGACAACACACAGACCACAGGCCTACTAACGTCAGGACACCCAAAGCAAATTACAGGCAGATCAATGTCATCATACTGAGTTCCTCGTTATCCCACCTGCAGAGCCCAAAAAGTCCAGGCCCATCAGCCATAACTACCCAATACTTAGACAGAGCTGTTGAAATACAAATATCAACAGTGCATGCTATGATCACAATACATTCATCTACCAGTATCTCCCTTCCCTTCCTACACCTTGTCTTAATATAACATTGGACACCTGTCTCCAATTTTCCCATCGGGTATCAGAAATGCCAGTGCATTGACGTCCAAAAATAAGATTAAACTATTAAAGGAATAATAATAATAATATACCTATATGAACAAAAGTACTGGGACACACCTCAATCATTGAATTCAGGTGTTTCATTCAGACCCATTGCCACAGGTGTATAAAATCAAGCACGTAGCCATGCAGTCAGGTCTACAAACATTTGTGAAAGAATGGGTTGTTGAGAAGAGCTCAGTGAATTTAAGTGTGGTGCCACCTTTGCAATTAGTCAGTTCGTGAAATTTCGTCCCTGCATGATATTTCACGGTCAGCTGTAAGTGGTATTACTGCAAAGTTGAAGCGTTTAGGAACAACAGAAACTCAGCCATGAAGTGGCCAACCATGTAAAGTAACAGAGCGTTGTCACCTACTGAGGCACATAGTGCGTAATAGTCACCAATGCTCTGTTGACTCAGTAACTGCAGAGTTCCAAACTTCTTCTGGCATTAAGCCCAGCACAAAAACAGTGTGTTGAGAGCTTCATGGAATTTTCTTCCATGGCCAAGCAGCTGCATGCAAGCCTCACATCACCAAGTGCAGTGCCAAGTGTTGGATGGAGTGGTGCAAGCACCCTGCCACTGGAGCAGTGGAATCATGTTCTGTGGTGTGATGAATGACGCTTCTCTGGCTGGCAGTCTAATGGATGAGTCTGGGTTTGGCGGATGCCAGAAGAACATTACCTGCCTGACTGCATTGTGCCAACTGTGAAGATTGGTGGAGGAGGGATAATGGTATGGGGTTGTATTTCGGGGACTGGGCTAGGCCTCTTAGTTCCAGTGAAGGGACCTCTTAATGCTTCTGCATGCCAAGACATTTTGGACAATTCTATGCTTCCCACTTTGTGGAAGGCCCTTTCCTGTTCCAGCATGACTGTGCCTCATTGAACAAAGCAACGTCCATAAAGGCATAGTTGGGTGAGTTTGGTGCGCAAGAACTTGACTGGCCTGTGCTGACTGGCCTGACCTCAACCCCATTTAAGACCTTTTGGATTAACTAAATGAAGCTTGCGAACCAGGCCTTCACGTCCAACATCAGTGCCTGACCTCACAAATGCTCTTCTGGATGAATGGGCAAAAATTCCCACAAAATCTTGTGGAAAGCCTTCCCAGAAGAGTGGCAGCTGTTATAACTGCAAAGGGGGCACCAACTCCATCTTGACGGCTTGGGATTTAGAATTGGATGTCACAGAAGTTATTGTAGGTGTAATGGTCAGGTGTCCCAATACTTTGGTCCATATAGTATATACCTATTATGAGAGAAATTAACAGTTAAATAAACTGTACTGCGTTGGTACCATGTTAAAAACTGTTCTGTTTCACTTGGCCCACCACTGTCCCCCTGCTCCCCCTTCCTGCCCCCAGTGAAAAGCTCTGGCATCAGACTTAGGGCCACCCTGCCAGATCTGTCAGACGAGTTGGTCGAGTATCCGACCGTTCAACCTCAGCTGAGCTCCGGCTTCCAAATCTCCCTTTTTGTGTCGCAGCCGCTGTCTAAACACAGAGTGACTCATTGGGTCCTTTGATCTGAGGACCCATGGGTCTCAGCGTGGGGTTGCCTGCACGCTCCACAGGCGTGACCAGCTTTTGCCTGTCTGTCTCGATATTATTTCCAAAAAGTGGATGTGTTGCAGTAACTGGAAGCAGGTGTAACCCAGGTCATTTCAAACAAACTTGAGCCAATGGGCAGACGGCGCCAACTTCTGAGTCACTAGATTGGCATAAGGTGGGTAAGAGAAATGAGAGTTTCTGTGATGTTACCTGCAATGAAGACATCTGTGAAACGACAGAATAATGCAATTCCTGCTGCGAGAACGTGGAGTGTTGCGATACAGCAGTTCCCCTGAGGGTTCTCGTCGCAACTCAGGGATCATGGGAACTGTGGGAGACTGTTCTAGAAAGGAGCGGAACTAGTGCCCTTCTTGGTGGCCCTGTTCACCATCTCAGTGCACCCTCCCCCCAGTCAGCACCTTCCAGACCGTAGCTGGTGCCTTTTACCCAGAATGCAGCAGGGCAATGTCTCCCTGTCACATCTGCATAAACTGTAGTACTGAGTGACGAGATACCGAGTGATAAGACTGAAGACAGGGATGAGAGGCAGATAGAGTAAGAGAGCTCGAGAGATAACAAAGGTGTTTTATCTGTGTGCCTGTTTTTGCCTCTTGCTGCAGGAGGTCTCTATCTGTGTCATATTCAGTTTGGATGTGTTTCGGATCAAGCAGGCCTGTATAGCACTTATCTGTCAGCTGAATCGTCAATTAGGCTATGATCCTGCATGCTCCTGTGCCTGTGTTAGCACAAGTCACTGTGTCACTGTAGAAAGCTGCGCCTACGACAGAGTGAGTGTGTGTCACTATAGAAGGCTGTGCTTTGGACAGAGCGACTGTGTGTCACTATAGAAGGCTGTGATTTGGACAGAGCGACTGTGTGTCACTATAGAAGGCTGTGATTTGGACAGAGTGACTGTGTGTCACTATAGAAGGCTGTGATTTGGACAGAGCGACTGTGTGTCACTATAGAAGGCTGTGATTTGGACAGAGTGACTGTGTGTCACTATAGAAGGCTGTGATTTAGACAGATTGACTGTGTGTCACTATAGAAGGCTGTGATTTAGACAGATTGACTGTGTGTCACTATAGAAGGCTGTGATTTGGACAGAGTGACTGTGCGTCACTATAGAAGGCTGTGATTTGGACGTTTCTTTAAATGCTCTACTTGCATGATAGTGATTCACTCTGATTGGCCCAGAGGAGCATTAAACAATATCATCTCTTATAGGAAGAGATGGTTAGAGAAGAGAGGGAGAGAGACTAGAGGAACAGGGAAAAGTGTGAGGACCTCCCCGGTCCCAGTGACATCCTCCATCTGGGACACACATTTACACTCAGTCTTTGTTGTGGGAGAGACCGGTTCTACTCGTGCAAACAATCCTTCTGGCACGACCACAATGTCACCACAAGAAGAAGCTCGTGGACCACATGCAGGGGCTCAGCAGAGACTGTTGTTTTATCTCTTTGTGTTATGAACCATTTTTTTGCCTTTGTTCTTTTCCTATTGTGTCTTTGAAACAGCCGTATGTGGAACATGCAGCGGGATCCATTCGCCGGTGCGGAGCTCACCAGCGGGGCTCTTTATCGGAGATTTAGTGCCGGGGAGGCAGGTGTAAGGGGCACGAGAAAGGAGAATGGGGGGGGCGCATACATCTACAGCCTGTAGTTTGGGACATGAAAGAGGCCATCGGAACTCGGAACTGCAGTTTTTAACGAGCTGGGTTTGGCATTTTTTTTTTGGCTGGTTTCTGATTTAGCAGAACGCCACCAAGGTCACTCTACGCACTTCATCAGCAGTCGGCGGTGACCACTGTACCCCTTTCTAACACAGGGGTCCATTTGTAAGGGAGAAAATAACAAAACAAAAGATTTTTTTTTTGGTTTTACACAGATGGCTGTTTATTGCAGCAATTAAGTTCAAAGACAAAATATAAGGCAGGTTTACAGCGTGCCGAGCAGCTGTAACACCCCCCAACCTGAAACTAGGGGGTCAAAACTCATCACTGAGCTGCAAGCACTGGAACTATGGGAGATTCACTACCTACAGCTGAAATAGCTACAATTTACATACACTTCAGAAAAAGACACACTGTCACACAAATCAGAGTAAACTGTTTCTGTTTTATGTCAGGATCACCAGCATCGTGGTGTGGGGCTGCTTTGCTGCAGGACGGACTGGTGCACTTCACAAAATAGATGGTGCCATGAGAAAAGAAACGTATGTGGAT
Organism: Boulengeromyrus knoepffleri; assembly: GCA_026770805.1. Lineage (NCBI taxonomy): Eukaryota > Metazoa > Chordata > Actinopteri > Osteoglossiformes > Mormyridae > Boulengeromyrus > Boulengeromyrus knoepffleri. The sequence continues at coordinate 4,435,520 of JABJVO010000093.1, forward strand.
GTATTGAAGCAACATCTGAAGACACCAGCCAGGAAGTTAAAGCTTGGGCGCAAATGGGTCTTCCAAATGGACAATGACCCCAAGTATACCTCCAAATTAGTGACAAAGTGGCTTAAGGACAACAAAGTCAAGGTGTTGGAGTGGCCGTCACAAAGCCCTGACCTCAATCCTATCGAAAATTTGTGGGCAGCAGCACTGAAAAGGTGCGCGGGAGCATGAAGGCCTACAAACCGGACTCAGTAACGGCAGTTCTGACACCAGGAATGGGCCAAAATTCCAGCAAACTATTGTGGGAAGCTTGTGGAAGGAAACCCAAAGCGCTCGGCACAAGTGAAACAGTTTCAAGGCGATGCCACCAAATACTAAGGAAGCGTATGTACATTTTTGACTTTGAGGAAAGTAATAAAAATAAAAAATAAAATGATCTCTCTCTTTATTCTGACATTTAAATACAAAAGAAATTTGGTTACCCTAACTGACCTAAAACAGAAGAAGTTTACTCTGATTTAATGCTCGACAGTGACAGTTTTTCTGACGTGTGTGTAAACTTCTGGCTTCAACTGAATTCAGGTGCTGCATCCTTCTGACACTGCATTCGGAGACCGAATGCACGACAAGGCCGTCCCGTTTCAAAAGCCCCTTGAAATGCAACCTAGGAATGTGTTACTCTGTTGTCGAGATCCCAGGATTCATCACGTGAAGCTTCGAAGGACACAGCAGACAAAGGCTACACAGAACGCGCCCTTTGAAGGATGCAGAGAGAGGATGGAGAAATCTAGAGTGGTCACACCGGCTTCCCCTTCCATTAACTTACTGAGTGTGCACATTAAAAGATGCCCCCCCCCAGTGTCGTCATACATGCTCTAGGCTTGATGCAATTCGCCTGTTAAGCCCCTCATTCTGCAGGCTTTGCACGCCTGGAGGCAAAATCTAAACTCTTAAGAAAGGTGAAAAGCCATCCCTGCGTCCCTGACCCAGGCAGGGCAGCGAGCATGCAGGGGCAGGACCGCCGTAAACGGTGGGAAGGGGAGAAGCCGGAATGTTGGCCAGCTCACGGGATCTGGATCTGGAGTGTGCGCGCTCCCTTTCACACACACGACGCTCGAGCGGCGAACTGGAGTTCTGCACATCATCACAAACATGGCTGTTCATGGGAAAGCGCGGAGGAACTCTATCAGAAACTGACATGTGACAAGAGACACCTGCGTGCCCCCGTACACCCTGGACGGGCATACGCAGGAGGGACAGGCCCGTCGACGCTCAGTCTGGCACAACCTCTTCTCAAAAAGATAGGACTGGGGGGAAAAAAAAAAACGATGATGAAATCCATTTTTCAAGACGTCAACATGAATTGTTCAACATAAACAGAAGACATCAGCACGACGTGTGCAAGCACAAAGACTCCAGGAGAGAAACGGGACCAACGGGTCTGACCGTGTCAGCGGGGCGTCGACGCCGGCGAGTTTACGCCGTCTGTGCTGCGGAGACTTTAACGGCAGGCCTCCCTGTTAATTAGAGCAGGAGGCCCAGCAGTAGAGGGCAGGGATGGTAGTAAGAAGGGCAGCGCACTCACCTCCCAGGAAGGGAGTCGCTGCACCCCCAGGAAGATACGTTATAGTAATTTCGGTTATTAGTAATTACAGTAGCCGATTAAGATATCATAGCATATCATGTGTTGGATGAAGAAACAGGTAAGCCTTCTAAAGAGGCATTGGAGGGGCATGGAGACCCTGGCAGATTTAGGGGGGGGGGGGCGGCATTTTATAGGGGCACCACAATGTATTGTTTAGTCCTGGGGGCCCTAGCAGGTAACATTTTGTCAGGAGGCCTAGAATTTCCAGCTACGCCCTTGGTCTTCTACAATAGCGGGGCTAATCTGAATCCTTTTTGGGGATTTAACCTGTCAGGTGATGGGTCCCTCACTGAAAACACAGAAAAGGACCCCCCCCACCTGTCATGATGAGCGTTGGTCTAAGGCAGCCTGAACGCCATGTCCTGGGCTCTGGCACCCGCAGGCCTTAGTGTCAGGGTGGGTGCAGTTTGAAACGTGCTGTTCTGGGGGGGGAGGGGAGGGGGGGGGGGGGGGGGCACGTGTATCAGTTTGCACTGAGTCGCAGAGGTGGAGTCTGGCCAGGGGGGCTGGGGACATATGACAGAGAATAGGGCACACCAGTTCACCCCCCCCCCCCCCCCCCCCCCCCCCCCCCGCCCCGGGCGGAGCTGCGCGTCCCCCGCTGGTTCGCGCGCGTGGTGCTGTCCTCGGCTGGTCGCTGCGGCTGGCCCCGCCAGGGGCG
>JABJVO010000093.1:4509364-4531632 GCA_026770805.1 Boulengeromyrus knoepffleri
TTCCCTGGGGGTGTGTCGTGCGGTTGGGTTGGGGGGGGGTGGGGGGGGGGGGGGCGGGGGGGGGGGGGGGGGGGGGGGGGGGGGGGGGGGGGGGGGGGGGCATTGGCGCACTTAACGTAATTTACTGTGTTTTTCCGTAAATTGTGCCCCCGATTACCTGCACATACATCCATGCATCTTAGCCTCCTCACTTTGTGCACATGTCTAGTCACATAGAAGTGTCACCGGTGACCGATTGCTCCTGGATACTGCCTGGCTTGTCATCTCCCTGTATTTATCTCCTGCAGAGGTGTTAATGGCTGCCTGGGGGTGTAGTCTGGCCCCTTGGCATGTTTATCTATGCATAGATCCCCAGGAGCCGCCTGTCGGAAACGGAGACCCCAAATTGGGCTCAGCGGAGACCCACGGAGGTAAAGGTCATTCCGGCTGAACTCGCCCTTGACGTCGTCGGCTCTTTTGAGGAGGGGCACAGCCGCATCTGCGTGTCACTGATGGCGATGGAGGCTTTCGGCCGCGCACGGATTTCGGAAAAACGTGGCTGCTCGGCGCCGTTCGATGCCGCCAGGTTTGCGTTTCAGTCTCATTCATTCGTTTGCTCTTTTTCAGGAAGACGGACGAAAGTTTAAGGCAGTTGTGGAGGCCCGTGACCGGCCCACGGTGTCCCGCACTGCCATAGTGACCTTGCTGTGGGCCTGAGGGCTCTGTTCTCCTAAACATCCCCTCCCGTGGCTTCAGAGTGCTGCCTACATGCTGAGATGTAGTTTTGTTTTTCTCCTTGAGGTCATTGAGCTGCTCTCGTGACAAATACTAAAATCAATTTAAATTATGATTTTTTTTTTTTCCTCATGTTTTGTTTGAGTTTTGCGCTTCTCTAATGTGGATGGGGGCTATTTTGACCCGAATTCCCCCCCTACTGGCTTATGCCAAAATGGTTAATGGTCCCAGGGGTTATGGGTGATAAATACAGTGGAAATTGGGCAGCGTGAAATGGAAAAATCGGACAGCTGAAACGCAGTTTTTTGGTCTGGTATTAACCCAAAAACTGCTTCCTCGGGGATGTGTTCTAACGTAGGTCGTGGGGGGCAGCTTTTTAAAATTGTGCTTCTAGAAATGTGTGCAAACGACATCAGAGTTCTGTTGTAGGAAACGGTTGCCATGGGAACATTGACACTGATGCACTTACTGTACTTTTTTTAACCCGTACGGATCTCTGATGATGATGATGATGGTGGTGATGAAGCTCTTTTTGACACGTTCCGCTCAGTCCGTCCATTTCCCTTCCCGCCTTCTTCACTCAGTCCATCTCTCACAACCCTAACTTGCGCTTTCCTTTTTACAATATTGCATTGGGTGACTTTTTTGGCTTTATTTTGTATTTTTTTTTATTATTATTATTATTATTTTGACTTGTTGGTCCTTGTGGTCTTAAGAAGCTATTATATTTTGTTAAAAAAAAAGGGAAAAAAGAGGCTCATGCCTTTGATAAAGAGTAATAAAATTTGTACTTTGTTTTTTATTAATTGCTTCCTGCGTGTGTTTTTGTGTGCGTAAAGAACGGTGCCATTTGTGGTTGAATGAAAAAACGATGACTGAAGCATTCCTTCAAGGAACACAGTAAAGCCCGGCTAATTAAAATTAATTGCACATTTATTTACCGTTTTAAGTGGAAAGCCTCTCCCCTAAGCCAAGTCAGCCATTACTCATTTATAAAAAGTGTTGCTAAAGACATATGGAGTAAGGCTGATTGAGGTGCTGGCAACTTTGTGTGTTTCAAAGCTCACTGCGTACAGCCGACGTGTTGTGTAACAGGCATATCGGCCCTAGGTACACCGCATCCAGTCAAGGCCCTTAGTGAATCTAGAGCAGGGCTACCCAACCCTGGAGAGCTATCATCCCGCAGAGCTTAGGTACAGACTTAATTTAACACACCTGATACAGATAATCAAGCCCTTCAGTAGCATCTCAGTATTAAAGCTAACTTAGCTTCAACATAGCTGGCTCTAGTACTGAGGTGCAACTGAAGGGCCTGATTATCCATACCAGGTGTGTTAAATTAGGGCTGTACTTAAACTCTGTAAGGTGGTGGTCTAGGAACATGGCTGGACAGTCCTGCTATAGAACCTGCACCAGGAAGTACTGAGTCCTAGTCTGCAGCCATCCTGGACACTATAGGCACCAGTTTGCCATAATGGTATTTTTTTGGACTGTGGGGAGGACCTGCAAACACAGGGTGAAACTTCACATACTACCTGGGGTAGGATTTGAATTCTCCACCCTGGGGGTGTAAGACCGTAGTGTTACTCAACATAGCCATCAAAGCTGTTGAAAGTCTATTGAATGGGGAGATAATTGGCTTTATGGAGCACCTCAAGCACACTGGTTAAAGGCAAGATGTCTAACGTCGACAGCTTCTTGAAGACTAGCCTCGTGTAGCACAAATTAACAGGGAAGGAAATTTGAACTCATTCGGAGCCTTACATTCCAGACACGACAGAGTTCCTCTCGCTAGGCGGCAGATTGGCGGGACATCAATGGAGGTCGACGTCCCTGCTATCGTTTTCCCGGGGTTTAGAGAGTTGGGAATCCTACTCTGCAATTTTTCCCTGGAAAAAGCACCCTGGGGTGGAGACCAGCTATGTAAAGTTCACCCTCCACCCTAGCAGAGGTGAAAGGTCATCTGGCATAGTTAAATTTAAACTGCCAACTGCGCCGTGAAGGAAATCGGATATCCCTTGACAGCGAGTAGGCAGAAGGTTGTGGTGAGTGAGACAGACACAGGTAATCTGGAGGAAATCGCCTGCTTGCTCTAGCATCCACCCAAAGTACTCATGATGTTTATGATTATACAAGGAACAAACCTCATGACTCTTTCAGACAGCTGAAACATGGGCATCTTCCAAACCCGACCTGGTCAAATATGCTCCTCCATCTTCCCGCAAACTCGGAAGCTCCACCCAGCACAAACACTTACGTCTGTCTACTACATCCTGTAAGGCTGCGTACCAGCTGTTCGCCCCGTTACGATCCTGCATGCTAACGCTAATGCTAAATGTTAACGGGAATCGCAGACAACACCTGACGACATCCAATAGCAACACCCTAACGCTGCACCTGCTTTCTTACTTGCACGTTAATGCCTCGGCGCCCTCCCATTGAGATTTTCCTAACTTCATTCTGCCGTCGAGTTTTGATGTATGACGCTACGTTTATTGTCCATCGCCAAGTGCTGCCAGGTACATCTGCTTTCCATTCTCCCTGGGAGGAGGGGGGGGGGGGGCACTTGTACTGGGACTTCCCCCAAACCCACAGCTCTGTTTAGCTAGTCTAACGTTTCGGATTTACGATCGGATTTATGATCGGACAGGCGCGCCGTACAAATATTCTTAACAGCTTTACAAATGCAGCATCTTAAATTTAGTGGCAGATGACAGTTTATTGACTGCTGCCCTGTTTTTAGCCTTTAAAAGTGTTCTCCATGGATAAAAAACACTGCAACAGTCATATGCATTTTTAATGCTTCAACATTCATTTCTGATATAAGGAAAAAAAAAAAGACATCCTTACTTTGTAGCATAAGTAAATTCAGGTCTGTGTAACTTGCCCAGAAGCAGCTAATTATTGCTTGTCTCTTTGTGCAAATTTGAGAGAATAACCATCAAATAAATAATTCATTAAAATAAAAGGTTCAGAGCGACATTTTGTTTTTTAGCCATGTGTAAGTGACGGTAAATTCCTGATCCGGCTGGTTTTCCGAAAAACATCTGTCATCCTCCTCAAGTCCGCCCTGGGGAAATCCCATACACCCCACTGGCTCCGCTGCAGCTCCGTTTATTTTGCCTTCATACTTCCAGCAAGAAACTACAGTCCCATCATTGTGCTTGACATCGCCCCCTGCTGTCTATCTCGAGAGGCAGCTGCTCTGATCCAGAACAGCAAGTGGCCTCCACTGACGTCTCACTCCTGCGTCCGCCATGCTTCCCCTTAGATGTCCTTGCCTCCCTCCCCACGACCTTTGACCTTTTCTCCCCGGTCTATATATATAGCCTGCCCACATGTAACAGTCCTTCTGGCAGCCGCGATGAAGGGCTTGCTCTTAATCTGCTGCTCTGTCCCTCTACTCTTCCTGGCCGCTGCCGGTAAGTGATAGACCTGGCAGAATTTATCTTATTTATTTTTTGCACGTGCCTGGTGTGTCGACCCAGAGGGGGGCCTGGTGTTTTCCACGCGGGATTGAGCGGGTCAGGCCAACCCAACCGGGGATGGCGTTCACGCAGCCGGCTTCCTGTAGATCTTCTCTTTCAGCACTGGGGGAATAGAGGGGTATTTAACCGGCGTTTCCCCTACGGCTGTCTGTAAAACTCTCCTTTAAAAATGCTGGGTTTTCTTCAGAGAACAAATGTAATATTGTCCTTGGGCATGGTGAGGGGGAGAGACAGGTGACTAAGATTTTGGGGGGGGGGGGGAAGAGTAATCATGTGCAATTGCTGTCTCCCAGCATTACAGCTGGAGGGAAAGATAAGAGAAACGAAAGATTTTGGGTAAAAAATGCATTACAGTAGGATGAAGAGTTTGCAGAAGACGCAATAGAGATGGAAGGCTGGTGAACAGCAGTGGTGGAAGGACCCAGTCGCTGATCGTTTTTCCTTGACAGATTGTTTTATCTCAAGCGATTTACTTACTGCTCTGCTCTATGGGTTTGTCTTTCAGTTTATACTTTCTATAAAGTATACGGATGTAACGTCATTAACGACACCTTTTTGATACACTGACACACACTTATCTGGTATGTATGTGCCTGGGTTAGTAGATTTTATAGGAATGACGTAAAATTTCTATATTGTGCCTCAACACCAGTGTTTATCAGTCATTAAAGTAAAATTATTTACAAATAACTGAAATTCTCCTTTAAACTTGAATTTGAATTGAATTTGAATTTGAATTTAAACTAATATATTCTGCTCAAAATTGACTAATATTGTATTAGGATAAAAATGCAGATGCAGGCCCGTAATGACTGGCTCCTGCTGTCTTATGTGTGACGAGCACAGAAAACATCAAAGCGCTTTCCACAGTGTTACCTGTTCGCAGGTCCTGTTCCCGCCGTCTGACTTCTGGTGTGTGTGACTGCTCAGTGTTGGAGAAGCAGCCCATAGCCGTCACACTCATGCCTGCGTGGCCGTGGGGGGGGTGGGCTTGGCCCACAGTCTTAATATCAGCTGCCTCAGGGCACGGCGGCCAGCTGATGGAAACTACACAGTGTTCTGATGTCACTGGAGGGGCAGACACTGACCTGCGAGACACTGCATATCACTTACTCAGCTCTGGCACCTGCTTTTATACTACAAGTGTCGTTATGTGTCATCAGCTAGTCCTTTTCTATCTTAATCAGTACAGTACTTAATAAGAGTGATTTTTTTACCCCCTACCAGTGTCCACTGGACATTGACAATAAGTAAATTTAAAAGAGCTATTAGTGTAATGTACTAAATTTGAATAATTTCGCTGCCCCTCTAATTTTGTCCCAAATAGTGTACATCGGTGACACTGGCGAGGGGAAACCCCATTGGATATTGTCAAGATAGATTGTTGCCATAGTTACCACCTCACTGAGCGTGATGTCACCTGTAGAGAATTACTAGACTGGTAACAGGTTCTTTTGGACTTTGGTGACTTGCTCAGCGGGTTACCCTCTGGCCTCCTGTTAGTAGGTTGCCAAGTCCTGGTTCTGATCCGTGCTGAGAACAAGGCATGCATTATTTATTACCTTAAGATTATAGGGGCTGTTGGAACCAGAAAAACGTCGGTGAGAAAGGGTGAAACCCAAGAACGGGGTCAGTCCGTCTTGTGTTCTGAAAATGAAGGAGGACCCTCCATTAATAAAGATGTTTAATTAGCTCAGGCCTTGAGGTGACAGTATCTAGTTCAGGAGTCTTCCCTGCCTGCGGCCGCGTGCTTCACCCCTGCCGCTCCGTGACCCTGCACTAGAAAAGCAGTTGGAAGATGGGAGGATGGATTCAGGAGTTTAAAAGCCTGCCAGTGTTTCCACAGCCTGCTCACGTCCACTATCCACCATCCACCATTCACCATCCACCACCCACCATCCACCATTCACCATCCACCATTCACCATTATTGTAACCTCAGATCTTATCTGACGCCAATCCACGCCATGCATGCATGTAAATGATATTCGAAGTAGAAGAGGCTTGTTTCATTGGCAAAGATGTGCAGTGTAACTCTTTTTGAAAAATGCGACTGCAGGTCAGTGGACAGTCCGTGCCTTGGCGCCTCCCCCCTGCCCACTGACCCTGGCCTTTGTGTGGTTATTTCTGTCTGGGGAAGCACCGCTCTCCATGGGCGAGGCACCTGTCGCCTTCCATTCCTGGTGCCCTGCACAGACACTCCTACTCTACTACACACCACCCTCACACCGGCCGCACGTCTCCCCGGCCAAATATCCGTGCCTTTGACAGCGCAATGACTGCAGTGTATCCGGGTAGTGACGCGATAAAGGAAGCCTGAAAACCCTATTGGTGGGTGGGAGGACGACGTGCAGCCAATCATTAGCTGCTGTAACTTAATGGAAGCCAATACAGAGAACAAGTGATTGACAGCACATGATATTCCCACTCAACCTGGGCTTCAAACACCTGGGCTTCAAAATTGTATTATGACAATGTAATTACAGTTAAAATTGAATGGAAAGATTTTGTCAGCTAAATCTCGTTTGTTCATTTTGATATTAAAACATTTACAGTTTTTTTTGTAAATGAAGATTTAAGAGTATATTTAAAACTGCAGGAACTACATGCATTGTTTTCCCTCCAAAAAAGGCATTTTTTTTTTTAAACAAATGAACCTCTAAGTTTCCTGGTCTCTTCGCTTTCTGTTCGATGAAAACAGCAGTTGTGTGACACCCCTCTGTCCTGGGGAGCAGTTGCCTCTCTTTCCTCCCCATCTGCTCCCCAGTTGCACTGGCCCCTTAACTGCAATGCCATGATCATAGTATAGCCGCCTCAATACAAACATACATACAAAGACACACTCTGAAAGATACACAAGTGCATGTAACACCAAAACAGAGAATCAATAGGTACTGCAAAAAATAATGTGCAGTTGCCTTCATATAAGGTTATAAAAGGTTCTCCATGCAAAGTAGCAGAATGTAGGCCAGGTACCTACTGTGTTTCTGGGCTGAAGTGCAGTTTGATATGAGTGTTGTTCATTCCGCTGTTGAAATGAGATGGAGTTGTCACTTCCAGCCCTTAAGATAGGGGACAGTGAAGCATTCAGTTGACGGTGTCCATGGTAACCTTGATGAGGTACCTGTCAGAAAGGTACAAGTCAAATCAGGTCCATTTAGGTTGCCGTGACACCTAGAGTGACGGGAGAGTCTACAGATTGGCCATGTCAGGTCCCACACATATTGACAGTTTTTCAAGAAGGTCCCGTTCTTGCAGCAGGTCTGGATGCCTGGACAAACTTTCAGATTTGATGTTTGCTCCAACGGTAGATGGAAGTTGAACCTGATTGGTTAAGGAGGTCTAAAACATCATGTGTAGGGGAATCCAAGGTGAAGAACGGTCTGACGGCACATGGCAGCGATAATCAGGCTGGACACTGATGCAATGTCCTGCAAGGTGGCAAGGTTGCCATTAAAGGCTTCCCATGGGACTGCTGTAGATCATTTCTGTGGTGCAGATTCCACCATGTCACCTGCTATGACCTGCCCTGGTTTATGAAATAAACCATTACTGTACCTGTGTTACTTTTCCACGGGTGCCACAGACATATGGTGGCTGACGGAGTCCGTTGTCACAGGTTCAGATAGATAAGGGCGTAATCGAGCCCGCTTTCTGGGACAGAGAAGTGTCCAGCTTTTAAGACCCAGTTGATCCAGAAGTTCATTTTTCGGAGTGAAAATTTTTATGAGTAAAGTACAGACAGTAGATCAAGAGTTTTGGCAAGAAGGAGAAGGGGAAGGCATGGATTTCATTGCAGTTGATTCCATTTGGATAATGACAATAAAGGCATTCTACTGTATTGAAAAAAGACATGGAATTTTCAACCAGCAGGGGCCCTTGTGTCCTTGATTACCCTCACAGAATCTCTGGTAACTGTGTTCTGTTTTGAAAGCACAGTGTGTTCCAGTAATGACTACAGTCTACTGGAACAATAAAGCCCGATGGCTCGTCAAGGGAAGTTTTGCATCATGAGATAACTATAGGGGTGTCTGGCCTCTTTGTGGTAGGGAGATTAAAGAGGATAGCCAATATTGCATCTCTATTTTTGTTTTTGGCTTTGGGACAACACTCTTGCCCTTCATGGTTCAGACCGCCATTTCTGATATTGATGGAGTTGCATTTGAGGAGTCTCATTCCTCCAATGTGAGCAAAGAATGAACTCATATAATCGACAACGATGCTGTCAAACATTAGGCACCTCTGCCTCATCTTAAATGCTGAGAAGATAAGAGAACCAGGTAAGGCCTGTCTAGTAACCTATTCTTTGATGTAATATGGAAGTTGGTGGCAGATTCTGCAGATGAAAATTGGAGGTTAATAGAATGAGCTAATGATGAATGACAGCATGTCAGTTTAGTGTTTGTGTGTATGGTGATAAAAGTTTGAGTTGAATCAATGTTCGGTGCAAGCAGGTCAGAAGAATTTGAAGATGGATGCAGTTTGTGTTTGTGCTTTGATTAAGCACAGAGGTGAAGAACATAAACTCTTCAAATGGGAATCAAACTTTGCTCTGGATGCTGCAGACAAGTGTTTTTATTCGAAACTTGAGGAAACAGAATAAAAGCAAAGGAGTTTACACATACATCACTGAGTAAACTATCATTGGGAGACATTTAATAAGTAGTCACATTATCCTGATGAATCAGCAGTCATATTTTTGGCCATCGTGTCCTTGAATTTAATCCCACTTGCCCTACTCTCACACTGGGTCTGTGGACAAAGTCCAAAACTTTCCCCTGAAATCCCTACACGAGCTGTCCCATTTCACACAGAAGCACACACAATGGGCGGGTTAGAGAAGACCAGAGGAGAGCAGAGTACTTGGGGAAACTCAAATGTCGCCAGAAGAAACATGCAAACGCCATAATGAATGCAGACTTCACATACAGCACTGGGCAAAAGTTTTAGGCCGTCAAAGAAAATGATCTTCGTGTCAGGGTAAAACTATGATGTCTGTCAAAATGGGACAGCCTAGCCATTTCAAATCCTCCCCTAAAGTCACATCAGTATTCGCAGCAACTCTGCAATACACCCTGGCCTAGATTAACCATTCGGGCATTTGGGCAGGTGCTCGTGTCCTTGGGGGTGCACCAATCAGAGCAAGCCCTCATAATCCCCCCGGGCCCATTCACAAATGTTTTTTAACAAGATAATGCAATTTAACATCTAAATTTTGTGAGTCACCAATCAGCTCTGCTCTTTTCTGATGTGATATCATGTGTGCTAATGCCTATGGGTGCTTAATATTTCTAATGTGGACCTGAATACACCAGTGTACCTGTGGACTCCGCTGCTACCCCACCTTGTTTGGCTAATCAATACCTCATTGAGGTACTTAACTAATCAAGTTAATTAATTAAGTGTGCTAGTGGTAAAATTAAATAAAAACATGGAATGGCTGAGGTGCCCCTGAGGAGAGGTTTGGGAACGGAAACAATATCCAGCGAGGTATCAGAAACTTCTAGGAGAACACAAGAAAGTCTTGCTGCTTGTAGTTTGCATATTTTCTAATGCTAAATTGTGATTATTATTATTTTTGAGAAAATATACACTTTTCTTCGACTGCCTAAGACTTTTGCATACTGCTGTATGTCAGAATAAACTGCATGTATCAAAAAATGAGCGTCAGGAAATCAAGCGCTTTCATTGTTTTTTCATCTTGTTTTTACCTCTGCAATTGCAAATTATGTTTTACAGTGTATGTGCTATTAAATAATTAATTTGCTTTTATTCAAAACTTCAGCGTACGCAGCCCTTCTAATTCACACAGACCTATCTACAAAGCTGAGATTGACTGAATACATTTCAGTTAAAATCCAGTGTTCACTGGACTATGATATTGTCCTTCTGTTTTTGAATACTCAAAGTTTCAATCACGATATTTATAAAATGCATATTGATGATGACTGCCTTTTCGGTACCTTCAGTGCCGCCGTTCACTGGACGTGCCTGAGCTCGTATCTGCCAGTGAGCGTATCTGCCAGTGAGCGTATCTGCCAGTGAGCGTATCTGTTATTACAGGCTGGAACAGAAACTAGCTGCTAAACTTGGCAACACTTGGTTTGCATTTGCTCTTCGACGGGTGTGATAACTTTCAACAAATCAGCTGTGAGACATTGTTAAGTTGAACTGCAAAAATGTCTAAAAAGCCTTTACTTATTTTCCGTCAAAGAGCTAATCTCCAAGTGTCGAGACGATTGGGGACAATTGTTGAATTGAATCTGGTGTCTTTTTGGTCATCAGTGTACCTACTTTTACTCTGACATGTTTCAGAAGCATCAGCGCCGTCTCGAGAAGCCTTAAGCTAGCAGAAATGGAGGAAGGTATAGCCAGGATTATTTGCTGAAGTGAGTTCAAAGTCCATTCAACAACTGACCCTGTTCAATAATTGTCCCCAATTTTCCCTACTCCTACAAAGAGTATGTGTATGTAACAGCATGAATGTAAAAAAAAATCTATGATTTCTGTGCAATAGACAGAATAATAATCTAAAAAAACAAGTCATATAGCTGCGTCTAACTGTGCTCAAAATAACATCACTGATGTTTTCCTTTCAGTGAGATTCTCAGATTTTGGGGGTAAACACATTGATCGAGTAGCATAATTTGCTAATCATTTTTCATTGGCAGCTATTTCCCAGCCTTTCGTAGAGCATGTGCGTCTGAGAGCGACTCGCGAGCTGCGCGGATCCAGAAATAGCTGGAGGTGTGAGGTGTGAGGCACGAGCAGTCAGTGGCTAAGCCAGGGCACCGGCTTCTGCCCCAGGCAGCTGTCCTGTTCAGTGAACATCCATGACATGACTGATGGCCACACAACCAACGGCCGCCGACTGGTTTCCAGTTCACATTTAGAGCCAACACAGGCCGTGGCTGAGGGTTATATGTTTTGACTGCGGCGCCACATTACCATACAAAAGCCGGTCATCTCTGCTGCTCTTGGAGTCGCTGGAGATCCCAGGTCTGCGGATCGCTCTCCCTGACATTTCTGCATACTTCCCAAAGACGGGCATACTTCTCATAGACAGACATATATGTCAAACTTTTTTCCCCCCCAAGTAAACCCTGCTGTTTACCAGGCCCATGCTTCAGGATTTCCTCCACTAGTCTGATGTCTCTCTATGTCAGGGGTGTCAAACTCCAGTCCTGGGGGGCCGCAGCCCTGTGTAGCTTAGTTCTTTCCCACTTCCACCACAAATGATTCAGCTCAAGAGCTGTGTGGTAATTAGCACAAGGAGTTGAATCAGGTGTGTTAAACGAGGGTGAACCAAAACCTGTGTAGTTCCTCCTATTATATTGGCTGATTTTCCATATAGTTGGTTCCACGCTGATCTGAGGAGTAACTATAGGGATTTTACTCATTTATTGTGTGCCTGATTTAACGATTTTTTTATTTTATTGTTGTAAAGCCCTTTGTGACCTTGTCTGTGCTACATAAATAAATTTTACTTACTTATTTATTAGGCTCTTGCTGTATCTGTAAGATGTTGTGTAGCTCCTGTTCCAGTACTGCTTACGCCTGTAACTGGGCGTTCACTGGAAGCTCAGCCTAGCTGTAACTGGGCGTTCACTGGAAGCTCAGGCTAGCTGCACTTATGCCCAGTCGACTCCCCGACTGCTGTATGTTGGCAATGTGCCATTTGCCTCAGTTGTACGTCACTATGGAAAAAAGCATCTGTTAAATAAATGTAAATTCTGAGCCTCCACAAATGCATGTATTTTTCTCATATAACGTTATGGTTCCTTCCCCCATCTTATTGGATTTAACTCTTTTGCGCTGGTTCTGCACGCATTCAAAGCGCATTTCCCCATCGTCACATATTTCGGGAACTCGCTCGTAACAGATATTTCTTTCTGTTTCCCGCTGACATTGTTTACTACCACTCAGATTTTATCGGTCACTTCACTAAGCCTTCATACTTCCTTTTGGCAGGCTCTCCCGCTTTTTGTGCTTCTCACGTCTTCAGATATACTTTGACAGCACACTTTAGGGTCTTCTCTGGTTACAGTCTTTGTTCTGTGTCTGGTTTCTATGACGACTGATGTAACAGCTGGACTGCAGATCCTTCTCCGTGGGAACCAAGTACTGAGCTTCCTCCCAATTTTCATCAATATACCTTGTTTGCTAGTGTTCTCTTTAAGATTTTTATCTGTCTTTCTAATATATGTCATATCCTTAGAGCACAAAGAACCAAATGATGCAATCAAACAATGCACCCTTCCATCATTTTTCCATAAATAATCACCAGTCTCGCATGCAGTTTGAGGCATCAGTCATACATAACTATGCTGCCATCCTCCCTCTGTTGTATTGTTGAATGTTCTTCTCACTCAGCCTGTTTGGATGTTCCTGCTCAGCCATGTCATTGATATTGTTTTTATTTTCACTAAATGTGTTGATTCACATCGTCCATTTAGCCCTGGAGGCTCTCATTTCTTTTCAGGATTGTCTGGTTTTTCCAGATATTTACCTTCCCACCTTCACCTTTGCTCCTCACATCTGATTCAGCTCAGTGTTCGTCAGAAACTTCACTTTCTGTGCTTCAAATGTTTCTGCTGATTTTTAATTTCCACTTAACTCAAATACCGTTTTTTTTTTTTCCATTTGAAATTCCACATGCCCTTTCATGCAGTCTGTAATACCCAAAATACTTCTCAACTTGTAGTGACCTGTACTTCGCTTTCTTTACTCCACACTTCTAACCTCTTGTAGTCCTCGTCTAGAACCCTAAATAGTCTGCTTTGCTGCAGGCGATCTCACTCTTAAGACCCATGTATCATCGCATGACTTCTGTCAAAACCTTTAAATGGTTCCTCCAAACATCATGTGCTTCTTATATGTCATCTGTGAGCTCTGTGAATGATGGTCCTTCTAAGGGGCTCAATGTCACTTTGTCCGTCACATGTGGCCAAGTCAGGTGACACTTCAGGGTTCCAATACCTCTACCTTAGTTTGGCATTTATTCGTAATGGGTTGTTGTGTGTCGTTGGCAGTCTATTAAGCAGTTGACTTGACAGCATTTTTTTCCCCTGGAGGTCCACTGAATGCATCTTTTGTGGGTTTCAATTAATCGCCTGAAATAGGAGACCCCTGAATACAATGGCCCTTGCTTGATACAATGTATCAAATGTGGTTTTCTTACCCCAGCTGCTAAATCTCCGGTAGTATGTTGCTATTTCTCAATATCTTTTCGGTTACTTTCTTCAGGGAATAACATTGTATTGAGGCTGGTTTTGATCTGTTGCTCCTTATGTGGTATGATTAAGTTTATCATTAGACATTTCAGGTTTCTGATATGCTCTTGTTACTTGGTTGGTCTGTTGTTCTTCAAAGCATGAACACGTTTTTTTTTTTCTATGTCTGTAGACCTGTGTCTGTAAGGTGAACCTCTCCATATGATTCTGTAACACCTGCTCCTTCATTTAGCACACGGATTCCTGTCTTGCAGATGCCCTATTGGCTATCCCTCATTATTCCTTGCCTGTCATAGTTGGTTTAAGATTTCCTACCGCTAATCGGTGCTGTTCAGCATATCTATTCTGGCACCTTTATTTCTTGCTCCCGCAGACGTGATGGTGGACCATACCACCCACATTTTGTAGTTTAATATTACAGCCCCTATTAAAGGCCATCAGTGTATCTTCTCATTATAGATACGTTTTGTACCACATACTGTACATGTCAGCAGACCCTGGATTCATTATAATCCACAGGCTGATCCGCTTTCATGGCACTTGTGAATGTGCACAACTCAGTGTATGCCAAAGCTTGGCTTTTTGAGTAAAGAAATGTCTGAATTGCTTTTAACATTCGGAGAATGACAGCATGTATTGGTCTAGTATTGTGCTTGGTCTGAGTTTTATAACTTCCTGCATGTTCAGTGTCATGTTAAGTTATCTATCCACAAGAGAAGCAGCACAAAAATGTATTTCTCACAATAAGCGTCAGTCATTTAGTTTAGCAGTAAGTATATTTCATTTCCAATCCTGTTTTTCCAGTACATACATTCTTCAGGAAATGCATATGAGATACAATGTTACTCAGTTATTTGCATGGTGCTGAATACTGTTAAGTCAAAAGTGACCCGATTATAACTAATCTGTGATTGTGTCATTTGTATACTGAGCCATTTATTGCCACCTATTTGCCGGCCTCCCCTGAACAGAGAGCAGAAAATAAATCAGAAAAGCGCATTTACTTTAATGTGCTCACGGGAGAGTGCAGTGATGTGCACAAGAGCTGCGATAAAAACAACGTGTAAAAACCGTGTAATCAGCAACCCACTGTCACGTACGGCTCTGTACGATCCTCATGTGTGCCACGCCCCCTCATTACCTCATGTTAATTCCCGATTGTAATCACCTGTTACCTGTTACGTTCAACTTGTCCTGTGTATTTAGTCCGCGTCTGAGTTAGTTTCCCTAGATCCGTCATTGTATTGTCATGCTTGTTCGTGGATGTCTGCCTTCTCGTTACCATTAAAACCCCGTTCATCCGTCAGTCCGGCTCCTCTCGCCTGCTTACTGCTCGCCCGCTCCACGCGTTGTGACACCCACCTCCTACACGACTAGAATATAATCACGATTTACTCCGGCGCAGAGAGATGAGTTTTTCCAGACTTTCTGTTTGGTGGAGAAAAAAAAGACGTAGCAGACATTCTTCCACTATGTACCATCAATTCAATACACAACAGGGAAAGTCCTTGGTTCAGCTCGACCTCAGAAATGCACTC
Organism: Boulengeromyrus knoepffleri; assembly: GCA_026770805.1. Lineage (NCBI taxonomy): Eukaryota > Metazoa > Chordata > Actinopteri > Osteoglossiformes > Mormyridae > Boulengeromyrus > Boulengeromyrus knoepffleri. The sequence goes on from JABJVO010000093.1 coordinate 4,524,337, forward strand.
ATTTCAGTACCAGAGAGTGAAAATGGCAGAAGATAAGTGTGTATGGATGCCTGCCCCAGTTTGTAGCTCTTATTTCCGTTTATCCTGCGTGCAAATTCCACCCACACAGTGAGCAGTTCAGCGGTACCACTTCAGCTAACTGCATGTCTTTGGACTGTGGGAGGGAAATGTACAGGAAACCCACGCAAACACTGGCGAGAACATCCACACGTGACAGTGAAGAAGCAGGGGTGAGGGACTCTACCCCCATCCCTGCAAGCGTGTGCTAATAAATTAGCGTGTGCTAATTTATTGGTTGTATGACAAAAAACATTGTTTAATTCATTTGTATACAAAAATATATATCACATTAGAAACAATCAGTAGTTTTAATTAAACCATTAATTTCAAGTAGTAATAAATTGAAACCCAAATTATAGTTGTAAAGGAGCTATTCTGACTTAAAAAGTTCACAAACAAGCAGTCTCATTGGGACCTATTTAATTAGTAACACCTTTGCAATAATATAAAAAACCAAACATTTGTGTTTAGTGTCCCATTGGGAGCCAGTGACTACAACTGCAATCAATAGCAAGAATGAGTCAGTCAAAAAAAATATGACACTTAATAAAAGAAGATATGTTAATATTGCTTGTCAGTGGACTTATGAAGTATGGACTATGAAACCAATTAATTTGCCACATTTTTACATAAGCAAGTATCTCAATACTTTCTGTGAGCACTCTTCCACTCTTCATCTTGCAGTTGTATCCTGTGTCATTGTGATTTGCAGTAATGGACTGCATGAGCAGTTGTATCACTCACGTGTTATTGCTCTACTAATTAACGCACTTTCAGCTTAGTCTCACTTCCCAAGGATTTGGCAAACTTGAGTTTTCTGTGGTCCTGGTCATCCAGTGAAATTCCAGTGAGCTTAAATGCGGGAGAATCTGGAGTCGGGTGGAGAGTCTTCCATCGGCGGAACAGAAAACCTTCAGTTACAACACACTGTCTTGTACTGGAGACTGTAAATCTCTGTAAAGGAGTAAACTTATCATGTTTATTGACAGTCTTCACAAACAGGCTTCCAATTCTTGTGAAGCAGTCTGATTTTGAACCATAACGACCCTATTAGAGCCCTATTTGCACCCCATAATGACCCTATTAGCAACAATTACACTGTAATGCTGAGTTTGGCCTCAGCCTTCAGCTTCATTCTTCATACTTTTTGGAGAACATACTGCAGTATGGAATCCAGTGATTGGCTGACCCAGACTGATTCTGCTTTTTTATTCGTCTAGAGTTGACCGGGGAGCCAATAGGTCACCCTGGCACAGAGGATGAGACGCTGATGCGACTGCAGCTTCAGCAGCCCGATAGTGAGGGGCTCTTTGCGTGTGCTTGTGACCACAGGGGCGTCAGCTCTGACCCAGGGGAGGACCGTTCTAAAAGCTCCTCCAATGACACACCTGCCCCAGAGAGGGCCATCTGCCAATCCTGTGCGAATGAAGATACCCCAGAATCCCAAGCTGAGAGCTCCACTGAGGAGGAAGAGGAGGAGCAGAAATATGAAAGGGAAGACCAAAATAATGTCTCAGATGAGACTGTTCCGACCTTGATGGAGGTTGATGAAGAAGACAGTGTAGAGAAGGAAGAAGATGCTTCTGAGGATGTTTCTGAAAACCAAACATCTGAAGAACTTGTCACAGCACTAAGAGACACTGCAGAATTACCCGAGAAAGTGGAAAATGCTGAGCCTTCTGAAGAGGATGTACAGGAGGACATAACTGCTAATGATATCCACAAGGATACCTTCAAATCAGAGCCGGTATCAGTATCTGAAGAAGACATAGAGATTCCTGAAATAAAAGCAGGGGATAAGGGGGTCGAGAATGCAGAAGATTCTAAGGAAGAGGGAAATAATGCTGCACTGGCATCTGCAGAAGATGAACAACAGGAAGAAGAGACAAAAGGAACCAATGGGGAAGAAACCATTGAACCACCCATTGAGCTGACAGAGAATCAGTATGAGCAGGGCCAGAATAATGCAGAGGTAGATGAAGAGTCCCTCAAGCGTGACATATCCTCAAATCAAGAGGAGGAGAAAGAGGCAGCACAACTTGTAGAACCTAGAGAAACTGTGGAAAAGGAAGACCCCAAGGACGCTGGTACATCTATGGGTGAAGACATGGATTCTATATTTGAATCTCAGGAACAGGCAGCTGTCAGTGGAGACCTTACAACTAAAGAAGAGCAAGAGGAAGATACTGAGGAGAATGAAGAGGAGGAAGACACTACTGGAAAGCCCTATTCTCAGATGGCGGATGAGGCCACGGAACACATCCAAGACTTAAACGGAGAAGATAAAGAGGAACCTACCAAAGACACCAGCTCTAACGTGTCTGAGGAGGTGAACAGTCAGGATTCTGAGGGCGACAAAGCAAATGTTCAGGTGGAAACTGACCCAAATGTTCAGGACAAGAAAGAACAAGAGGAAGATCATGAACACCATATGGATTCTACTGTGATGGCTGAAGTAGCTACAGAGGAATGGGATCCAGTGGTGGAGACTGTTGAAGAGAACAGTGATGTTATTCTGGAGGCTGTGGTAGAGGACAATGTTGCTGAGAAACCATCTGAGAGCAGCCACACGGGGTCTCTAAAAGGTACAGCTTACAGTTGCTCAGTGTAACACCATTCTAGATGCGTATTCTTTATGCAAGTATAAATGTTTTGTGTCATTTTTGGATTCTTTGACACGTTGTGTTAGTATTGGAAAATAAAACACAGCTGAATAATATCTATTATGGTAATGTCAAAAGAACAGTTTCATGCTCAAATTTCAGAACTCTGACCAGCAAAAACATTCTTCTTCACATGTCGAATGGGAAACATTTCAAATGAATGTTTTCTGTCCCTTCTTAATGCTACATTTACGGGTGAACATCGTTTAAGGTTGAACAATGAAGGACATACAGAGTAAAATGAAATTATGATCAGCAAAAAAGACCCTAAAACTTCTTGACACTGTTCTCAGTGACCAGGGATTACGTCGACACAACCGTCACAACCTGTCAGGCCAGAGGAGCAGCCTAAATTAAGATCTTGAGTCTCCAGCCCACAGTACCAAATCATATCCTGCTTCTGCTCCATGGGGTGATGTCACCGCCATCGTGGATCTAGATATGTTTAATATGCCACGAGGGAGAAGATACAGTTCAAATTTTCAGAACCATTATGATTATCTGTCACATCTTAGCACCTTAAAGACCAAAGTAAAACACCAGCAAGGGGAAGCGCATGAAGAAAATCAAATTTTAAAGTAAAAATTTTGCCGACAAGAGATATAAAACACAATGTTATATATAGACATAATACTGTATGCATAAAATTAAACATTAATATATCATCATAGGCCTAGCCTCACAAGTTTTAACAGTGTTTGTCATTGCGCTTTGGCTTCAAAGTGCGCAATAAAGTATCCTCTCTCAGCAGTAATATATATCCATCCAGTTTGGGAAATAATAGATTTCATTTAGCGCAAACATAACATTGTATCTTTTGCTCACGCTGATGTTGTTTGATCTACTAGAAATTCTGCTAATCCTCTGAATAAAAAGAAAAATCACAGAAGACGTTTAACTATAAATACAGTGTGATGTCAAATATTGTGTTTCTTCAACTCTTCTCTCGTTGAAGGTGCAAGCACAGAGTGTGAAAGAGAGAATGTCTTCTTAAATTTCTCAGATTATAATTTTTTTAAATTAAATGCAGTGAAACCAAACCGCATGACATGAATCAATAGTAAGTGGATTTGTGCTGATTAATTACAGTTGTAGGTTGTTATTAAGAGTCATCATTTCCGGCATTTCCAGGACTGCTGTGTCATTAAAGAGTAATTATTTTAGGTAACCAACCAGGATATTTAAGGGACTCAAAGACCCCAGACCCTGCTTTTTGGTATAACAGCAATGTCCAAAGTACTGAGTAGTTGGGTTGTAAGTAAATAAGATCGTTACTGTACCAATTAAAGGGCACATCCTAAAGGAGGGGAAGTCAGTTACCCACTGGTCAGAAAAGAGCAATAAAACCCATGTGGATCTGTTCTTCATTCCTGCAGAGGAAGAGGGCAAAATGCTGGTCTCTCTTCTGCGAGACAGATCACATATCGAGGATACCCTACAGGCTGCTGCTGATCAGCCCAATGACAAGTATCAAGGTGAGCAGCCACTAGAGGGTGCCAGAGATGCGTCACTTATGGAAGTGAGAAATCCCTTTCCCCAATGAGAAGGAGCTGTATGTTAGCAACATCATACCTGAGCTTCAAAAAAGACCAGGATGTATGAGTGAACTTCTTGATATGTTGATGTTCATCTTCTCATCACCTTCTCATCTTCTCAAGACCTCATTTTCCTGTGTCTTCGACCCTACACCTCTGTCCATTTCTTCAGCTGGCCTCAAGAAGCTACGGAATATCTACCAAACGTCAATCAAGCCCCTGGAGAAGGTGTACAAGTACAATGAGCTGAGGCAGCATGAAATCTCAGGTAAGAGCGTTCCTCCAGCCAAATGGGAATTAACCCTGATCTTCTCCATAAGCTGCCTTGAATCGACTGGCTTTTGCACAATAAAACAATGAAATACAACTCCAATGCCTGACGTTATCATGCATTCCAGCCATTTCCACATAGCAAAACCAAGCACTGCACATCAGGCAAATACGTAGTATTTTGTTTGGGTTTTGGCAAATATAATGTAATGCATGTCTAACTATGACTATTTATAAGCTGTTTCTTTTAAAAAAATAAAAATAAAAAAAATGATGTTGCAAAACTTTGCACGTTTTATGTTTTCACTCTGTTAAATAAGTGTTATGCTTGTGAAAAATCGTCCTGTATCTGTGATCTATCTCCCATTTTATGCTATTTAAAAAAAAAATAAAAATCTTTTTTCATCTGGTGAAAACATCTGCAAAAGCCAGCCCCTCCCCCACCCCCAGGCGTCGGGCTGTTCAGCCCCCCCAGAAGACAACCTCACTCCAACAGATATTTGCAAGTCATTCCTGCCCCTCCAAACATGACTATGATAAACTGCAGCATTTGTGGACAAAATTCCTGTCAGTCCATTCCTAATTGTAAACCAGTCTCTCTGACTCAGCTGAATGCCAGAATCAGAAGTCCATTTATCCAAACCAGTCGACAGTATCAGTCATTTCCCATGACACTGACACATCGTACTTACAAATATCTTTCAGGCCACGCAGCTGTGTTCTGGACTATACAGGCTCCTGTTGGTACTTTGGTGTTTCGGAAGTAGCCAAATGACTTCAATAAGTATAAAATGAGACATTCTAGTTGCCTGTTATTATGTAGTTTGGTACCTTCTTTAGAATAACTAAACTAAAACAAAAGCTAAAAGTTCTCCACAAGTATTTCAACACTGTTCATCAGCACGGACCCACAGAGCACATGACTGGAAAAATGTATATACACAGTTATAACAAGCAATAATGCATTCATAAAGCATCATAAACAGGGCTATAAATATTTTTCAAAAGGTATAACACATTATAGCCATGTTTATTATGCATTATGAATACTTTATGAAGCTCTCATCTATAATGCACTATAGATACCTTTATAATACAGTACAAAGCATCCTTATTGCTTATACCGACCATTATAATGCATTATAAAGGTATGTATAATACATTATAGATTAAAGGTTCATAGAGCAATCATAATTCATAATAGACTTGGTTACAATGTGTGATACCTTGCATAAATGTTTAGGGCCATGTTTATAATGCTTTATGAATGCATTATAATGCATTATGAATGTGCTTATAAATTCTTAAAAACATGACCTTAAGTAAAGTCTTGCCAAAAAACTTTAAAAGATCTGAAAGCAATTAGGAGTCCGTATAGCCCTCTAAGGGCTTGTGTCCATTGAACATAAGCTGAGCTTTGTGAGGCCTCAGCTCTGCTCAGCTCTGAGAATGTGAGGTGGAGCAGAGTCACGCTGGAGAAACTCCACGGCCAACAGGAGCCACCTCAGATATCCCCAAGCCATGGCCATTGACCGTCTCCTGGAAATCGTCTGTGAGGCTCGCAAGATCCTTTGCCTTCCTGTGACTGAAACTTGCTGTGTGACCTTAGGGTTTGGATTGCCTGGCTGATATCGCGGGAATGTTGGATCACCGGCTGACGGCAAGCCAGAGGACAGCAAAGGTGGCCATATTTAGACTTGGATCCACCTTCTTCCCCGTCTGTAGAATTTATAGTAACCAAAGGAAATACATTAGCAGTCAAATTTGTGTTAAGTCCTCTTTTATACAACTATATTTATAGCTTGGTTGTCTCAGCCAAGCCAGTCTGTATAATTTATGTATCTATAAAACTTTATTAACTGTATTACTGTCTTACTATCAGTACTGTTTTCTTTACTATATAGGGTTTGAAACTTTTTTTTTGATTTGTTCCATAATTCACAATAATGCGATCCAGGGTCATAATGCCAAAAAAACAAAGCAAGCAGGAAAATTTGTACCTACAAGATCAGGTGTCGTAACAGAAGAAAGCCTGCCCTCTAGTGGTTGGCCTTTTGGCTGAGTGTAATACTGTCTTATCCGTATTATCCATCTCTGCTGAGGGAAGACATTCCTATAAAGTGAAAGTGACTATAAAGTGACGTTCTACCAAGGCTGCTAAAAAGCCATATTACATGCATGATTCCCGTAATCTGGTTGTACTGGAGGTTGAGTGTTTTTCATTTTGTTCAGATGTCTCAATGACAAAGGTATCTGATGGCGTGCATTAACACCCCAATGCCACACATCATTGCTATACTATGACTCTCTGCTTTGTGCTACAGATGCAGAGATTTCCTCCAAACCAATGGTGCTGTTTCTGGGACCCTGGAGTGTTGGCAAGTCTTCCATGATTAACTACCTGTTGGGGCTGCAGGATACTCAGCAGGAGCTCTACACAGGCAAGTACTTAAGCAAGTGTTAGGTGGGAAAAGGAGTTATCAGCCCCGAACTGATAAACTCACTTGGAGCTACATGTCAGTAAACTCATTTATCAGTATTAAGATGAATACAGGTAGTATAGCTACGTTACACCTCTCCTTAATGCTCCAATAAAAGAATGTTGCTACTAGTGATGGACAAAATGATACTTCTTGAACCATTTGCTGTATTTTTTTAACCCCAGTAGATGGTCCTGTTGGTTTACTTTGGGACATGCAACATCTATTGGGGTCTTTTAGGATGTTTCAATGTTGGTATCGTATCAACCGCCCCCTCCCCCCCCCCCC
>JABJVO010000093.1:4536854-4548089 GCA_026770805.1 Boulengeromyrus knoepffleri
ATTTAATAGTGATATGTTGATATTTCTTAATAAAGAACTAAACATTTAATGGGGTGTCCTAATTTTTTCACATGACTATATGTGGGTTGTAGCTAATAGGTTAAAAAAGGACCGGACCTCTGATTCTTAAGCAATGGAACTGCAATAAAGTTCCCTTATCACAAAGTAATGTTCTGTCGCTTAGGGAGTTGCTTAACCTGAATGGCTTGAATAACAATTTTTACTTGGTTATAAAAATGGAATGACCTGTGAAACTTGAATATTGCATAAATTGCTCTGGGTAGAAGTGGCAGCCAAAAACACAGATCAACTATTCCATGCATTTTCAACATCCGCATTCTGTCCCAGGAAGCACGGGCCTCCTCGGACGGTATGTCAGCTCGTCACAGGACACAAACTCACGCACTCAGTTGATAATTGAGAAAGATCAGACAATCTAGCTGACTGCCTTTTCAAAGAATGGGGAAAGCAGCAGATACGGGCAAAACATGCGAATTCCTCACACAGAGCAGTAAACAGCACCACCGTGTTCTTGGATAAATGCAGCTGGACGATACTTTTGTTACAGATTACTACAATCAAGCTGGAGAAATCTCGCTGTCTCTTGTAACGGAAGTGGAACAGACGTGCTACGCCTGTGAGCCATTAGAAAGAAAGACAAGCAATTTGACATGATGGGTGAAATATTTGGGTTCGTCTTAGCCTCACTAGCTATTCTATTTACAATTTTAAAATAAGCCCGTTTCATATTACAGCATTCAGTAATCATTAGACCTAATAAAATGTTTATACGTGTTGTGTTTATGTCATATTAAAACTTCCTTTTGCATTTGAATGTAACACATTTATGAAAAGTACGTTTATGGTGCTGTTATTTTTAGTGCTAAGCGATTTGATCCCATTTAAACCCCCCAAACATTTTTGTTAGTATGAATAATAGATCTGATTGAGTCACGGCAATTAATTTCAGAATACTCAGTGTACTGTAGCTGGTCTCTGTTTTTCACCATAACTTTTAATGAACCAAAACGAATTCAAATGCCTCGTTACTATTTTAATCTCATCTCTTAGCAAATCTGAATCAAAAGTGTGCTGTTAACTTTTGGTAACGATGGTACCATGGACGGCCCCCCCACATTTCATAATTATTCGTTTGGGCCCCCCCCCCCCCCCCCATTTAACATAAAATATTAGTTTTATGTCAGTGTGCCGCCCCCCCCACATTCAAAATGCTTCTGACGCCCCCGGATGTTACTCATGTTAATTAAAGGCTGTTTAAAATCTTAGTCAACAAGAACAGCTAAATTTAGCAACGTGATTAAAATTACAATAATTATTAAGCCAATAAGAGGCAGAGACAACTTCCTGGATTTTTATAGCATATTGCGCATTTCCTACTCTCTGGCTGCTATAAGAGCACTGCGGTAATGTGTGGTTGCGCGTGTTTATTTCTGTGCGTTGATTTCAGTAGGCTACATCACAGATCTCCAGTTACCGTAAAAAGCTTGTCATTGAATAATGGTGTATGACTGCATGTTTTGAAAATCATTGTCCAGCTGTGTCATTTAATGATGCTATTCCTTTTCTATTTACTTCACATTAGTTACACACCGATTAAACCTACTGCCTATATCTATGCATGGCTACTTATTTTTACTTTTATGGATGATCAAGTGCACATATATTGTAAAATTAGTAAATTTCTATTTTAATATGCCTCCGGGAGTCAAGACTTTAATGTCTGTAAAAAAAAACGCAGGAGACTTTAGTATGCATGGTAAATGAGAGGATATTATCCCCTTCCGCATACAAAAGCAGAATGGTTAAAATGTCAGCCTAAAGCTGTCACACCGTCTTATGGACTTTTTCTGGTCTGTTACCACTACTTTCACAGCGGTTTAAAACTCGAGGAGATTAGCGACGGGCTTTGTCGAAGTCTGGGACACTTCAGAAACACACATCTGCAGAGGACACGGTGTCCCGGGGACTTGCCCTGCTGATCTCAGAGCGGTATATTTTGGAAAAAGAAAGCGGAGATAAAAGTGGGAAATGCCAGTCGTTACACTTTCTTGGAGGAAAAAAACCATCCACCTCTTTCTCTGCGTGCTCGCCACCCTGCAAAAATACGTGCGCGCCTCCTAAAACCACCCTAGTCCACCACACCCCCCACCCACCCACTAATATTTTATTACTGTTTTTATGTTCGTTGTCGGCGCACATACTAACACATATACATGAAGAATTGAAATGGTTATTGCGTGTCCGAGGCAAAAAAATGGTGGAGGTTTTTACCCCCTCTGTATAAGGATAAAAATATAAACGAATTAAGCACCGTTATTACAGTATCCAGAGTTTTCCCGGTGCGGAGCAGATTCAGTCAAGGCCGGCCAACGGGGAAGGACCCTTCATCAAAGAGGAGGAAGAGGACACAGCGGTGCAAGTGATAAGAAATGCGGCCAGGCACATGCGTGAAAAACAGCTCTGCTCCGGGATCTAACAACATACGCCACCACTTGTGTGCACTCCGTGTAATTGAATTAAAGCAGGCACTTTTTTTCCACGAGACTTTTCAGTCAAAAGGGAAGGCGAGGGGGGGGGGAAGACGGCCGATCACCCCGCACTGTGGCTCCGCGCGTCTCGCAGTCCGCCGTCGGCGCTGCGGGAATGTGGCCGCGCACAGCGTTCGGGGGGGAGCCGGCAGCCGAGCCTCGCCGCCGCTTTCCTAATAACTCTTAGTTGTGTGTGTGTTTTTTTTTTTTTAAACTTTTTCACGGCAGACATCTGGGTGACTGTTTCACTCTTTTTATCCTTTTTTCTAAAAATAGCTACAACGGAAAAAAGTTTCATTTACAGTAACAGCCGTCGATTTTGCTATAATACGTAATATGATATTACTGTTTCACACAGCATAACGGTATTGATTTTCAATACTATGATTTTTTTTTAAAAACTTTTTTAAGTGTGTTGATTAACTATTTATGTGACGGTTTGATATCTGAAGAAGAAGGTCGCTTCAATTAGCATTTTCTTCTGGCCGCTTGATTCTATTACGATTTTTAAAATCCTGCTACGTCCTTTTCATCTTGCAGTTTTGTTCTTGATTTTGAGGGACCGGAATGTCACTGGTCACGGATCCGGAGAGGAACTCAGGAAAGGACGGGGCTCGTCCATGGGAATAGGCCCTCCTGTGCAATCGGACATGTGTTAGACCGGGATCCGGACGTCCGTCTGGGGATCTGCAGCTTTTGGGAGAAGATGACAGCGGAATGTCTTGGCTTTTCCATTTAAGCGTCGTGCCACGTTCAGATCGGCCGTGACGGGTTTCGCACTTCGTGCCGGTGGCCGGTATCGAACCGAAAGGGGGGTGCTGCTGGGAAAGCATGATTAAACATCAGCTCCGTGATCCCTGTTACAGTCTTGTCATCGGGCTGATTAAAGCGTAGAGAAGCATTTGCAAGGGTGGTGTTGATTCGCAGTAAGTCTTCCCCCCCCCCGGTGGACTTTATGCGGGGGTCCGGCTTTGATGGCTCGCCATAACTTTCAGTTTTGGATTTTATTTCCGAAGCGGCGATCGTGAGCACAGTTCGAACGAAAGCAACCAGTGGTTTTTAACGGTGGGTGGGGGCGGGGGGACAAGAATATGAAACGGATTTGCGCTTTGTCTGATGTCTGTATCGACGTTTGGGAGAGTCATTTTTTTTTGAACCAGAGAGGGAGGTGATACTTTGGGATTTGTAGACCGGCCGTGCTGTGACGGCGGCAGCGGCTTCGGCTTGGACCTCGGGGGCGGGAGGTAAGATTGTGGGGTGGTTAATATCCGTTTAGTCGCGTTTGTGTGTGAAGGGAGATCTCGGTTGACCGGGCACCGTCGGGAGAGATCCGGAGGAATGCGTGCGCTGACGCAACGAGAGCTCGGATGATGCACCGCTCAAGTGTCCGGGACTGTTTTCCCTCAAGTGCCAGAACTGCTTACGTACAAGACCATTTTCCCCCCGTTTTTTATGTTGTCGCTCTTTTTTTCACTCTCAAGGTTTTTTCCATTCCGTGTAGTCTCCTTTGATTGCCTTTCCTAGTTCCGGAGGGGGAGAAAAAACAGTGAGAGGGAGGTTGGCACATTTCTGACGTAAAACACCTTTTCCTGCCAGCTCATTCTAGGCTTGTTTAGTGTCGGTGTCCCCTTCAGCCCTCCCTCTCCTCAACTATCACTGACCATGGCCACTCAGCACGCACGTCATCTGCTCCTACATGACACTGAGGCGGGCTGCGACCCCGGTGGTGAGATCAGTGGCAAGCCACGCCATCAGCAGCTCTTCAAGTACAGCGTGTCGTCGAGCTGCAGCTCGGGGCATTCACGGCTACGAGGCTTGCACTGGGTCCCCCAGCTCTTCGAACGGTCGGCGGCGCAGTGCTGGGACCCTGCCTTTGACTCGGCCATCCTGGAGGAGGCGTGCCGGGAACTGTGTTTCCCGCAAATTCGCCGTCACTTCCGTTATGCGCTTTCCTACCTGGCCGCAGCCGGGCTCCTGTGGGGGACGTACTTTGGGGCCAACGGCTACTGCGACCCCACCGCCTACCTGGTACCCGCTGCCGCCTTCCTCGTGCTCTGCCTGCTCCTCTTCCTCTTCACCTTCACCAGACCCTATGCGAGGCTCTATGCTCAGGCTTCGCTGCTGCTCATTGCCGTCTCCTTTGCGCTCACACTGGCCCTCCAGGCACAGACTGGCGGCTTCCCAGGCCTACATGGCGCCGATTTGGACCAGAACCTCTCACTCTTTAGCTCCGGCCGACGGACACCCTGCGTCTCCCCAGTGGCAACCTTCTCACTATGCGTGGAGGTCCTCCTTCTGCTCTACAGCATCCTCCACGTGCGCCTCTATGCCTCCTTGCTGCTGGGACTTCTCTACTCCGTGCTCTTCGAAGCTCTGGGCTGGCTGGGCCCGGCAGAAGGTGGCGATACCACGCCAGAGATGCTCTATTGGCTAGTGCCGGCCCGGGCACTGCTGCACCTCTGCGCCCATGCGCTGGGCGTGCACCTCTTCATCACATCGGAGGTCCGTTCACGCAGCACCTTCCTGAAGGTCGGCGAGGCCATCATGGACGGCAAAGACCTGGAGGTGGAGAAGGTGCTCAAGGAGCGCATGATCCACTCGGTGATGCCGCGGCGGGTGGCGGACGAGCTCATGAAGCAGGGCGACGAGGAGGCTGAGGCCTCCGGCACCGCATCCTCTTCCGCAAGCCCCAAGGGCAACAAGCGCAAGAAGACGTCCATCCCAAGGGGCCAGATCATCTTCAGGCCCTTCAACATGAAGCGCATGGAGCCCGTCAGCATCCTTTTCGCCGACATCGTGGGCTTCACCCGCATGAGCGCCAACAAGACTGCGCCGGCGCTCGTCGGCCTCCTCAACGACCTGTTTGGCCGCTTTGACCACCTGTGTGAGCGCACCTGTTGCGAGAAGATCAGCACGCTGGGCGACTGCTACTATTGCGTGGCCGGCTGCCCTGAGCCGCGACCCGACCACGCCTATTGCTGCGTGGAGATGGGCCTGGGCATGATCCAAGCCATCGGACAGTTCTGCCGGGAGACACGGGAGACGGTGAGCATGCGGGTGGGTGTTCACACGGGCACTGTGCTCTGCGGCATCCTGGGGATGAAGCGCTTCAAGTTTGACGTCTGGTCCAACGACGTCAACCTGGCCAACCTCATGGAGCAGCTGGGTGTGGCCGGGAAGGTGCACCTCTCTGAGGTCACCGCCGGTTTTCTGGACGACCGCTACTGGTGTGAGGACGGATGCGTGCTGGAGCGCCACGGCCAGAGTGTGGTGGTGGACCAGCTGAAAGGTAAGGGCTTCATCATGACTTCACCCTTTGTGAGGAATGTGGGGTCTTATGGTTTTGAAGAGCATTTATCGTACATACATGGTGTTCTTTTGGAGACTCGGTGAAATAGGGGAATGTTGGGGAAACAGGGACGACTAGTTACAGGAACCTCAAGAACATCTTTAACGTGGGGGGACTGAGGAGGGGCAGCGAAACAAACTAATGGCTCTGGAACCAGAACTGTCCCTATTGATTGAAGTCACCATCTTGACCTTTGGACCTGTGTCACTCATTTTTGGGGGTGCAGGTTAAATTAACTGGGACAATATAGTTAAGTTACTTGGTAGGTAGCTTTACACTTCCGGGGTTGGGGGTTCAAATCCTGCCCTGCCCTTTGCTACCTGAGGAGTTGCATGTTCTCCCTGCAATGTGTGGGCTACCTCTGGGTCTCCAAGCCTGAAGACCTCACTAAATTGCCCAAGCTCTGTGTGTGACTGTGTCCTGCATTGGACTGGCATGCTGACCATTCACACTTGCTTGGCTGCGATTTTCCGTCTGAATAAACAAGTTAATTAGCTGGACAGTCAGTTGGCTTTGATACCAGTGTAGGCTGGAATTACCCAGGGTGCTGGTTTTCCTGGGATCCCGCCTGTTTGTAGGGGAGGGGGTTGTTTCTGGCCCGTGCGTTTGGATTGATTGCACATCTCGTGGCATGATGGCAGGAAGCGAAGCGGGCGTCCGAGCCCCGTCGGCCTTCAGAAGCTGAGCTGCGCGATCACTGAGTGATAGGCTGAATTTTCACTCTTCTTTCCATGTAGGTTTGAAGGGTAAAAATCCTTTTGTGATTTAAACTGAGAAGCCGCTTTTGAGTCATTTCGGTGTTCTGGGATGCCCCTAAATTGGGGCAAATATTGATTCCCCCTGAAGGGAGGCTGGTCCCCAGATAGACGGAATCCCCCTATATTTCCCCCCCCTCCCCGGGTTTCCCCACCTTTGCCTGCCCTGCTTCCTTGAATATCTGCTTCGCTGTTTACTTTTAAAATCTGAACTTTACCCATCCTGGCCTCACCCGCCAGCCACATGCTCTCTCTCTTCCTTAAGGCTAGGCTCACTCCCCACACTTCCCAGGTCATCAAATGCCTCTACCTGGGGAGACGGAGTGAACGGTAAGAGAGATCCTTAGCCTTGAGCAATGCGGGAGCCCTCTTCTGGCAGCCAATACCCCCCCTCGCCCCCCCACCTGAATTTCATGCATGGCCGTGAGATACCTGCTTCACGCACACATCGCAGGTGTGGAACGTGCCCTGGAAAGGCCAGGCAGGCAGCTGTGTGACACATTCTCTGTTCTTGCTCGAGACAGAAGCGTGCAACGCATAGAGCCTGGCACCAGGGGGCGATCTCACAAGGGGGGCCCGAGATTACAATGAGGCCCCTCTGTTCTGTCTCTGTCTGTGTCTGAAGGTGCTTCATGCACAATATGCAATGCTGCTGCCAAAGCTAAACCTGCTAGTAGCCAACATTCAGCCATCCATCTTCCAACCACTTCAGTTCAATTCACGGCCACAGATAGCCTGGAGCGTATCCCAGGCAGCACAGGAGACACCCTGGGTAGGATGGCAGTCCACCACAGGGGGCACACACACACACTCACGCGCACACGCACACACACACACACACACACACACACTCTCTCTCTCTATCTATCTATCGCTATCTCCAGGGATTCCAATTCACCTGATGACATATTTTTGGACTGAGGGAGCAAATCGGAGCACCTGGAACAAAGCTGTGCAAACAATGGATAGTAATTATAGAAGTGATTATCCTTGGTAAATATCCTGTGTAATTAAAAATAGTGGCATAATGGTGGCAGTGATGAGGGTGATTAGAGAAGGAATGACAAGAACCCATCGCCTGCCGCCGCCATTCTGGCTCTCTGGCTTCCACGCGCCCGGGTGCCGCTGCCCCGGAACGCAGCATTCAGAACCCGCCACACCTCTGCCACAGTCACGCCCCGTCTCCCGGCCCGTGTGCGGGCTTGTGTGGCCGGCCGCGCCCCTGGCGGGCTCCGGGCTCCGTCTGAGCGCTGGGAGGGGGTAAGTGCCAGGGCGGGCCGGCCTGAAGAGACACGCACCCGTATCGCTTAAATATCTCGTCTTTGCTGGCGGGCTTTAATGGTGGTCTCGGGCCTTCCCAGCACTTCCCCTGTCTTGCCTACTGCTCCTGTAGCTTAACAAGTAGAGCATTGTGCTAACAATGTGAAGGTTGTGGGTTCAAGTCCCAGGGAGTACACCCACACACACGGTGTATCCCTTCCCTTTACATTAAGTTGATTTGGATAAATATATATATATATATATATATAATATTTTTTGTGGGGTGGGGGTAGATTTCTGCCCCTGGGGATGGTGATCGGAAGGAGCTTGATGGTTGACCACAAGGCCACTGCAGGGGGGCGCCATGACCACAGCAACCGAACTCCCAACAAAAACAATAAAGTGTCTCAACAAGGAAGTCCCCCCCCCCCCACACACCCCCACCCATAAGGGCCTTTGCTCTTCTGGTCTGTGTCAGTTACCTTTAACTGTTAGTGAAACAGTTACCACTTACCAAGTGTATAAATATGTCCCCAGCTAAATGTCTTGTGCCCCTGAACATCGGAGCATTACGATAGTGTGGAATCACGTCCATATGTTACGCTTTAACTACCCCGCCGTACAGAGAAATCGACTCTGTTTACTTATAAGATGGCTCTGTTTACTCAGTTTGTGGGCTTAAGATTATACAGCTGGAAGTTCTACTGAAGCGACAGTGCTGAACTGGCTTCATTACAGATTCCCCCGGGGAGTGTGACGGCCAGTTTGGATTCTTAACCACTGCGCCACCTGCTGTTCCACCATGGTGGAGTGCTTATAAAGAATTAATTTAAAATATTACAGTTGACAGATATTAGTAAGTTATAAGCAAGGCTGTGTATTGCTTTCATTTTGTTTCCATTTTTGATGAAATCTGTAATATGCAAATGTATCATTTGTGTGGTTTGTTATTGATTTGATTTAAATTTAAGGCTTTGACTTCCAGTGTTTGGTTTATGGAAGACGAGCCGTTTGAACCTTCTCCAGAGCACGTTACGGAGTTCGCTTAGCCCTGGCCCAGATCCTGTTTCTGAGTACGTCACGGCGACCCAGTTGGGTGTTTGGAGTTTGGCAAAGAAACTGCTTTTGTACCCTTGAGAAAAAGACACCAGACCCGAGTCGTACTGGAGAAATATCAGCCTGTAAATGTTTAAGCTTTATGAGACGCTCAACTTACAAAAGCAACTCCTTAGCACAGAGTTCCCCAATTCCGGTCCTGGACAGGCCAGAACCCAGCACAGTTTGCAGATTTCCCTGTTGAAACACACCTAATTTACTTATCAAGGTGTGCTTGAGCAGATGGATCTGCAAACTGTGTTGAATTCTGGCCCTCCAGGACTGGAATTGGGGAACCTTGTCTTAGCAGTTGTGCGGGATCCGCTTTGGTGTGCTGATAGCCTGTGAGCACATCCACGCCGTCCTCGGATACGGCAAAGGTGAGCTCCTTTACTTTCATTACCTAACTTCACTTGGTTAATCATTGGAGGTCACCTTCGAGGTCAGAGGTTAACTACGCTCCCTGGAAAATCTCTTGGTCAGCATGCGGGGGGGCCCAGCGGCGGCAGCAGTTGCTGTGCTAAGCTGATCAGGCCGTGTGGGTAAACAGTGCGGCTGTTCGGAGCCCCCATCACACACATCACCGGCGAGGACTCTCACGCCCCTGAGCCAGTCTGGAGAGTCTCTGCACCAGGGTTCTCCTCCCAAAACACTGCAGTTCTGAGCTTAGGCTTAAATATGAGGTTCTTCCTGGTGAAAGGGTCAGATTGGTGGCTGGGAGGCTGTGGGTTTGGCAGAAACATATGGGAACAGGAAGTGCTTTGTAGGACGTGAGCCTTCCTGATGACAACAATGACCAGTAATGACAGACACTGTGTGTGTGTGTGTGGCGGGAAGGGGGGTTATGTATATATTATTTTGTGGGGACCAAATATCAGGAGCCACTTCTGAGCTCTGAAACAGATCATTCTTGCGCAAGGGGTGTTTGAGGATACTTTTGCTGGCAGTATTCATAGATGCTGATGAAAGATTATATCCTGCCCCGGTCATATCCTGTGCATGGACCACCCCCCCAACAAGCTCTGTCACTGAGGGAGGGGGCATGCTTCCTCGCTCCTTCTGTAAATGTCCACCTGGGTCCCCGACCAGCCCAAGGTGTTATCAAAGAGCTTTCTGTTCGAGAAAACGAGCCAGGACTGTTTTGGTAAAAATCTGTGTTTTTTTTTTTTTTGTTTAGTTAAATTTTTTTGGAAAAATCGGTTCTATCAATTCCAGTGGCCGTTTGGTCTTTTTTTTTTTTTTTTATTTTTTTTTTATTTCATTTGGGGGAAGGGGCTGGAAAGCATTAGTCAGGGGCTGGCTCTGGCCGTGGGGTCCGTCGCTGACGGCCCATTGTCACCCGGTTGGGACACGTGCAGTAGCTTGTCACTGCTTGACTCTGTTTTAATGCTTATCTTCTCAAGAGCTTGAAGTCAAATCTGAAACGACTTAAGCTTCCCACTCTCCTCTGGCCCCTTGTGCTTCCGGACGGGTACGTTTGAAATGATCCGGGTTTGGCGTTCCCTATGAGGGTACAGCCCAGGTTTTTTTTTGGGTCTCGGCAAATCCTCAGCTCACCCATAGAGAGCAGTGTTACTGGTGCTACTGGTTTGTTTGGTTCCTCCCACTTCAGTGGTCCAAAAGACATTGGGAAGTGTGGGATCTAGAGGGAGGAAAGACGTATGCTTTCTCGTCCTCAGATGACACAAACACAGTCACGCAGACACAGATACACACAAACACACTGGTTTGTAATTTTATCTTCGTGGGGACTCACCATTCATTTCTATGGGGGGAAACTCTAATCCCGGCCTTAACCCCTAACCAGCCCTAACCAGCCCTGACCAGCCCTGACCAGCCCTGACCAGCCCTAACCAGCCCTAACCAGCCCTGACCAGCCCTGACCAGCCCTAACCAGCCCTGACCAGCCCTGACCAGCGCTAACCTTAACCATAAGTAACTAAAGAAAACACAAAGCTTGTGGCATTTTTAGTTTTTTCGATTGCATTCACAGATCTTTGTGGGACCTGAAAAATGGTCCTCACAGCATCAAAATAACAGGTTTTTATTACATTGTGGGGAACATTTGATCCGCACAATGTAATATAAACATAATACACACACACACACACACACACACACACAGGTCCCTATAAAGGGAAGCAGAGAGGTTACACCCCCAGCCTGCAACGTGCTCTACCTAAACTCCGTGGAGACCGAGTCGCTGACGGGGCCCCAGGCCATCGCC
>JABJVO010000093.1:4562419-4573696 GCA_026770805.1 Boulengeromyrus knoepffleri
TGGGTTGGGGGTTGGTGTGAAACTGAGGAGCACAAGAAATTCTGTTTCTTTTAGACCAGCATTAAAACAACAAAAGAAGGAAACAAGTTTAGCCTGTGTGTGTCAGTGAATATATTTGAATACGTTTCAAGAACAGCCACAGGCAACCCTAGTCCTTAAAAAATCATCAAGAAAATCGTATCGATTACGCGTGGATTTGAAACGTCCCTCTGGATTTGAGCGGCTGGAAGATGGATGAATGGATAGATGGATTCGATTTGTAGCTTGGCATAATGCGAAATATGTAAAATAATAATTTGGGAGTAGAAGAAGGTAATTTTGTCCCAGTGAATTATTAATGACCACTGTGGATGGGTACTGTGATAGGTCCGGCTCAGACGCTGACAGCCGACCAGCTATGTTTGGGGCAGGGGGGCTAAGCTTACTTGAGACGGAGGTGGCTGGGGTGCCGGGCGTGTGCTGGGAACGCAGTGACGGGGACGGGGAGGGGGTGGGGCGGCAGTTTGTGGCTCAGTGGGTTAGGATGGTGCGCCTGTGATGAAAAGGTTGCTGGTTCAAATCCCAGGGTCAGCAGAGTGATGTCACTGTGGGGCCCCTGAGTGAGGCCCTTAATCCCCAGATGGTCTGAGGACTGTCTGACCCTTGCACATCACTCTGGGTAAAAGCAGCTGCTCACTAAATTTAAAACATGTAAATGTAGTCCGACATAAACATGAATGATCCTCAAAAGGAAAATATGAATCGGCGGTTTTCATTAGATTTTTATTTGCTCTTTTCTTGTCAGTTTCCAAAGCACTTGAAATGCCGTAGACTGGCGCGT
Organism: Boulengeromyrus knoepffleri; assembly: GCA_026770805.1. Taxonomy (NCBI): domain Eukaryota; kingdom Metazoa; phylum Chordata; class Actinopteri; order Osteoglossiformes; family Mormyridae; genus Boulengeromyrus; species Boulengeromyrus knoepffleri. The sequence continues at coordinate 4,563,240 of JABJVO010000093.1, forward strand.
TGTAGCCCTGCCCCTGCTGGCATTCTGCGGTTCTCCGTACTGACGGACTGATACAGTGGGTGGATAGGCACAGCGAACGGCGACACAGACCTTCCAGGTCAGGATACTGAGTCATGGGGAGTTCAGTGACCAAGCCGGCCCTGATTCAGCGGCAGCCTTCACTCACATTAAGCTCTAAGCTAACAAGCGTATTTCTGGGTTACATGTGCCTGCCTTTGCAGCCATTTCACTATGTTCAACATCAAATTTATGATGAATGATGTTAATATTTGATTAACGTCCTCTTTTGACAGTCAGCTGTTAGCCTGATGGTGGTTCACACTAATCACGGTCTGCTGAATGGTACAAACCTTCTCCATTTTGCAGTTTAGGGTCTGGGTTACCGCGGTGGAGCACTCATGTTTGCTCTCGTCCAGTGACATGTAACCGTAGGTCAGCATAGCTGAGATCTAGCCCTTTTTGTTGCAAAGGATGGCTGTAACAGTGAGTCTTCCAGCATCACTCAGGCTCTTCAAATTTGTTCCCCGAAAGCTGGCATTACCTGATCTTTGCGACCCAAAGCCTTTTTAGGAGACTCTCCTTAGTTTACAGCACAAACACACAAATACTGTTTCATTTTTAAAAGTGGTCACCGAATCGTCCTTGTTGCCTTCCTCCAACAGGAGTCTCTGATTTTTTTTTTTATTGGATGAGGGTTTTCCTTGCATTTTCAAGGTTTTCAGAGCAAGTCTTTATTAAAGCATCTACATTTAAGACCTTGAAATCTCGTAACCTTTTTAACACGAATACACTGCATTTTTCTATCTGAAAAATTAGAGTATATTTTCTACTTGCAGAATAAGACTGGTCGTACCTTGTGTTAAGCCTTTCCATGCTATTGTGAAATTATATTAATAGCATTTTTGTGGTAAATAGAACAATTCTGTCTTGCCTATTTCACAGTATTGTGTTCTACATTTTCCTGGTGCTGTATGGTCTTTGCGTCCTTTACCGTAAAGTTCCTGCATTTCATGAAGCATTTCGTAAAGTTGCACAACACTGAGAGGGTAGGGGCTTCGTGGGAGAGATGCATCCCAGCTGATTTCGCTGCTCTTACAGTCGCAGGGCGAGAGACTGTGAGGCAGCCGGCAGCCGGCTCTGGTGCAGGAGACCCATAATGGTCGAGAAGGACCGAGGACCACGGCGTTCAGGGTCTGGGGGGGGGGTGGCATTTGGGTCAGAGTGAGCATCCTGATTCGAGCCTCCCTGGCGCTTAGTTTTCCGTCTCTGTTCTGTTAAAACGTGACTGAAGTCACTAAGAGGCGCGTTTCCCTCGTCAGTTCTGTGGGCCTGGCAGACCCAGCCTGTGGTTCCGGTCCTCCTGCCAGTGACGGTTATGAAACGGTTGGTTCGTGCGAAACTCCGACACGCGGACACAAGCCTGGGTTGGGGGTTGGTGTGAAACTGAGGAGCACAAGAAATTCTGTTTCTTTTAGACCAGCATTAAAACAACAAAAGACGGAAAGTTCTTCTGAGCTCAGAAGAAGCCCCTCCTTCTGAGCTCAGAAGAAGCCTGAGGACCTTTGACCCCACCTGAGAGCTCCTCTGCTTGCTAGTCCACTTCGCTTCCTACGGCTGCTACACGTGTAAGTGTCCGCCTGACGGTGAGTTTGCAGGGCGTTTACACCCTGGCAGCCTAGCAGAGCCAGTGAACCTTCACTTACACCCTCGTGTCTGTGCATCCATTGCTCTCGCTTAGCTGGTATACCTTATGATGTAGCCTCTGTCTCTAAAACAAATAAAAAAATAATAATACTGGGGCCAAGCAGGGGGCTGTGGAGAACTGTGGTCCTACCTGAAGAAGCAGATAGCAGGAATGCTCAAAGTGACCATCAAACGCAAAGCAGTGCTGGACTCTCGTAGAAGAGGGTTCAGATGGTCGGTGCTGAGGGTCTGTGTGGCAGCGCAGATACCAAAGTTACTGGAGAATGTCTTTTTAATTATGCGACTCTTGCCACTTTTCGGGTCGGCAACAAACTCTGCAGGAGATGGGAGATCCCTGTCTTGTATGCCTATACTTTGTTAATGTGACTGGGTCATATGTTCATGGGTTTGGAGGAGGGGGGGGGGCATTTTTTTATTTTCCATTTTGCAGTCTTGTTTCTGCTGAAGCATTTGAGCTGAACTACATGCCAAAGAGTTGTGACTGATAAATGAGAAATGTGTTTGTTTTTTTTAAAGGTAAATTTGTTATCTTGTGCACATTTACCGATCATGTATAATTCATGAACACAGGAACATAATCTGTATACATTTGCACAAAGCTCTCACTGTGTACATATGCATATATAGCATTATCATGTGTTTACATATCTTTTAATCTTTTATTTATACCTGTGCATGTGCCAGATTTTTGGGAGGAGAAAAGGCGTGACAGACAAATGTGTCTGATATGGTAACGCTTTTCATTAGCTGCACCCTTATAATACCTTTATAATGCATTTGTAGAGCATTTAGTGCATCTTCATAATGTACTCATAAAGCATGCCTAATGCGTTCATAGAACATTCATAAGCGGCATGTAAGTACACCTTAACATTCTAACACACTTTAACAGCTGTAATATAGATGAATAACAAACATTATAATTGTATAATCATATAGTGTTTGTTCTTAATGTATAATAAAAATGTTAAGGATGTTAGGATGTTAAAGTGTACTTACATGCTGCTTACGAATGTTCTATGAACGCATTAGGAAGGTGCCATAAATGTTCTACGAATACACTATGAAGGTAGTGTTAGAGTAAAGCGTCACCGATAACATTGTGTTTCTTTGGGTGTGGGGCCGATTAAAGAGAACTAGCCTAGTCCTTTACTTTCATTCTTGGCTCTGAAAAAGTTGTGCGCTGTATTGAATTGGACAAGAGTGGATCAGTAGTTGATATAAAACTATTTGCGTGAATGACCCAAGATATCACCTCCCCCCGTGGCATGGTGGACCGGTTAGGTGAACCCAGAAGTTGACCTTGTGTGCTTCATTTTTAGAGCAATCCTTGTCGACTTAATTATTTTCTTATGCTTCCTAATCACAGTGTTCGGTTAAAAAAGAGTTTGGTAGATTCCAAGAAGACTGTGGCCCCATCCAGGAGGAGGAATGTCATGATCAGGTTTTCTCGTTTCCAATACAAAATGACCAGGTACAGAAATAATAAAAAAGTAATTATACTGTTTTTCTGTTTTATTTGTAAAATATGTGTTGTGTTCATTCTTAAAATTGGTAGTGACCAGGATTTCTAAAAATAATTGCCCATGATTTTCTCAGCAATGTTTTAATTTCCTAGTTTTTAAGAGATGTAATTAGCACACAATTTGACTTGTTGATATTAAAGTGGGTTTGTGTTTTATGCTTATGTCTGTTAATTTCCTTTAATATGCAACCATGTGGTCAAATTTTAAGGTACTTAACTAATATGCCACCGGCTTCCCCAGTGATCGTTAGATATTTAGGTGGTGTGTGGTTCTTCCAGTTAGTAATCGGTCACTGTGTCCAGAAAGCTGTGGTGTTGGAGCCTGCAGCCAGAAGAGTTGGGCCATTGAGCAAGGCCTCTATCCCCAGCTGCTCCAGGGGGCTGACTCTATTAAGCTGTCTGTCACTGAGATCAAGACATATGCGACAACCAAAGAATCCCTATGCAAAAATAAAATGAAGAACCTTATCTCATGTAGGTCCCAGGATCATCCCTATAGCTCCAAGGAATGTAGTATCGCTTGTAGTTTGAGTCCATAGAACCTCACTAGATGATCACATTTGGTTTCTTGTTCTGGAGTAAATTGTCAAAACTGTATCTTTGCCCTGTAACCTGTATGTTACAGTTGATGTGTCCTGTATGGCTTGTATACCTTATGTCTGTCTCACAAACATTACCTGAATCTGTAGCATTATCTGTACCAGTTTAGGCAAGAACTCATGTGCTATTTGGGGATATTTATGATTTCTTCAAAACTTTGCTTTGCTGTATTGCAAAACTGTGTTTTATCGCTGAAGAACAAGATTTCCAATAGACTGATCATTGTTTTAAGGAGATATTTTAAGAATTATACCCATGTATTTTTTCATGATGAACAATAACCAGTCTATTCTTTTTTTTTTACACCCTTATTTACTGTTTTCTGAAGATATATAGTGGTTTTTGTGGAAACCTGTAGAACTTATCTTTTGACCACAGGTATGTCAGACTAGTCAATGGTAGGTATACTAGTACATACTGAGTTTCAGACTCAGACCAAAATTTCAATTGAAACTAGCTGAACATCCAACAGCTGTTCAAAAAATGTGACAGGAGAAGACGAATCTTAAGCAGGAGAACATCGTATAGAATGTTGTAAATTATTCATTTATGTCTGACAAATATTTAATGCAACTTTTATGAAGGCAATGAAAAGTTCATTTTGCCGTTTGTCACGAAACAGATGTTAACGCTAGATCAAAATAATGTGTGAGTATAGGAATGGAATTTGTAAAATTAACATTCTCTGACATATTACATAATGCCTCACATATTGATCCCGCCAGGACGTGGGATCTGACAGATGTACTAATTGCCCTGCCACACGCTTACTGTTAGACGTACAGCACACCGGCCACATTATTGATCTTTATTTTGAGGAGGGGGGGGGTGTTTAAAAAGAGATGTAAAAAGCACGGTTTTCCTCCGCCTCGGAGGATTTTCGCGTCAGATTCGGCGTGACGCACGTCGGCCTGTGTTACATGGGTTTGCGTAGGGCGTGATTGCGCGGCCCCTCCCCCTCCACAGTCTATCTGGGAAAAAAAAAAGAAAAAAAAAACTTTTTGTATCGAAGGAATCAACAGCCGCCATCTTGTCGCGGCTGAGAACCGAGCTTTCGGCGTAGCGTTATTTTTTTTTATTCGGAAGCGGAGCATCCGAACCGACGCCGGATGGTTTTAGACCGCCGAGCGGCGGAAGCTTGCCCGAATTTAACGAGGTTTATTGCAAAATAATATTAATATTATTATTAACGCCGGGCGCTGGCTCGGGCTTTCCGTCGGCTAGAAAACCCCAGTGTATCTGTTTTCCCCTTCAGAAAGCGCCGCTTCTCTCGGCTGCTCGGTTCCCAGCCGTATTGTTTACCGGGAGCCACCGCTGGGGAGACAGTGGAGGGGCGACGAAATAGCGGCAGTATCGGTCTTTTCCCTCGCCGGTGTCCTTTACCGGAGACCTATATGCATTTTGCAGCAAATGGATTGACGTCAGAAAAAATGGTTATTTAAAGATGCGAATTTAAGGACTCGCGGGGGGGAAGGAGCAGAAAAACCCCTCGCGGGTGGTTTTTAAATTTATTTTAAATTTTAATTTTCGTTTTTTTCGAGGTACAATAAATTTGGGGGGCGATTATTAATGATAATAATGTGGGTGTTGGGTGTTGGATTATCATGGGGTGAATGGCGGTGGCGAAGCGGGGCGCTGTTGCTGCTTTTTTGAAGCGTTTCTCCGCTCGCTGCTAGCCTACTAGCCGGCTAGCAGATACACCCCCCTCCCATTTTAAACGTGCGGGGCGGCCTGTCTGGATTTCACCCGCTGCTGCGTGTGTGGGATTTCCATCTTATTACTTTACAATTTTTAAACCTAAAAAATTACACCCGATTATCTGAGAAGAGAGGCGCGGTACCCCCCAGAATGGCAGACTTGTTGGACGTCGGACCCCCAAACCCGAAGCGGCCAAAGCTGAATTCACCTGCGCTGTCCGCCTCCGATGGTCCAGGTGAGGAAGGCGCTCTTCCGTGATGGGTAAAGCAGTCGGAGATGTTTCAGTCCTTAAGGCTCAGTGCATTGGGTGTTCGGCCGGATCGCCAGGTGTACTGCTTTTCATTTTACATCTTAACTTATGCACGTAGCCGTTCCTTGGTCGATCTTGACAGTTCCAGCCCTCCGCAATCATGGATGCATCTCCCCAGCGGTTCATCAACTGCATGCGTTTTACAGTGGGACAGTGGGGCTCTCTTTTTGGGAATGGGCATGGAGCAGCTAGGCACGGTCATCTTTGCTGTGTGGGGTCCAGGCGAGCCCCGTACGGGCGTCCGTCTCGCTGAAATGTTATTACGGTCCGTCTAATGCGTGAAGACATAAGCTAGTGTCGGCTAAGCGGCGATCTGACGGGGTTCATTCAGAGAAGCTCCTCCAGTTTGCTCCTAAGAATAATCCATGTTTTGTTAATTTATTTTTTTGCTGGTGTCATAAACTTTAGCGCCATTTACGGATGGGAGAAATGCGCTTTGCCTGTCAGCTGTGAAGCGTGTCCTTTTTCCACGAAATTACACTTTATTTTATCAGCATCGGGAAACAAACTGTTCCTATCTTTGTGACTGAAGTTGGATGATGCTCTTACTGGATCTGGGGAAGTCTGAGGGGGGTCCGACTCCATGTGTCTTTGCGATAGCGTCGAAGAATTTAGCTTCGTCGGGGACGTGATTTACTGCAAACGTAGCTGTGATAGAAATAGGCACGCCACAGTAATTCCTATGACTTAAATTAATGCGTTTTGTGGTGCCATTTTTATTTTTGAGTGAGGGGGTGGGCGTGTCGATTCTGCCCGCTTAATAGGGGAGATTATTTCGTCTCAAGTAACGCAATATTTCATAGCCTTACCCCCCTTCCCTATGTTTCGTGCATTTTGCAGTCTTCGGCGTAGTGACTGCCGGAGCCATTTCATCCTGGATAAGCTATGCAACCAAACCAACCTGTAGAGTTGTGTTGAGCAGTTAATGTCCTCCAAGGCAGTTGATGTAGCATTATAGTGGAAGGTTTTATCACCGGCTCATTGCCGGCTCTTTTTTTTGTGTGGCATCCCTTGGTTCGGTGTTGTCTGGTTTGTCAGCCTATTCTTTGAGCTTCAAGGGCTGTTGCATTACTTAGATGCTTCTTAAGATTACAAAGGCATTGACTCCACTTCCAGCTCAACAGTGTTAAGTAGACCCAGTCAAAGCATTCCCGTACTTTGTGTTGGAGGTTCTGGATGCGTTTTACAGGGAGTTGATGCATCATTTGTCGGAACATACAGTCGATCTACGTATGGCATGCCGGATTAACTTTCATGAACACCTTCCTAAAGAACTGGTTTATAGGGACAAGTCTGACCATTACAGTTAAATATTTTGATAGTGACTTTGACAGCCGCTGGAGATAGTTTTTCTGAAGAATTCATTTCGCATCCAGTTGCACGCAGCACAATTTTAATCGATCAGTTTTTGTACTCTAAATTGGATATTCTGGCAGTTTGTACAGTGGGTCCCATAGGCACTAAGAAATGTGCTCTGAGAAATTAACTAGGATTATTTATGTAAATGTCCAACCGGAAATGGGAATATTTAACCATAATAACTGGTTCTAATGAAGGCATTTGCTGACAGAATAGATCTGGATAGTCATGCTTTTTTATTTCTTGCTTGTTTCACACAGTACATAATTCGCCATTTGGTTTTAGGTGTCTGAAGGTGTTTGAAATGCCACCCTGTAGAATTCTCAAGTAATACTGAGCAAGTCAGATTCAGACCTTGCAACAATATTTGTGTGGTTAGTTTAACTGTTTTGATTGGCTATGATGATATTTGGATGATTTACATTTATATTAGATTTCTTTATATAGCAAATGCTTTTGTCCAAAGCCACATACAGCTAGGCCGATAAAGCATCAGGGCTGTATTCATTGTGGAATTTACCATGGTGCACTAATGAATAAGAGGCAAAAAGAATGTAGTTAAAATTCAAAATATACTTTCTGTTGAGTTGTGCTGTTATTGGTAAGATTGTGTGGGGAATTGTGTTGGTGGGTCTTTCTAGGGATTTTAGGATTTGGTGTTTCCAGCTTCTGTCCTTCAGTTTCAGTACTGCTTAATGATTTTGCACACTTCAAAGGCATTGTAAAGTTAAGTGTGTCTGTTTGACTGGATGGAATTCTGAATTATTTTGTAGCTCAGCGCTGATGTTCCTTTGAATAGAATGCATGTCAGAATCTGTAGATGTTTAGCACATTTTTAATCTCTTGTGTCTTGAATATTCAGCAGAGTAATCTAAAAATTGTTCAAAGCTGTATTACTCCAAAAATAGTCATACTTTTCATTAGCATATTTTTAGTAAATGTTTTTGATGAATGAGTCTCTACCTTTAGCTCAGTTGACTCTGCCATATATTTTTTTGTAAGTACATCAAATCAGGTTTACACACCCATGAGCATTAGCCCTCATTTTTCTCTCTAATGCTTACACTAGTGGTGCACGTTAAATGATGTGGACATTTTGGCTGATGCTGGGAACTGATATATTTTTGTCTAATATTACAGATACTTATAATGGACTAATCTCTAACCTCTACTGATTTGTAGTGAAGCTGATGCTAGTGATGATATTTCCTAAGATTCTCTGAATGTATGTAAGCAACATCATCATTATAAGGCGGAGAGTGAGACATCAGTGAAGTAATGCAGACCTGGGAGACTGTAGTGAGGTTCCAAGTGGCGAAAAATTTCCTTTATTTTAGTAGTTGTGTTTTTATCTCTGGTGCTGCTAACTTAGCATGTTGGATAAGGTCTAAATATTGGCTTACATTGTCGACCAGGACACATGACACATGTCTTGATTTTTAGCAAGCACTGACCAGTCCGATAAGTTAACTGATATATTGTGCATCTCTAGTTTTTGCGTGACACATAGTGCACTGCTTGTGTGTGTAATGGGGTAGCATTTCTAGATTTTGCAAAAATGAAGAGCCTCACTGGTGTTGAACTTGGCTCTGATAGACTTGGCTTCTGTGTGCTTTAAACGTTGACCAATTGTAGTCTCCACCTAAGGACAGCTGTACTCTTTCAATGTTCTGTGTCATTGGAGAAGTAATCAAACAGGAGCTCACCCATATTAATTAACACGCAAGATCTTCAATCACTTCTGAGACCCCCCTCCAGTCCTTACAGTGGAACACCACTAGGTAAGCAATAGAAATAGAATTGGTCTCTTCCTTTTTGTTAGCCTTGAGGTTAAAAAAAGCAAACTCAAATTAATTTTGGAACTTCATCTGTGTGACTGAAAAAATCTTCAGAATTTGCTTTGTGCTGATTTGTGGTATCCCAGTAATAGGGTAAGATTTAATGTACACTTGATGCGTGTAGTGGGAAAAATGTTTTCATCTCGCTTGTTCATTTGGAGTTGGTTTTCTGTTCCTCAAGCTGTTCTGTGTTGTGACAGATTCCTTAATAATGGAGCATGGTTAATTATACGTTTTATTATTCGGAATTCTGGCAGGAAGTACTTACACTCGTTTTGCTTAAGGTATTAATTTGTGTTTTTCTGGGGTTGTGTTGGACTTTGTTGGCATTGTGTCATGGACTGTCAAATGGATTTAGATAAAAGGGTAAGGCATCTTCTCATTAAGTGTGCAACATTTCCCTTTATGATGTACTGTGAAGGTCTCGCCATGCACTAGGTATATACCCTTAGACCTTAGTTAGACTATAAATGGCCATTAAAAATGCCGTGATAAGGATTTTCGTTTTTGTTTCTGGCTTTTAAGATTTTACTCCCTGCTAACATGAAAGTAGAGGTTACGTTTCGTAGTGTGCAGTTTCATGAAAGGACCCAAAGGACTATTTAACATCAGCTTTAGTGAATCAACTAAATTAATCTGAAGCAGAGTAATTCCAATTATCAGTAGTCTCTCGCCAAAAGGGTGCATTTTTATTTGTGCATTGTGGCTTTCTCATCACTGGCAGCTGCATTTTGATGTGGCTTCTCTGAAGTACAATCCTTTTCTCTGCTTTCCTTTCTATTGGTAATCTTTCCTCCTGTTCATTCTTTCCTGATGTGTTCCACACTTTTTCACTACAAGTCTGGATAAAGGAGCAAAACTGCAATAGAATTTGGTTGGGTATACTGCAGCAATGCAACATCAGCATGTCATGCCTGTTGTTCGTGTGCATGCCCTTAACTGTTCAGCTGCTGTTCTGAGCTTTGTTAGTCACTGGCTTAATCTGATTTCTTTAAAGTAACTGCTGACTGAAAGCAATGGGGAGAAAATGATTCAGCGTAGATGGTTAACCAACTTAACCAGGCATTGCAGCTGTTTGGCTTTCTTTCCACAGTCCATTTTGTGGTCGAGCAATGCAAAGGTGTCGGAGTTTGGGGCCTCTGTCATTTCCCACTGTCAGGTATCATTGTCACTCTGGTGACAGTGGCAGATAAAAGGTCACTTAAGAAAATACTGGACATTATGGACTATGTCAGTCACCCTCTGCACACTGTCATAAGCAACCAGAGGAGTTCGTTCAGTGACAGGTTGCTTCTCCCTAAGTCTAGGACCAATAGACTTAGAAACTCCTTCGTCCCACATGCCATCAAACTGTACAACTCCTCGCTGGGTGGGAAGGGGAGTGGAAACAGGAGGACGGAGGAATAAGGGGAGAAACAGGAAT
>JABJVO010000093.1:4606980-4636835 GCA_026770805.1 Boulengeromyrus knoepffleri
CGCGTCAGGCCCCACCCCCATGCAGGGGACTCCGCCCACCCCAGCCCAGCCGCGCACGCCTCTGCCGCCCCAGCCGGATCCCGTTGCGCAGATCCAGCAGCCGCCGTCTGCGCAGCCGCAGCCCCCCACCACTCCGGTGAGAGTCGGGTCGTTTTGCAGACCGCTTTTCATTTCCCTTTAATCCCCACTTCGCTTTTCACCTTAGTGGGTAACATTCTGCGCCTGTTGTGTCTCCCGCAACCCCCTCCCCCCCCCCCCAATCCCGTCGCCCAGCTTTCACAGGCTGCGACCGGTGCAGACAACCGTGTTCCCACTCCGTCCTCCATGCTGGGGGGGGACCTGCACTCTCAGCACGCCCTACCTGAGCGGCCTGTTCACGAGCCCAAACCTGAGCCCCGGGACGAAGAGCAGGATTTCCAGTCCGGAGGGTTGAAGTTGGAGCCCAAAGCGGAGGTGTGTGTCGATGCAGGGGACTGGCCAGTGAGTTCGGCCGGGCGTGGGTCTGGGTGGCGTCTCTGCCCAAAGGCACGGTAGTATGAATCATAACAGGACACGGCAGAACTACTCCTTGCTAAAACGTACTGTAATCTTCTCAACCTCTGTGATTCCTGCCTCCCCCAATATCCAGATCATCTAGAGGGTGGTAAAGATGAATGACATAAAACTGCAGCCATTACATTTTGTGGAGTTGTTACTCACTGAAACTGTGCCTTTTTCTGCTCACTGTGGCTAATGTTTGAATCAGACTCTGTTTTAATGACTTTCTAAATGCCACAGTGAGTGTTCAACATACGGGATGCCGTTTTTTTTTAATGAAATCATTGGCTGTGAAGCATTCGGTGATTACAATGATGGACTTAAACGACTCATGATTAGTTTTAATTGCTTCAAAACCTTCCCAAAATGTTTTTCATATCCTCCGAGCGGCTGCATAAGTGATTAAATTAAAAACGACGTGTACTTCTGAAGAGGTGGCTTCTGGGGCACGAGCACCACGTTTGGGAATGTTTATACTGACTGTTTACTGACTGACTGACTGGAACTCCAGCTTCATATGGAATTTCTTAGCTAAACAGGAAGTAAGTGTGATATTTACCTAGCGAAATTAAGTGCCTCTATGAAAACGCAATAAATACAAGCTCAAGTACAGCATCGTGCTAACAACTTAAAGGTGATGGGTTCAAATCCCAGAGAGCGAACACAAATCGTAACTATAAGTTGCTTTAAATGATAGTATCGGGTAAATGAATAAAAGGTAAATTTTATATATATATTTAAAGCTCAATAGCCACTGATTGAAGGAATGCTTTATTATGAGATTTGAGCTCTGGCCCCCCCCTTTGTTCTTAAATGCTTTGTCCTTTGTCTGTTAAACTTTTTTTTTTTTTTTTTTTTTTAAAGGTGAGGGGGCCATTTAGAGCTGCCTTGGTATGGCCCTTCAGCCCCAGTTATGTACTGCTCTCCCGGCCCAATTCTGCATGGGCAAAGAGACCAAACAAATGAGGCGTTCAAATTCCAGATTTTTTCTTTCGAGCTCCACATCTGAGGAACGCTGCCACGAAGAGCGATGGCTTCGGCGCTGCTGGTTTGAGTTTTGAGACCCATGTGCTCATATCTTCCACAGACAGGTTTAATAATGCTAAATGTCACTTTGCTCTTTTTTTGTCCAAAGGCTGTAATAACGTAACATTCTAAGGCATCTTACCATCTAAAATGTCACAATAAAGGAAATTAGTACCAGGCAAAGGCAAAGCCTGCATCTTCATGTATTCGCCCCCGACTGCCTGCAAAACAGTTTCTGAAGTCACCACCGTGGAGCACTGTGGATCTTCTGCCTTCCGCTTGCCGTTGAGTGTCTTGCCTTGTGTTTGCATCACTAGGAATGATGCGGAAAGTCAAAAAGGAATTTCGATCTGCGTGGCGGAGATTAAATGTGGGTTGCGTTTTGGAACTCTTGGCCTACGCTCTGCCTCTGCTCTTAGTCTGTTTGCCGTAGTGTGAGTTAGAATCCAGCACCTCGCATTTCATATTGGTCAGCCAGCCCATCCAGAGATCACTGGCTCTGTGGGACGGGTGTGGCCGCTGTGCCGTGTGACCATCTTGGACCACTGTGTGCATCCAGATGGAGAATCATTCTTTTATTAACACTGAAATTTTCCCAGCCCGTTTCTTAATGTGAAATGACAATCGGCAAAGGACTGCAATGCAGAGTCACACCTGAAAGTTTGCAGTAGCTATTTTAACTTGAACCTGCTTGCAGTTTCTTTGCCAAGAGTAGGATTTCCAGTCTAATAGTAAACTGGCATGTTTCATTCCCTTAAACAGTTTTAATATGAAAGTCCTGTACAAGTCTCGGGGATGACAGATCAGCCCTCGGACGTGCAGTCTGTCTGTCGTTTTCAGCCCCATTGATGTTCTGGCAGACAGGACTGTGGCCTATAGCTCTATGTTATCCGTGCCACAGAATTGGCTGTTTGTGATGCTTCACCTCGTCTCTCCGCTTAATGTTTGGGCTCTGCCAGGCAAAGCTGGCGTCTCCAGCTCCTGTTTTATTTCACGTTCAGCCAATCTTTCCAAAAACCAGTGATGGCGAAATGCTGCAGGTTCAAATCCCATGACACTTCCACGGAATGGTTTGGTTTCAGATGAGTGAAATACGATATTCTGGCAAAATGTCATGTAATTCTGAATAGCTCTGAGGTCAGTGTGCTTAGTCAGAGGCCTGAAACTTCCCCTTGTTTCCTTTTTTCTCCTTCAGTCGGAGGACGACTCCTCATCCATGGTGAAGAAGGAGGATCCAGAGGGCTCCGACTTCAAGCAGGAGCCCATGGATGTGGAGGAGAAGGTAGAGGTGAAGCCAGAGCCCAAGGAGGAAGATGAGGAGGGCGGGGCCAACGGCTCCACCACATCCACACCCGCCTCACAGTCCCGCAGGAAGAGTAAGAACATGGGCCCGTCTCGCTGTCTTTGTCCTGGCTGGCTGGCTTTCTCACCGGGACGGTTTCGTTTTTGTGACTGATCCAGGTTATTCTTTGTCTCATGTTTTTTTCACCCAAATGTTCTTTTTCACCTCACTGCTGTAACACCTCCTGCCTGCCCGCCGCTGTCCAGTCTTCAAGCCCGAGGAGCTGCGCCAGGCCCTGATGCCCACGCTGGAGTCCCTGTACCGCCAGGATCCTGAGTCGCTGCCCTTCCGGCAGCCTGTGGACCCCATGAGGCTGGGCATCCCGGTGGGTCCTGCGGTCAGGGATCTGCAGTTAGGATACATCTACCTGTCTAATTTGTCCAGTACTGGGTGAGCTTGGAAGGGCAGAGCACACCCTAGATGGTATGCCAGTCCATCACTGGGCATACACACACACACAAGAGAATTTTTAAAGACCCAAATTAACCTAGAATAGTGTTAATCAATGCAGTCCACAGGAACCCCCTGACAGTCCACAGGAACCCCCAGACAGTCCACATTTACCCGGTATCCTTGGTTGCTTGATTGTTTGGTTCATGTTTGCTGGCAAGGAGTAAAAAAATGTGTACTGTGTGCAGGGTCCACAAGCACTGTGGTGAGACATTGGTTTACAGGAATCCTGTAGGAACACAGAGAACATGCAAACTTACATGCACAGCACGGAGGGTGGACCAGTCCACAGCCCTGGAGGTGTGAGGCCCCCGGCTGCCCTCGGGTTTCCATTTTTCAGATATTTCTAAGAAATCGGGGCGCTATCCCACCGCACCAGGTACCGTACTTTCGGTACTTCAAGTAAGTACCAAAAGTATGGTACCTCAAGGTGTTGGTTTTCCACTGGTGTAAAAACTGGTACCAGCACCAAATAACATCACAGCACAAGGCGGGTATTTTGTACTCCGTTTGGAAAAATGGCTGTAGTATATTATAGATTGAGATCAGGTTGTTTCACTCCTTCATACTGTACGGACATTATAGCGCAAAAGGTTACGTTTCGCTAAAACCTTTTTACTGTGTCCTCTGCAATTTTAGTTATTCCTTTTCAAGATTGTTTAATATGCGTTTAAAAATCTTTTTAAAAATAATTTTAAAGTTTACCTTCACTGCTTTTGCACGAGCGCTGCATGTTTTCTCAGAGATATTCATAATCATTATCATCCTTACTGTTTATATCACTCATAGACGGCTTTGAAACTCCTTTTTTGAATACCTCAGTATCTAGTACAAAAAAAGTCACATGGCAAATCACATTCCAATATCGTGCTGCCCTGGGATATTATACAAAATACTTCATTTCCTGTCATGTCGTCTTGATCTTGTATCTGTTCATCCTTGAATCTCTAAATGTGTCCATGCATCCATTATTATTATTATTAGTAGTAGTAATATGATTCATATTATTGTTGTTGTTAATATTAATATTAATGCTAATTTATTTCTTTGTTTCTTTTACTTTGTTTTCTGAGTTAACTTTTTTCAAGACAGCAGTTGTGTTGTGTTCCAGAGGCAGGCTATTTACATAACCAATTAACAGAAAACATTTTAAAGTCCCATCCCAAAGTACTAAAGTACCACAAAAGTACCCCAGCTGGTTTGGTATTGTGGGTACTGGAACTTCTGGTACTGGTATTCGCCCACAAGTCAGTGGAAAAGGGAAGGTACTAAAAGTACGGTACCTGGTGTGGTGGAAAAACGTTCTTAGTTGTGGGATGTTTTTTTAATGCCTGCTGGGGCATTAAAATTAAGCCTAAGTGCCCTTTAGGGTAGAAGGAAACGGTGCAAGTTGTGGAATGTTTGGTTCTGTAAGACGGACCCATTTGATTTGTCTGTTAAATGTCTTTCATCATTGAGTTTTTCTAGCGAGTCCTGATTTACCGCCGCTGGCTGCTTGCTGTCAGGCGCTTAATGCATCATTTCTTGCACTAACAGCTACTGCAAGCTTCAGTGATGACATAGCAGCTTTCGGCCGTGAACCTTTCAATCAGCTTATTAATTCCTCACGTGTCATCAGATTAAAGGGGAAAGGAGAGGAATGGAACCAGCAGAGGTCATTGTCGTGCCTTTTATGGCCATATTCATGCTGACGGGTGATTGAAAGTCTCCCGGTGTTCACGATTTAGTGACATAAATTATAATTATGAAGCTGGCTTGGGCCCCCTTTGGGATGTCCTAGCTGTTTATGGTCCTGTTCCCCGCTGTCTGCTCCGCCAGGACTACTTCGACATCGTGAAGAACCCCATCGACCTGTCCACCATCAAGCGCAAGCTGGACACGGGCCAGTACCAGGAGCCCTGGCAGTACGTGGACGACGTCTGGCTCATGTTCAACAACGCCTGGCTCTACAACCGCAAGACCTCGCGCGTCTACAAGTACTGCTCCAAGCTGGCCGAGGTCTTCGAGCAGGAGATCGACCCGGTCATGCAGAGTCTGGGTTACTGCTGCGGGAGGAAGGTGAGTAGCCGGTGGCTGGCTGAGAGAGCTGGGGTCCAGGGGGAGGGCGGCCGAAGACGTCGTCCATTCTTTCGCGGGAAAGGTGGCATAGTGGTTAAGGTGCAGGTCACCTGATCAAAAGCTCACTGGTCTCCGACCCCCACCCCAAGACCAATGGCTGCTGTGCCCGTGGCTTGGTCTGTAGGTACTTGAGGGGGTCGAATGAGTTAGTGAAGGATTGTCCTGCATGTACTGGGGGGGGGGGGGGAGAGTGTTTACGTTTTTTTTTTTTTAGCAGATGCTTTTATACAAAGCAAACATTTACACATAACTGCGGCTAAGAGCCTTGCTAATGGGCCCAACAGTGACATCACTGGGATTTGAACCAGCGGCTTTCTAGTCACAGTCACTGTGTGCCGACCCGCAGACACCCCCTCCAGTGTCTGTGCAGACACCCCCTCCAGTGTCTGTGCAGTGGGAGGGTGCCGCTGACTTGTCGCAAGCTCATCTCCCTGTTTTCATTTGCCCCTGGCTGCGTGTGCCAGTCGTGTGACGCCACATATGAGATGTCTGCTAAACGCGTATAAACACCTGACTGCCGCGTCTCTCCCCCTCTTTCCGTCTCGCTGTCGCAGTACGAGTTCTCACCTCAGACGCTCTGCTGCTATGGCAAACAGCTCTGCACTATTCCTCGAGACGGCACCTACTTCAGCTACCAGAACAGGTGAGGCCTCGGGGGGGGGGAGGATTGAGAAAAGGGTTCCTGTGTGTTAATGTCTTATTTGTAAGCTTGGATTTAAGTTCACGCTTCACTTCTGTCCCTCTGCGACAGAGGTGCTCAGTTATTTTTCCCAGGGGTCCAAATTCCAGCATCGTCTGATAAAAAACCATGGGTGGTTTGATTCGACGAGTGGAGATTTCATCAGCAAAGGGGGGTCTGACCAGTGCGTGTGTGGATTAATCACTTGGTCTGGATTAAATTGTTTCTGTCCAGTTGCAGACTGGAGTCCACCATTTGATACCCCTTCTCTAGAGTGCTGAATTTATATGTTGCTGTTTTAAATGTGTGTACACCTTCAGTGGCCACTTTTTTAGGTACACGTAGCTAGTACTGGTCAGAACTCACCTTCGCCTCCAGAACCTTCCACTTGTGCCATTCCTGTTAGCAGCCCGTTCTCCTCTGACCCTGTTCTACTGACAGGATGTTTCCAGCCCCACAAATGCCGTGACTGAATGCTCTTTGTTCATAAAGCTGTTCCTTGGAAACTGCATGAACATCCCAGGATGGTGCACCAGTAATCACGCCACGTTCACAATCACTTTTATTAGGCTCCATAGCTGTTCTAGTTTTCAGTCAAACAGTAACTGTACCTCTTGCATTGAGTTGCAGCCGCATGATTGGCTGTTTGGATGAGCAGGTTTTTTGCATTACTGAGCAGGTTTACCTAACAAAGTGGCTGCTGAGTGTATGTAGTGTATGTGTGCCCACATATGAACTGCATCACGGGAAAATCAGAGGAGACCCCAGGCTCCAGATCTGTTCCCATTTCGCATTGGGATTTCGCAAGAGCCCAGCGGAGGAGAGAGTGGCGCCGGACAGCTGCGGCTAAATCAAGGCAGATGTTGTTCTTATTGCTTCTCCTGCGGGCTTGACATTTCTGGTAGCATTCTGTGATCCCAGCCAGCTATTGTTCCCCAGTCAGTGTGTGTCTGATGCCTTAGTTCTAATGGAAGCGAACCTTCAATTGCTATTAGTAACAGAATGCAGATGAGAGGCATCTGAAGTCATTCTGTCTGCCAGGCAACCGTCCGTTTTAACCATTCCCAGTAACGAGCATGCTCATGAGGCGAGCTGGACACCGAGCATCTCTGTGGAAGTGTCCCTCTGCTCCCCCTGCTGTTCAGTTCTTGCTACTGCAGTTGGCCGAAACTAGATTTTTATTCAGAGCTGCAGTCACAGAACCATTGGTTCCCAACCCGAGGTCTGGGCCCCTACTACGAACATATTTTTTAACAAGACAATATGACTGAGTAGTTGCTTTGTCTGCGATTTGATACAGTGCATTTCTTAAAAATCTAGGAGGGGTGTCTGTAGCAATTATCGATAAAAATTGGAGATGTTTTTGTGCTTCTAATAATGAAAAATTGGAGCTTATTACAGCCTGTTGCAGAGCTCGCTCTGGCACACAGACGGCCTTCCGAAAACAAGCTGCCCTCCTTATGTGTGTCTCAAGACCATCAGCATCGAACCCGTGCAGTTTTATGCTGCGACGAGCTACTCATGCGCACGTGTCTTTGTCCCCGGCAGGTACCACTTCTGTGAGAAGTGTTTCAATGAAATCCAGGGCGACAGCGTCACCCTCGGCGACGACCCTGCACAGCCTCAGACGTGAGCTTCCGCCGTCTGCCACAGAGCCACCTCTGATACTTCCCTTACTGTTTAGCTAAAAAATAAGATTTTTCGTCCCCATGTTGGCTTATTGAACATATGCTGGGCAGATTGTTTCTAATTTTTAAAAAGGTTGTTGGTTTCTTTCATATTAAAAATGAAGTTCTGTCTTTTTCCTTCTAGTATGATATCTAAAGAGCAGTTTGAGAGGAAGAAAAATGACACATTAGATCCAGAACCGTAAGTAAATGCTTTTTTAATACTGAAGCCCAGTGTTGAAATGTACGGAAATGTTTTGAATTGTTGTTATGACCCATTTCGTTGCTGACTGACCTGGCGTGTGACAGTGCATCCCCCACCCCCCAAATCAGATTTGTCCCAGCCATTGAGACAGACTTTTTGTTGTCCCCGCCACCAACACATGCACACTCAGGTTCGTTGAATGTAAGGATTGCGGACGGAAGATGCACCAGATCTGTGTGCTACACTACGAAGTCATCTGGCCCGCAGGGTGAGCCCGCCGCTCTCTGCTGCCGCACAGCTTTATTTCCGTTTTAGCAAGCAGGACTGGTGTCCAGTCTTCACAGCCAAGCAGGCCGCTGGGGGAAAGATGTGGCATGAGGCACACTGGTAGTGTGGAAGTGAGAGCTTGCACACAGCTAGCAATTGCAGGAAGACGTGGCCAGTGTCCTGTAGCGAACAGCTAGCAGTTGCGGGGAGAGAGGGCTAGTGCTACTGTTACCTTTCCCAATTGGCTGCTTGACTGATGATAGAATTATCGTTTGACAGTTTCATCTGCGATGACTGTCTGAAGAAGACTGGGAGAACAAAGAAGGAGAACAGGTTTTCTGCCAAAAGTGAGTGTGTGTGTGTTTTTTTTGTATTTGTGTTTTTGGGATTAAGGGCTTGCGCTGAGAGCCATCCACTCCCAGTCATCCCAGTCTCTAGACATCCCCTCGTACCCTCAAAGTTGTTGGTATTCTGGGTCTTCCTGCCTTTCTTTACGTTTTAGGATGGTTTGTGGGTCACTCCGGAAGCAAGCCTCTCGATCCACTGACACTCGTGGCTTGCTGATGTTGGCAATGTGTAATCCTGGGGCCTCATCATGGTACGTGTCCATACCACCACCCACAGGGCTGCAGACCACCAAGCTGGGAACGTACATAGAAGACCGGGTCAACAAGTATCTGAAGCGGCAGAGCCACCCAGAGGCCGGGGAAGTGTTCGTGCGAGTGGTGGCCAGCTCCGACAAGACGGTGGAGGTCAAACCCGGGATGAAGTCCAGGTAAAAGACTCATCAGCTAACCTGTGTTTCACCTGCATTGCCCTCAAAGGTGGAAATGGTATCATCACTGGAATATCTGACTGGAGCCTATATAAAAGTACATTTTTGTCCTAAAGTTTGGCTTTCCATGAGTGAAATATTCTGTGCCCTTGTCTTAGGGTACTTACGGTTATCTCGGGGTAAGTCACCTCTAAAGACCCTTCTGTTACTCTGCCAGGTTTGTGGATATAGGTGAGATGGCAGACAGCTTCCCCTACAGAACCAAAGCACTTTTCGCTTTTGAAGAGATAGATGGAGTGGACGTGTGTTTCTTCGGAATGCATGTCCAGGAGTACGGCTCGGACTGCCCCTTTCCCAACACCAGGTGAGCATCCGGGCTCAGGGCATCCTGGCTTACCCCCGTAATAAGGAACAGACAGAACTTGCCTGTCATGTGTTGGATCGTTCAGCTACTCTTCCAGGTGCTTAACAGGAATACATCCTCTTCCTCCTTCAACAGACGGGTATACATATCATACCTCGACAGTATTCACTTCTTCAGGCCCCGGATCCTCCGAACTGCAGTCTACCACGAGATCCTGATTGGTTATCTGGAGTATGTCAAGAAGCTTGGGTAGGTTCGGGCTTGTCAAAGGCCTTACGAATGTGATGCAGCCAATTGGGTGCCAAGTACCAGTAATATTTCATTGGCCGATTTGTAAATCGCCATTAAATTTGTTACAGTCAATATGGTGAGATCAGATTGCTGAAGTGTCGCCTGTCCTCACCTGTGCAGGTACGTCACAGCACACATCTGGGCCTGCCCGCCCAGCGAGGGGGACGATTACATCTTCCACTGCCACCCGGCAGACCAGAAGATCCCCAAGCCCAAGCGGCTGCAGGAGTGGTACCGGAAGATGCTGGACAAGGCCTTTGCTGAGAGGATCCTACATGACTATAAGGTTGGCTGCCATCATCACAGTATCTCAGTCCAGACTGTCTCGCTCCTGTTTCTTTTGTTTGCTTTGTCATGGGCAGGAGAGGAATCGGCCTGGCTCTCTTTGATGCTGCGTGGTCACTGTGGTGTGTTATGCTTGAGTTAGTCATTGAACATTGTACAGCCTCCTACAATAGACTAAAAAATGCATGATGCATGAGCTCTACTAACTTAGCTCTTCTGTGTTTTGTCCATGTGCACATTCAACAGGACATCTTCAAGCAAGCAACGGAGGACCGGCTGACCAGCGCCAACGAGCTTTCGTACTTCGAGGGCGACTTCTGGCCCAATGTGCTGGAGGAGAGCATCAAGGAGCTGGAACAGGAGGAGGAGGAGCGCAAGAAGGAGGAGAACACGGCAGCCTGCGAGCCGCCAGAGGTTTGTCATAGTGGGGGGGCAAAGGGGGGGCCGAATGCAGTCTGAGCCTGAGTCTGAGGCATGTTTGTGAGCATATGCAAGCAAAGTAACATCTCACCCGTAGTTCTATTCAAGCAGCGATGTTTAAAAAAGTGCATAAAACACGTCAGTGAATTCTGTGCTCATCCTCTAGAACAGGGGTCTCCATTTCCGGTCCTGGAGAGCTGCTAGCCATTACGTTTTCTATCCTATCTGGCTTCTGATGAGCCACATCTGTTCTTGAGTAAATGCCAGGTAGGAGAGTAAACGTACTGGATAGTAGCTCTCCAGGACCGGAGTTAGAGACCCCTGCTCTAGAAAAATAAGGACCTGTCAAAAGCTCCCCAGTGATTTCAGTTTTTATATGGAGTAGGTGTGGATTCCTCAGAAATAGTTAACATGCATAATATTTTCCTGGAATGGCTCTTGCCATGTTCCTCCCAAGGGCTCAGGGAGCTCCTAAGATTGTTTCCCATATTATTTGTGTCTTATTTCAATGCAGTATAGGATGCTAACTCTAAATGCCCCCCTTCCACTATCTCGTAAAAATGTTTCGTGAAGAGTGAGTTTCGGCCGTAATTGCTGCTATGGGGTTTAACACTATGAGGCTCGAGCCTGGCTAGTTGTGCTTGCCTCTGGTTACACGTGCCTGTGTTTGCTCTTCCCAGGGGACACCAGGCGACAGCAAGAACGCCAAGAAGAAGAACAATAAGAAGACTAATAAAAACAAAAGCAGTCTAAGCCGGGCCAACAAGAAGAAGGCCGGCATGCCCAACGTAGCGAACGACCTGTCCCAGAAGCTCTATGCCACCATGGAGAAGCACAAGGAGGTGAGTCATGGTGCCTGTCACACTTCTGAGATTTTCTCCAGTAATCTGCAGATGTTTTGCTGGTCCCATCCGGAGGTGGAATCCTGTAGGAATCACCAGGGTTTGACCACAAGCCTGCATTCCTCCTGTTACCTGGGGACTGTGACTCTTGGCCCATTCCAGGTGTTCTTCGTGATCCACCTGCATTCGGGGCCCATGGTGAACACGCTGCCACCCATCATGGACCCGGACCCGCTGCTGACGTGCGACCTGATGGACGGGCGCGACGCCTTCCTGACGCTGGCGCGCGACAAGCACTGGGAGTTCTCCTCGCTGCGGCGCTGCAAGTGGAGCACCATGTGCATGCTGGTGGAGCTGCACCACCAGGGCCAGGACCGCTTCGTCTACACCTGCAACGAGTGCAAGCACCACGTGGAGACGCGCTTCCACTGCACCGTCTGCGAGGTACACCCCGCCTGCCTTGTTTTAAAGACGCATGAAGCCCAGCCTTGCTTTCTTCTGCTGACATTCTGGCTCGTTTCTCCCTCCAGGATTTCGACCTGTGTATCAACTGCTACAACACTAAGGGCCACGAGCACCAGATGGTGAAGTGGGGCCTGGGACTGGACGACGACAGCAACGGCCAGGGGGGCGAGGCCTCCAAGAGCCCGCAGGAGAGCCGCCGCCTCAGCATCCAGCGCTGCATCCAGTCACTGGTGCATGCCTGCCAGTGCCGCAACGCCAACTGCTCGCTGCCGTCCTGCCAGAAGATGAAGCGCGTGGTGCAGCACACCAAGGGCTGCAAGCGCAAGACCAACGGCGGCTGCCCCGTGTGCAAGCAGCTGATTGCGCTCTGCTGCTACCACGCCAAGCACTGCCAGGAGAACAAGTGCCCTGTGCCCTTCTGCCTCAACATCAAGCACAAGCTGCGCCAGCAGCAGCTGCAGCACCGGTTGCAGCAGGCGCAGATGATGCGCCGGCGCATGGCCACCATGCAGGGCCGTGGCGCCCCCCAGAGCTTGCCCTCCCCGCCTACCTCAGCGGCCACACCCGGCACACCCACCTCCCACCAGCAGCCTGGCACACCGCAGACCCCGCAACCCCTGCCTCCGCCACCATCTCAGCCAACCACACCCAGTGGCGGCGTCCTCTCTCCCGCCTTCCAGGCCGGCACACGGGCCGGCCAGCCCCCGGCCCCCGCCTCTCAGGGCAAGCCACAGGGCCCGCAGGCGTCACCCTTGCACCAGCAGCAGTCCCCCCTGCCCCAGCAGCCCCAGGTGCCACAGCCCCAGCCTGCCCAGCAGCAGCAGCAGCAACTGCAACCACAGCAGCAGCAGCAGCAGCCACCACCAGCTGCGGTGAAGATGGCGCGGCATATCGAGCGTGTCGCCCAGGCGCAGCAGCAGAACCAACATCTCGGCTACCGGGTCAACATGAATGGCTTGCACCAGCAGCGCCCGCCGGGGCCTCTGCCGGGCACCATGCAGCTAGTTGGCCCTCGTGGTCCCCCAGTCATGCAGGCCGTGCCACCCGGCCAGTGGCCCGGAGGCCCTCAAGGGCCCATGCAGGCTACACTGTCCCCACAACAACAGCAACAGCAACAGCAGCAGCAAGTCCCTCCTCAGCAGCAACTTCCTCCCCAGGGTCCCCAGGCAGCCATGCCCATGCAGAGGCCCCTGATGCCCCAGCAACCACCCCGCATGCCTGGGGCTGCTCCGCCGCCACAGGGCCCCTCACAGCAGACACCCCAGCAGGGGGGCCCCATCGCTGCTGCCGCTTTGCAGGACCTCCTGCGCACACTCAAGTCACCCAGCTCACCGCAACAGCAGCAGCAGGTCCTCCGCATCCTCAAGTCCAACCCGCAGCTCATGGCCGCCTTCATAAAGCAGCGGACTGCCAAGTACCAGGCCAACCAGCCACCGCAGCAACAGCAGCAGGCCCCGCCACCGCAGCAGCCCCCCCAGGGCATGCACACAGGCCCGTCCAACCTTGCCGGCCTGGCCCCCGTGCCTGGCGGGGCGGTGCAGCGGCCCGGCATGCCCCCCCAGCCACCTCAGCAGGGCATGGGAACTCTGGTGCCACAGGGGCAACTGATGAACCCCGGACACAATCCCAGCCCACAGCTCCAGGAGCTGTACCGCCGGCAGCTACTTCAGCGACAGCAGCAGCTGCAGGGCACCATGGCCCAGTCCCACGGCCAGTTCCCTCAGACCCAAGCCTCCACTGCAAGCTACTCCCAGCTCCGCATGCAACAGCAGCAGCAGCAGCAGCAACAACAGCAGCAGCAGCAGCAGCTGGCCATGCAGGGTGGTGCCGGGCCAATGGGTCAGCAG
The DNA here is from genome assembly GCA_026770805.1 of Boulengeromyrus knoepffleri. NCBI lineage: Eukaryota > Metazoa > Chordata > Actinopteri > Osteoglossiformes > Mormyridae > Boulengeromyrus > Boulengeromyrus knoepffleri. The sequence goes on from JABJVO010000093.1 coordinate 4,620,561, forward strand.
CCTTCCAAGCCGCAGATGGGCATGGATGGCTCGCAGAACCTGCTGCACCCGCGCCTGCTCCAGCAGCAGCAGCAGCACCCGCAGCAGCAGGCCATGCTGAAGTCGCAGATGGGCTCGCCCGCCCAGCCCGGTCCCATGAGTCCTCAGCCGCACATGCTCCCCGGCCAAGTGCGGTCGCCCGCCCCTGTGCAGTCACCCTGCCCACCATCGCAGCAGCAGCCCCCTCCGCATTCCAGCCCCTCGCCCCGGATACAGCCGCAGCCCTCCCCGCAGCATGCGCCCACCCACACGGGCTCGCCCCACCCCGGCCTGGCCGCCCCCATGGGCGGCCCTTTGGATCAGGGGCACCTAGGCACGCCGGAGCAGAGCGCCATGCTCCCGCAGCTGAACACGCCCAGCCGTGGAGGACTGCCCGGGGACTTGGCCATGGGGGGGGACCCGTCGGGGGACACGCTGGAGAAGTTTGTGGAGAGTTTGTAGCATTTATGGGGGTAGATTAAAAGAAAAATGCTTTCCCTCTCCTTTCCAGCTTCCCCCCCCCAAAGAACTTTTGTACTGACATGTAAAAAGTTTAAAGGAATTTAAAAAATAAAGTCAACAATGCTAGGGAATGTCTCCTAATGTGAGAGACGCCTGTTTCTTCCTACAAGTCAAGGGATTTGAAAATTGCTGTTAAAGAAAAAAAGGAAATCACAAAGAATATATTTTTGGTTTGGACCAGTTTTGGTCTGTTTTTTTTTTTTTTGTTTTGGTATGAATTCATTACTTTTTTTAAAAGAATTTATGGAACTATTTCATTATATTATTCATACATTTTATTTTGTACCTTTTGCGAACTTTAAAACATTTTTGTGTTGAAAGACTGTAAAATAATTTTGTCTGGGAAGCAGGCCAGCTGCTCTCTATTATCTCTCTCCTCATTCCTTACAAATGGATTCTTAATGATGTACCGATTTTCAAAAGGATATACTTTTGAGAAGAATTCCTTTTCCCTTTGTTAATTGTAAAGTCTGTGCAAATAAAAGTATTCATTTGTATAGATAGGACCTAGAGTATTGCACACGCGCACACACACACACACACACACACACCCAAAATACCAGTTCTCCCAAACACACACAAACACATGCACACGCACCAATGTAAACACTCAAGTCCATGTGAACATCTCACTGGCCTGGAACCAGAATTTGTCTTGCAGATGTAGAAAATTGTTGCTTTGTTTCTCCTTTGAGATCTTTGAAATTAGTCCTATAAATATAGTTATATAAAAACGATTTAATTCCTATACTACCCTGAACAGATCAGTTTGACTGCTGATTTGAACAGAGGAAGAGTTCTGTCTATCCTCCTTCCCCGAACACGAAACTTGAATCGAGGGTGATCTTTTTCTCTTGTGTAAAATCATGCAAGTTATTACATGAAATGCTATAAATATAAGGAAAAAAATCACTGTATAAACATAAAACAGCTCATTTCTTACTTATATACCATATTGTTAAATAAACTGTGTGCAACAGGCTGAAACTCCTGGCTGAGTCTGTTTCTGGTGGGGATGTGAAGACGAATAATCTTTTGGTTGAAAGTAGGTGCTGGGGTACTAGGGATATTTCTCTGAATCATTTGGTAGAAATAAATGCGATTTTACGCTCCGTGACTTTCAGTGAAAGGTGGGAAGGGGATGGTTATACTGAGTAGGTTGACTCACGTTAAAGGAGAAAATTTTCCCTGGTGCAAGAGATAAAAGCTCAAGACTGCGGAAGCACTTCTGCTCAGAAGTGCATCGGGTCTAGAACCAGCAACTACCATTTACCATTAGCAGGCCATGCCTGAATGAGCTTACAGTTCATAGTTAACTATGAGAACAGGAACGACTTATCCAGATGTGCATTTGCGTAGCTTGGTAAACGTGACATAGTGAAACAGGCATGTCGGATTTCTAACCTTTGATGAGACGGAGAAACGTGACGTCCCCGGGTACCGTGCGGCTACGCTGAGAAGCGTCTCCTCTAATCCGTCCACCCGACGGGTCCGGACCAGTTACCTAATGCCAGCGCCGGCCAGTGTGGCTATTCTGTGTATTTAACGCGGTACAGAAAAGTGATGGATGGATGGATGGATGGTATATAAACATTATAAACTAATGGCATGTCGAAACCACAATTTAAACGCAATTAAAATAGGGTAAAGACCATAGTCATATAAGAAGCGCGAATATATTTGAATGTGAGTAGTTTCTACATGTCAAAGTTGTTTAAACGGCACTTTTTGAAAAGTATGTCATACATGAACATAATTTAATGCAATCCTAGATCTTAGACGTTTAAAGCTGAAATAAGATTCACTTCGTTTCCAAAGCGTATTTGGGAATCAAGTCTGTGTTTTCAGACGGCCCTGGGTCCTGAAGATACCCCCCGCTCTCCGCAGTCTTGCTATTTTAATAGTCACTCTGCCATCTGGTGGCAGGTAACGGCAGTACGCCGAGATGTGAGCCGCCTAGCGACGACTAATTTTAATAGCTGCCCTATTTGAAACGCCTAAAGGCGCCTGAACTACTGATTAAAGTTAACATCTATCCGTCAGCGTGGCTTTTAGGCGTACGGGCAAATAATCGGCTGTGCCGTTTACCCTACTGTACTCTGTTATTAAAGTATCAAAGTTTTACTTGTCACATACACAATTATACTCGGTACAACGTGCAGTGAAATGCATGGTTTGCCTTGCTCCAAACTGTGAACGGAGCACGTAAGTTTAAGCGGCAGGACATATTACGTATTAACATTTAACATCAGTAATAATCAGAAATATCTATGGTGTGCAAAATTGGCAGTAAGTGGAGGTAGTGCAAAGACTCCAAGAATAATTAAATATTTATATATATACTGTATAAGTTGTACACGTGTGGGCAGAGTCCGCTGTTCAGAACATTGGTGTGTAGGTCCTAAACACTGTCCTCACTGAGGATCTGAATTACCGTTCTTGCACTAATATTTAGTTCTTGTATCGTTTACAGAGATTCCTCCTGAGTTTGTTCCTATGGTTGTATACTTTATTAAAACATAATTTCCTTTGTTATATGCCATGAAACCTGCACTGGGTTGGCGTCCCATCCTGGGTTGTTCCCTCCCTTGTGCCTGTACCCTCTGGGATAGACTTCAGACCCCCCTGCAACCCTGAATAGGACAAGCAGTTACAGAAAATGGATGGATGAATAGATGGATTGATGGATATGCCATGTAAGTGTTGAGTGTGCATAGCAATTATCAGTTTGTCTAGGTTTTTGTTTTGTGTATGTTGAGCAGGTTATTAGCATTATTCAGTTTTAATAAATTAGTAATGAACAGACAAGGGCAAAAATGCATTCCAGGTAAGAGTTTTATAAGTATTTAATCAAAACCATTTTTTCCTCATTTTGTGTGACTCAGATGATTACCTAAAATGAAATCACACTTGTTTGAAAGCATTTTCCAAAGAGGAGAAAAGTGAGTTATTTCATTACCTGGCCAACTTTTATTTACTTTTTATTCTCCATCATTAATGTAACACAGGTGGAGGCCTAAAGCTGACACACTTTCTTCTCATATAAACCGAAGACCATCGTGCTGCAGCACTACTATGCTACACAAAGTTAAACAACCACTGAATGGAAAAAGGTCAGTGCTGAACGTGCATAGCTGTGGAGCAGCAGCAGGCCTTGCTGGAGCGGAAATGCAAGCAGCATGGTCTATATTACCACTCTGTGTACTTGGATCCACCAAATGTTTAAACGAGAGAGGAGGAGTTGTTGTAGTACTTTAACACTAAACTACATGTCCCACACTTCACTTCATCCATGATATTATATCAAGCTAATCCCAGACCCCAGACCTAGGTCTCCTGATGCCTCTTCCCTTTGTTATTCCAGATTACTACCTAAATCTAGCGTACTTCTATCTAAATATATAGGCTACCAGTACTGTGAGTTAAATTATCTTTTAATAATATTAGGCTTAGTCAACATAACTTGATTTCCCCTAGTAAAAATACCATTCTAACTATTAAAAATGTAATTTTTAATAGTTAGAATATGAATGACAGGTATCTATATTGTAGTTCAAGTTTGACTAGTACAAATAATTTTTAGTAGTAAGAAATGTATTGTTACTAGTAAAGATTCATATTAAAGATATATACACTACTAATTACATTTTTACTATTAAAAACCTAATTATGGATATGTGGATCTGGATTTTTGACTATACAAAATTAGTAGATGTAGATATTAGTAGATGTAATATTACTTTTTACTAGTGAAAACTGAATTATGTAGGCCTATATCTTCAATATGACGTCTTCCTAGTAAAAATGGAATTTTTGTTTATGAGAGGTAAAAATTTAATGGAAGTCAATGGTAATATATTACATGTAGAAACTGAGTTATTGAAATCTGGAATGCATATTTTTCCTAGTAAAATTTAAGTTATGCCCAGTGGGTCTTCTATTAAAAGACAATTTGGCTTGCCATATACCTGCGCCTATCTATTAAGAATTGGAGATCAGCGGTCATTGTTCACACACCACAGCACGCAGTGCACAACAACAAAATGTGTCCCCTGCATTTAACCCATATGTGACGTCGTGACATATATAGCAGGGGGCAGCTAATTCAGCGCCCGAGGAAGCAGTACCTGGGGGCGGTACCTTGCTGGTTGGGGATTCGAACCAGCAATCTTTCAATTACAAGTGCGTTTCCCTAACCAATAAGCCACCACTGCGCTGGTAAAAATAATATAGCTATTTTTCTGTAATTATGTTAAAAATGTAAATATATGTCTATGAAATATATGTGCGTAACGTAACTTCGCAGTGTATATTCCTAACTAAATCGAACAAAACCTTGATACTACACCTACTGCACTACTAACCTGTTTAGCTAATGCTGTTTGATTCCAAATGGTGATCACGAAAAACTACTCGCTGAAAACAGCTGCTTTTGCTCCTTGGTCACGTGACTGATGTGACTCCTCCGGTCTCAAAAGCCGAAAGTCATTGGCAATTTGGAGCGGGTCGTTTTAGGTGCTGAAATCGCCGTATCTACGAAAAAGTGAGTATTTCTTTGGTAACTGAGAAACATGTTTAAATGTACATTTACATTTCTGTTCCGTATATTTATATATGTCACTTTTAAACCGTGCTACAGATTAGGTTAAAAAGAAGTGTGAATACGTTTAAAGACATTTTTTTCATTTGAACTCGTCTCGCTAATCACGATAAAATAGCTGGCTAGCTATTCAAATTTGCGTTATATTATAGGTGTCATATAAATTGGATTTGTTGTTCTGTACAGCAAGGTTTTGTTGTTCTGTACAGCTGGTTTCTTACTTTCGTTTTTAGTCAATGCGGAAGGTAGCTACTAAACTACCCATTAAATAAAAATCTTTTTCTGTATTACATCTCAAAAAGATGTTCTTGCATTTAAAAGTGTTCATTGTGCTCTCCAAAATGTTTAATCGCAATTCACATAATTCGTTTGACTATGAAAGCCCATTTCCGTCGATGTGACGGAAAAAAGATCCTCCAAGTTGAACTTTCTCGAAATAATGACGTAGTATCTCAAAATGACAGGAAACTTTCTCATTATAATAACTAACGGTATCTTTCTTCATCACATCATATTTAATCACATTGGTCATGTCCGATTCATGAACGAATCGTTGTTTTGAAGCGGTTTTTTGATCTAAAAGAATCAAACTTTTTGTACATCCATGCGTTGAATAGGTACACGTCTTAGATTCTAAAAATCTAAAAAATATTTGTCAAATTAAGATATAAAAGACACACAGCGACCTTTTTAAATTCACTCATATTTGTTGTTTTTTCACTTTCCTTAGGCAAGTTGCCTTCGGTGCTCCTCCGAATGACGTAATCCTTTGTGTTTGTGTTCATACTCGACTGCATGGGAACGTGGCTACGGCGCACTAACTTCTGGCTCCGGCAATCCACGTGTTAGCGAGTCTCATGCTTTTAGTTTTATTTTGATTTTTATTACTCTCTGAGTAGTTCTGCATTTTGGCAAGCTCGTGAGACCCAAAATTCACGGAGTGACCGGTTCTGAGAGATACGAGGTGGCTTTCCAGAAAGTGATCGATCTTAGCGAATAACGAACGAACGAATAGCATAACAACTCTGAGCTATCCCCAAACGAGCTTGATGGGCCGAATGGCCCCCCTCTCGTTTGTAAATTTCTTATGTTCTTATGTTCTAACGAGACGAAAGTAGTACTTTGTTGGCTCCTCCCCAGCCTCCGCGTAAGGGGTTCATGACCACCCACAAAAGCAACGTGAGTTCCTGGATGACGCTGTCTCAAACGCTGTTTGCCATTGCTGGTCGTGAAGGGTGATTCCCCTTCTCAGTTCATAAGATGTGACTGAACACATAGCAAGTTTGATTAGTTAGCTCATTATGTAGCTTACCAGAGTTGTTCAGAATTTATGAATTGGATATTGAATTGACCACACCCTGTAAGAACCCTGACTTGGAATGTCAGAAGAATTTAATTCATTTCAATACAATGCAATCATACGATATATGAATGTCATTTCAGGTAGCAAAACATGCATAATGACATGACACTTTTACTTTCAACCTGGTAGCTGTATATTTTGACCGTATATATGTACCAGTGAGTGAACTTTATATTTGTATGACTGTAAAATAATTGTGTAATTGTTTTAGCCCAGGGGTGCCCAATCTTATCCGCAAAGGGCCAGTGTGTATGCAGGTTTTTGGGATAACCTGTAAGTCAGCTGTTCAAACCCAGGTGTGAGGACTCTTCAGCCTGTCAGTCCTCTAATTAGTAATCTAATTAGGGAGTTGCAGCGAAAACCCGCATACACACCGGCCCTTTGCGGATAAGATTGGCCATGCCTGTTTTAGCCTGTTGTAACAAAATCCTTTTGGATTATGTCAGCTTCCTAAGTCCTTTTCCACGGGCATGTATTTATTAATTTTGCATAATTAACTGTTTATGCATGCTACCCTTTGTGAAGAGTCTGCATGCAGTAGCTTTTTCTGTGGGTTGTCAGATGGATAGGGTTGTGATAGAGTTACTTTTATGACTGTATGAAGTGCTCTTTCACCATGGTACACAGAATGAGTTCTGTTAATTTAGTTCTATAGGCGACACTTCAAATGTGGCATTCATTATGAATGACAGTGACATGTACAGACCTTTCAGGCAGGTGCTCGAACAGAGGGGCATAGTCGAAAGGCATGTTTTGCTGGTGTAAATATCCATAATCATGGGAGGGCGTGAATCAATGTGTCGCGCAGTATGCGGGACGCGGAGCAGAGACAGAGGAGCGGCAGTCAGGAAATTGGGGAACACAGGGTTAGATCAAAAGGGTACATATACATAGGCTAACATGCATTGATTTTACAATGACCAGACTGGGGGAACAAACTTAAACGTGGACTTAAATACATTGAATTAATGACAGCAACAGGAAACAGCTGGTGAACACAGGGAATCCACACAAGGTTAAAGAGGGGGCATGGCACATGGAAGGAGTGGATGATCGGGACCCCCCCCCCAAAGGCGCGCACTCCGGACGTGCCTAAGGGGAGCAAAGCGACTAGGGACACAACAGCACCTGTGGAATCAAAAGCAGAAACATCAACGCACTACAGGGAACAGCACGGTCACACAGAACAGACACAAGGATGACAACTCAAATAACAACCGACACACGACAGGGAACACAGACACACACAGGGGCACCAGAAACGGGAACACAGAACCCAAGGTGGGGGACAACGATGGAACAACACCAGGAGGAAAACTGGTAGGAGGCACTAAGGGACCAACAGGGAACGAAGGCACAGAAGGACAGGGAGGAAACACAGGGGGCACTAAGGGACCAGAAGGGAACAACGGTGGAGCAGGACGGGGAGTACACACAGGAGGCAAGGAAGCCAAGGGTGAGGGGAAACAGGGAACTGGAGGGACACCCGACGGGCGTGAGGCAGAAGCCACAGGGGCAGCAGGCGACCACGAGGCTGGGGCAGGAGCTGAAGGGGACGCTGAGGGTGGCAAGGAGGAAAGTGAAGGGGCTGGCGGAGAAGGCGAGGAGGGAGGCGAAGGGGACTGTGGCGGAGGGGAGGAGGGAACCGTGGCCATGACAAGCGGAGGCACAGCCACAGCCGGCCCAGGCGCATGCGACTGCTGAAGCGCCAGAGGCCGGGCCACAGCCCGCCGACGAGACACCACAGGCAAAGCCGAAGGTGACCGCCAAACCGAAGCCTGGGGACCCGCAGGTCCCCGTTGAATTGAAGCCGGGGGGTTCAGGGACCAAGGGGACTGCGGCAGTGGGGTCAGGGACCAAGGATGGCGGAGCATTCGCTGTGGGAACCGCTGGGGGCGGAGCGTCATCCGCCTGGACTGAAGCTGATGCTGTTTATGTTAAAATGATTCTTAATTGTCAATCTATTCCATATCTAAGCCTTAAATTTTTTTTTTTTATTTTAATTTTGTTTTTACTGTTTAATGTTTTACTGTTCTCGTGAAAAATTCACACAACAAAAACTATAGCAAATAATATTTTTATTGATAACAGCAGTTATCTACGATTACTTGTCTAAGTCCTCCCTAGATATTTATTGATCACTTTTAAAATCTGAAGCATTCTGAATGTTAATTTGGTTTTAACATTCTCAATGGTACGATGTTTTGGAAACATCTATTGCATTATCTATTGTGTTATTCATTCTAGATGCTTGAAATATAATTACATAAAGACTGAAATAGTGCTGAGGCATCGTTACATGTTCGTTTTTTTTCTTTTGCTTTATTCTCTTTTGCACATGTGGGGTGGCTTGGCAAAGCTTAAAAGTGGCGAATTGTTCTGCGCATGCGTGAACTGGAAGGGGCCTGATAGTGGTGGAGCCTGAGAGTGACGCCTGCAGCCAGACACTACTGAGACGTATCAAACATAACTTGACAGGAAAAAATGGGGAAATTCTGGAGGACGTGTACATAACACTGTGGACAAATCAGAAAAGGCGACATCCATTATAAATTAAGGAACTGCAGGTAGACCAGCAAAGACACCGTCTGCATGCCAACAATTCATACCATCAAGCAGCGCCTTCACATGAAAAACAGTAAATCTAAAAACGTTGAAAAGGGATGTATTTTAATTATTATGCAACAATCCATTTTCTGTACCTGTCCTAATTAGGGTTGCAGGCGTCTGGGTGCAAGGCAGGAGATGACCCAGGATTAGGCGCCAGCACAATGCAGGACACACACACCCACCGACCCAAAGACAGTCACCAGGGCAGAGACCCTGTGTCAAGCCCCAGTCGCAGAGGCAACATGCTAACCTCCGGGTCACCTCTATTATTAAAGTGTCATTGTTGACACAGCGCACAACAACAAAATGTGTCTTCTGCATTTAACACCATATGTGACATAGAAGTGGGCACCTAATTTAGCACGCAGGGCATGGTGCTTGGGGCCATACTTTGCTCAGCGTATCCCAGTGTGGGCTGTGCAGGATCCCTCGGGTGGATTCCTTGCGACTCAGCAAAAGAAGTCGCTACTTAGAAAAGGGTTCAAAGTACCAGCATGCAACACGTTTAGAATTCATTATTAAATTTGGCCAGCAGATCGACACATAATAATAAGAATTAAAAAATAGTATAACACTATTCCACTAATCAGCAGTATCAAATTTCATTACCAGCACCCCCCCACTCTGTATTATCTATATTAGACATATTTACTTTGAATTGCGGAGATGCAGGCAAAAAAGGTATTCATTAATGCATTTCATGCAATTGAACTACAGAAATAGTTCCATTTGCGCCATTTTTGCCCCACTACTTCTGTTTCTTGCTGCATTTCGGCATAACTTCCAAGTTGGAGCTGGTACTTCTGGTCAACCAGTCACTATAAGCCCCACCCCAGTAGTTTCTGATGGAACGAAAATCGTCAACCTCAGAGCAGGAACTAAGAAAAGGTTTTGTAATTGTTGACTGACCAAGGCAGAGGAATATGTCAATCAATAAAACAATGTTTATTGACCTAAGGCACACACTTCTCTTGGTGCTCTGGAGCCCACCTGGGTTCAGGTAAGAAATACATTGCTAATCCGTGCCCACGGTTTTGCAGTTCATTTCCATGGTTTACAAATCCGTTCCCACAGTTTAGCAGTCTGTGCAGATGTGTCTGCGAACAAAGTCGCATACTGCTTTCCACATCTGCACTACTCTCACAGTATTATGTTATTGTTTTGTCATACAGTTTTTTGGTATTTTATATTTTTATATGTAGCATACCTTTTATTATATTCTTGTATCCGTATTACTGAAACATGTAGGTTGCATAAATAAATGGCTGTGTCCCTGCGATTTGTGCACCCTTTATTGTTTTAGAGTGGTGTGTAGTTTCACATGAAATTACCTGTGTAGTTTATCCTATTACCCTTTGATGTCCCCAATGCTTATTTAGCATAAAGGTTACAGTTCCTGTTGTGCTGTGGGAAAGCGACACATAAAAGTTCCCAGTTGAGATGAACTACCATTTATCTACAGTAACTATGTGACCGGGAATTACAATCAGACTGAGTTCCTACAGTGGGAATGCAACAAAAGCTCCTGAAAAAAGTTCCTCTGGTGCAAAAGGGCCTATAGATCAACCAGTGCTGTGGTAATGTTGTTGTAGGATTGCCTAGCGCTATGTCACTTGTTTCAGGTTGTCGTGCTTTGTGAGCAAGAAGACTCCCTCTATCCATGGCCAGCAGCAGCCAGGAGGCCGAGACCCCTGAGATCCCACAGGAGAGCCGCCGCCTCAGCATCCAACGCTGCATCCAGTCACTGGTGCATGCCTGCCAGTGCCGCAACGCCAACTGCTCGCTGCCGTCCTGCCAGAAGATGAAGCGCGTGGTGCAGCACACCAAGGGCTGCAAGCGCAAGTCCAATGGCGGCTGCCCCGTATGCAAGCAGCTGATTGCGCTCTGCTGCTACCACGCCAAGCACTGCCAGGGGAACAAGTGCCCTGTGCCCTTCTGCCTCAACATCAAGCACATAATGCGCCAGAAGCAGCTGCAGCAACGGTTGCAGCAGGCACAGATGCTGCGCCAGCGCATGGCCGCCATGCAGCGCCAAAGACGAAACCTAAAACAAGGATAATCTCTTTTATAAAATCGTGCAAGTTATTATGAAAAAAATGCTTAAACAGCTAATTTCTTGCTCAGATACCATATTGTTAAATAAACTGTGTGTAACAGGCAGAAATTCCTGGCTGAGTCTGTTTCTGGTGGGGATGTGAAGACATAGTATCTTTTGGTTAAAAGTAGGTGCTGGGGTACTAGGGATATTTCTATGAATCATTTGGTAGAAATAAATGCGATTTTACGCTCCGTGACTTTCAATGAAGGGAGGGAAGGGGATGGTTATACTGAGTAGGCTAATGACTCACGTTAAAGGAGAACATTTTCCCCGGTGCAAGAGATAAAAGCTTGAGACTGGGGAAAGACTTTTGCTCAGAAGTGCATCGGGTCTAGAACCAGCAACTACCATTTACCATTAGCAGGCCATGCCTGAATGAGCTTACAGTTCATAGTTAACGATGAGAACAGGAACGACTTATGCAGATGTGCATTTGCGTAGCTTGGTAAATGTGACATAGTGAAACAGGCTTGTCGGATTTCTAACCTTTGATGAGACGGAGAAACGTGACGTCCCCGGGTACCGTGCTGCTACGCTGAGAAGTGTCTCCTCTAAACCGTCCACCCGACGGGTCCGGACCATGCAGTTACTTAATGCCAGCGCCGGCCAGTGCGGCTATTATGTGAATTTAACACGGTACAGAAAAGTGATGGATGAACGTCATTGTATAAACATTGTAAAGTAAAGGTATGTCATAAACCATTTATACACGACTAAAATAGGGGGAAACACCGATCCCTCATAGTCCTAAAAGAGACGTAAATACATATATTGCAATGCGAGTAGTTTCTACATGCCAACCTTGTGTAAACAGCACTTTTTGAAAAGTACATCATACATATAGGCTACGTAATTTAATGCAATCCTGGACCCGGTAAGGAACAACCTTAAGGGATTTACAGCATTAAAAGACATTTTACAGCAGTAAAACTGCACAGTTTTAATGGAGATCGTTTGTTTGCTTGCATTCACGCCTGATCGTGATACCTGTTATCGCCTCCAGTGTTAATTTCATTGACAGAAATGTTGACGAGAATATAGTCTGATGAAGGTTTTTTGCGTGACAAAAACGTGATTTTATGGGGTTCCATTTGTGCCAACAAATATGTCAATAGCACACTGTCCATGTCGACAGAGCATGTAACAAAACATTCGTCTGTGAAAAAATCTATTTTGACAACGAGTTTGTCTACGTCGATTACTCACCTGACTAAACATTTTTCTATGTCAATTCAGCTTTACGCTGTACTCCTGCCGTCTTAGCACCCCTGTCGTTGTACATGCGGTTAGATTTGTGCCAAAAATATGTGTATATGCCTTATGCATGTCATCCTGATGCGTCGTTTTGAATGTCGTCTTGATGTGTTGCGGTGAAGGTCCGGTGAGGGTAGGTTAAGTTTTTTTCTTACTTTCGTCGTTAAGTTCTTTTGTGCAACCGTTAAGGGAAATTTAAGGGATTCCTTAAGTATATGAGCAAGATAAGGGGGAAAACCTAAATAATTGACTGAACTTTTTAAGGAAACCTTAAGGAGAAGACTTAAGGGTGTTTTGTGCAACCGACTTTATATTAAGGAAACCTTAACTCGGAATTTAAGGAAAATCTTAACTCAAGGTATTTTGTGCAACCGTGCCAAGTATCTTACCAGCTTCACAGTAAAACAGCTTCACACTGCGGCGGATGTGACGCCATTTCCGGTACCACAGTGGACTTCCTGTCTCCAGTGGATCTGTAGCCGGACTCCATCGTATCTAACAACAGTGGATCTGGAGCCAGGCCTTTTTCACCTCTGCGAACAAGTAAGTATTTCAGTTTCTCTGTGGTAACTGAGAAATATATTTAAATATATATTCATGATACATTAATGAGAAGTGTGAATACGCTTAAAGACGTTTTTCCCTTTTGTACATGTGTCGCTAGTCACGTCGCAATAGCTGGCTACTTTTGCAGATTTGCGTTATTTTACAGGCGTCATAAATTTCACGAGTCTAGGTTTTGCTCTTCAGTACAGCCGTTTTCTTACTGTCACTTTCATCTGCGCCCAGATAGCTAATAATCTTCTGCGTTAGATTTCTATCTCAAGCAATTACTCCTGCATTTAAAAATATCCCTTGTGCGGTCTCCAAAATGTTTTATCGCAGTTCCTATGAGGCGCTTTACTACGAAGGCCCTCTTCCGCCAATGTGATGGAAAAAAGATCCTTTCTCGAAATAACGAGAAACCTCCGTGAAATAATGACTTAGTATCTCGAAATAGCGAGAAATTTATATCATTATAATGACTGTTGGGTTTTTTTTGTTTCATCGCACTGGCAGAAATGGGCATCCATACCTTCCCACCGATGTTTTGGAACCTGAGGCATAATTTATCCAAGTTGCGCACGTATGAAATGACGCCCGAAATGCACGTACGCATCTTTTAACGCAAAATCCCTGATGTAATCAAACAAAACGACAAAATTTGACGGAAAAAAATTTGGAAAGCCAGGAGGGGGTGTACGCAACATTGTGGGCATATCGGAAAAGGGCGACACCCATTATAAAGTAGTGTGCTGCAGATAAACCCGCAGTACCCTGCTGGCAGTCGTGGCCTAATGGTTAGGGAAACGTACTTGTGATTGAAAGGTTCCTGGTAAAAATCCCTGGCCAGCGAGGTACTACTGAGGTCCCTGAACAAGGTTACCGCCCCAAGCACTGTACCCTGGGTGTTGAATAATAGCATTTGATTGTTGTATGTTGTTCAACCGTATGTTGTAGTGTGTCAGCAAGGACAATCACTTTATTTTAAAATGACCACCTGCAAGCTAACAATTCATACTATCGACCTGCACCTTCACATGAAAAATAGTAAATCAAAGAATGTGAAATGTGCTATATTTTATTTATTGTCGATCCATCCATTTTCTGTAGCTGTACTATTTTCGGTCGCAGGGGTCCTGCTGTAAAGCAGGGAATAACCCAGGATTAGGTGCCAACCCATTGCAGGACACACACACAATCACCAGGACACCAGTCTCAAACCCCAATCCCAGAGGCAACAGTGCTAACCCCTGCACCACCCTCATTATTGGTGTCCATCCATCCATCCATTTTTCTGTATCTGCTTGGGAATACTCCAGGACAGGGTGCCAACCCATCCTCGATTTTTATCTCGTCAATCAATTTTCTGAACCTGCTTGTCCAGTTCAGGGGTGCGTGGGGGACGGAGCCTAACCCAGAAACTATGGTGCAAGGCAGCGAACAACCCAGGACAGGGCATACTTACACACTCATATCGACAGACAGTTAGGTAACTCCAGTTCACCTTAGCATGTTTTTGGACTGGGGGTGGGGGGGGGTAACCTGGAGGAGGCCCCAGGATGATGCAGGGAGACCATGAACGCTCCATATACATGGAGCAATGGCAAAAACTCGAACCCTGGTCTCAGAGCTGTCAGACAGTAGTGCCCCCACATCACCTGCAGATTATTATTATTTGTAATTATTTTCAGTAATTTGCGTAAGATTATGTATTTGCCTTAGAGAATGTAATTTGCGGTTTTAAATACTACGTCTTGTTACCTCTTCCCATGAATTGAAAATATCTGTAACTGTCACTAGTTGCACTAAATGTGAATTAGGTGTGAAATATCTGCATGCATGGATCCACGTATATAAATAGCCTATAGTTATGAGAATCTGATATGGCATCATGGCGTTCTTGCTGGTGACTACATAAATGGAAGGAAGGAAATGAGTTTTCATGGACCACGAAGATTATTCATACATACTTGTTTACTGTTTGCACTGTGTAATGTCTTTCAGCTTCCTGATAGAACTGTGCAACACAAGTATTGTCTCAAAATACGAAGCATAAAAAATTAACTATCCATTATGGTGCAGTATTTTAAAAAAATTCCCATGCTAGTATTCGCACTAGCCCAGCTCGTCTTGGTGCTCTGTTAGCCGAATCTTTCATTTCAAAAACACCAGCTGACAGTGATGTACACATTCAAGTGTGTCATTACATAGCAATACTTCAGGAAAGAAATCAGGACAAACTGCCATTTATCTACAGTAACTTAGTGCTGGGAGGTAGACCGGTTCATCCAATATAGCGGTTTTAATCTCCCTTACGGTATGAATTTTTCATATACCGCTA
The DNA here is from genome assembly GCA_026770805.1 of Boulengeromyrus knoepffleri. Lineage (NCBI taxonomy): Eukaryota > Metazoa > Chordata > Actinopteri > Osteoglossiformes > Mormyridae > Boulengeromyrus > Boulengeromyrus knoepffleri. Next base: position 4,635,910 of record JABJVO010000093.1, read on the forward strand.
AGCCATAGCACAGTGGATACAGCAGTAATGCTAGCAGTAATGCTTCAGTTGGTAGCAAATTATAAAATGTTGTTCGCTGCTGAAAGCGCCGTGGATAGCGGTGCGGAGCATAATAAGAGGCCACCCCAGGTAACTGCCCATAATCTTCTTACTAAGTTATACCTTCATAACACAACAATTCTCCGTATATAACTGTTCAGCTACATAGTTATTACTCCTGCTGCAGTCTCTGTCGTCTATGTCTGAACAATTGGATGACGTGTAATATACACTAGGCATGTAATATAATTAGGTCTGCGATTAAATGCGTATCGGGAAGGAAAAATGCCTATTATAATCGAATTGTCCTGGTAATAATTATTAAAATTATGCCGGTTAAGCACACATTTTATCAAGCTAAACATACGCTAATATCAATAAATCATGTCTCTGTGGTACTAAATATAGGATATAATCAAAACATGTCACTGTCTAATTAAATGTACATCATTGATCTAATCAAACATATTAGTAAAACTTTAGTAAGCTAAATAATCAATAAAACATGATTATGGAGCTGAATATACAATTGTCAATAAAACCACCCCTTTTTTTCTAAACACTCGTTGACGTATTTAATTGCCGTGATCGCTTACTGCCTCTGTGAGAGTGAGCTTGGAAAAAAAATACCATGATGTACCGTGAAACCACCACAGTCTTAAAAAATACCGTAATACTAATTTTTGGTCATACTGCTTAGCACTAGTAACCGTTTCACCAGGAACTACAATTAGGCTGAGCTGCTGCTCTGGGAATGCAGCACAAGTTCCTGATTCCTGGAAAAAAAGTTCCTGCGGTGTAACGGGGCTTACATAAGAACATAAGAACTATACAAACGAGAGGAGGCCATTCGGCCCATCGAGCTCGCTTGGGGAGAACTTAACTAA
>JABJVO010000093.1:4644456-4658768 GCA_026770805.1 Boulengeromyrus knoepffleri
TATACATATCCTTATGGGGACCGCTCATTCATTTCAATGGGAAAAATGCTAATGCTAACTATGACAGCCTTAACCCCCACCCTGCCCTAACCATAACCATAAGTAACCTAACAAAATACAAGAGTTTTTGCATTTTAAGTTTTTTCATAGCAGTCACCAATTTTTATAAAATAGAGAGGAAACCGGTCCCCATAAGGGAAGAAAAACGGATATTTATCACGTTATGGGGACATTATGTCCCCATAAGGATAGGTAAACCCACTCACACACACGCACACACAAGAGAGCCCAGGGCATTCTTGCCCTATTTTGTCCCTCTCTCTCCTTCTTGTCTGGGTGTGTGTGTGTGTGTGTCTTCCATCCTTTCTTCTCAGATGCAGATACTGGTGCGGCGATATCCAGACCGTGTTCCTGTTGGTCTGCTTATGTATTTTTTATCTTTGGTATTAATGTATTTAATTACAGAAGCAGATACTGGCACAAGCTTATTCTCTGTCATAATGGTACCATTAGTTTTTTTGTATATATACTTTTTATGCACCTGGATCTTGTTTTTCAGATACAGCAGCTGGTGTGATGACACAATGTCCAGCACTAAGATGCAGATGCTGTCCTTTTGTTACTCTTTCCTTTTGCTCTACTTTTTCTTGTCTTGTCAAGTTGTCATGTATTATTTTTCTCTCCCTGTTTTTCTCTCTCTATCTGACCCCCCCTTTTTTTCTTCTCTTCTCTTTCTCTCTTTTTCCCTCTCCTCTTTCTTTCCCAACTCTCTTTATCTCTCCTATTTTAGTTAACTCTCCCTGTCGGCTCCAGCTTAATGGCGCAATAATCTAAAACGGCGAATAAAGAGCATATCTCAAGTAACAAGAGGAGCTTAATCCGAAGCTCCACTTGGCAAAATAAAAGTGTCGGCACCATAAAGCACCCAGACTAACATCCTGCTTGCTAAACTTCCGGACACGACAGGGGTATATAAAAAAATATTAAATATGATGTATAAGTAATATGTAAGTACTATTTTAATACATGTGTATTAAGTCTAAGACTGCAGTAAAAACGTCACTTTATATTACCCTGCATTTGACTGACTGCGTTTTTTCTACAGGCAGTAATGATGTAGCCTATACCTTCAGTCTATAGTGGAAAGTAAGATGTATATTGTAGTGCAATTTCTGTATATTGATTTGAGCAGTATTACATGAACATAGTTTAATGCTTCTGGCTTTCAGTAAGCCAAATCTTTTCAACGATTGGCCTGAGTCACATGACTGAGGTTTTAGCGAACGCTGTTAAGCTTGTTCACGTGACCGGAAATAAATAGTGAAGCGGTTGAGCAAGTGAGTATTTGAATTTTTCATTGTGATCGAGAAACATGTTTATGTACATTCATACGTTTCTTTGCCATATATTTATATTACTCCATACTGTTGGTTAGGATGTGAAGTGTGAATACGCTTAAAGACAATTTTGTTCATTTGGAAATATATAGCTAGTCACGTTAAAATAGATGGCTAGCTATTAGAATTTGCGTTATTTTGTAAATGTCGTAAATTTCACGAGTCTCTGATTTTACTTCAGTACAGCCGGTTTCTTAGCGCATCGTCCAGTTCGATGGCGAAATGATACTAGCAGAAATGCTAGTAAGCTGCCCGTGTAACTGCGTTAAAAATGTGCCAAAAAAATCTAACACATATAATCTTGCACTTAAAAATGTTCGTCGTTTAGGCTCATTTGCTCATGAAAAAGTTTGATTGTAGTTCTTCGAGCATCTGGCGCTTGTCGTGAGCGTACCGGCAACCAAGCATTTCACTGCACACTGTATTATTATAACACAGTATAATTGTGTCTGTGACAAAACTTATCAGTCACCGTGCATCTTACAGCCATATCTGTATGTAAAATTGCAAGGCACTGAAACTCAAAGTAAGTCTAAAGTATTTTGTAAGTCACATTACATAGCCCAGTTAAGTTTAGATTGAGAAGTGATCTTAATTATTAAACTTATTTGCGTTAATTTTCCCCTTTCCCTTGGTAAGGGCACAAACCACTACCTCAGAGATGGTGAGTGGAAGTTTGCCACCACTGCCTTGGTGGGGAGTTGAGGTGGGACACAGGAGAGGCTAATCAAAGCACTGTCACGAAGCACAGATGGACGACTCCGACCAGGACTTCACAGACCTCTTCGGCAGACTCCTGAAGAGGGTCCGCAAGAAGGGGGTTGGCGGAGGGGAGTCTGGGGAGGAAGGCAAGAGGGGGAAGGAGAGTCAGCCACTGATTCGCACCAAGGAACGAGCTAAGCGGGGGTACCCAAAGAACAGTGTCTGTTCGAAAAAACAGCAGAGCAGCCAAAAGGCCATTGAAACTTTGGCTAGGAGTTCGATACAGGATTCCGACTCTGCTAGCCAGACAGTTTACAAGGAGACTGCTGTTACCCAGGAGACCACAGCTGTCATGGCAATCACCCAGGTGAACGGCACACAGCCAGCTGCTGGTGAGGCTGAGCCTTTGGGGGTGACGGAGATAGTGGTACGCAGGATGCAGCGATTTAAGAGGACCAACCCACAGAGACTGAAGCTGACAGGGAGTGAGGAGCCTCGTGATGCAGAGCCACAGACAGACACCCCTTCGCTGCCGGACGCCCAAGGTGAGACTAAAGTTATACCCGCACTTTCTTTTGTTAGATTCAGTTAGCTTTTTTTTTTTTTAGCAGATTACCAATTTATTTGTCTTAATTTACTCATGTAATTATCTTGTGTGCTGCAGGTGTAAGAGTATCCACAGCTGGGAGTTTGGTAATAAATAAGCTTAGAACAAAACTCACTGGGATTTAAACCTATGAAGTGCTGGAAAAGTAAAGACTATAAGTAGGGCTGGGCGATATATCAGGTTTTTACAATACATCGATATATTTTCAAACAAGATATGTGATGAGACAATATCGTTTATATCGATATAGTCTGTTGCTTTAAAATTATATTCATAGCGCCGCCACTTCGCCTATTTCTCCTCACCCTGCCTGTCTCTTACAAAACTGCGCCTTGCCCCGCCCCTCTCCCTCTCCGAACACAACCCACCCCTTCCACTCACTCACTCACTCAGTCACTCACTCACTCACAAGTCCTGCATGCAGCGACAACATGGAGACAGGCACAGACGCTAGGCAAGCTAGCGAAGAGGAGCTGGGGGGTATATCATGAAGCAGGATTTCTTGTTTAGCTGCATAACTTGTCACATTTAAGGTAGTCTGAGCTACATTTAAGTGGACGATTATATAGTCCATTTAGCCCAGATTACCATAAATCCAACAAGTTATCCGGCTAAGTAAGAAATCCTGCTTAGTGAAATACTCCCCTGGTTGGTAAAATAATATATGCCGGTGTTCTAACATTTCATCCTAACCTATGGAAACGTCCTACCTTTGGGTACTGCACATGCGCACAATTAAATCAAGCCCCTTTTCTCGTGTTTGAAGAACCGCCCATGGATCTATCCTACCTTGCGTTGGAGTTATGGCTTATTTCTGCGTTTTCAGAGTTCATACATTTTAAATATTTTATTAAATACATTGATCACACTTTACTGTCAGCATCACGCCGATTTACTATGCTGTACGTCGAATTACCTGACATGTTTTAACACATAATCTTATAAGGTATTTTAGACTCGCAATGCCTGCTTACATTACATTAGTTCGTGTTTTTTAGACAAGTTACGTATTTATTTTTTGGATTATCCGCTTTCAGTTTCAGCCCAAAAAAATGACAATAACATTTTCGGTAAGGTAGCACTGATCGATAGATATATCTGTTGGAACACAGTAAGGTAGGACAAATTGACATTTTTGAGCCATTTTTTCATGTACATGGATGCATGTATGTCTGGACCCCCTCTGCAGTAAAATGTCCCCCTTGTAACGGGATCTCCCTTGCGATGTGATACCCTTTGTAATGGGTTGGGATGTTCTGTCTTTTGGTACCCCAGTCTGATCCATTCCATTCAATATTTATATCTACAAATCAGATCTGATCTTTAAATAAATGCTTAGATATACATACACTTCCAGTAGGCCTTGGGTGTGTTCTTCGTGTGAGTAAACCTCGTGATTTTGCAGTATTCTTCCTTATTGTGATTCTGCAAGTGCCCGATTAGATTTGTTGTAATAAACAACACTCTGTTGCTACCTCTTCTTGAAAGGATGACATCGCAAACATTTTGGATAGTTGTTGGGCTACTCTGACTCTCCACACGGCTGACATCTCGATAGTTTGTAGTTCCGTGTGCCTCATACTTACTGCTGCATGCGGCAGAACCCCACAGTCTGCGCAGCTGATGTAAATGCAGAACCCCACAGTTTGTGCAGCTGATGTAAATTAGGTCGATGCAGCAAAGTAAATAGATCAGGGTTTGGATCAGGCTGTGCTAGCTGATATTGATCAAATAAAAAATTCCTGGATAGGCCCTGATTTCAGTCTTTGATATCGGACTGGCCCGGATGCCCCTTATGATGTGGCTTGCTGTGGGTCGTGCGTGTTGTTCCATGCTGCCACACACTTTCCCTGTCTCCCTTGCCTTTATGGTGTCACCCACTTATTGCAGTTATCGTATTTATCGTGGTTTGTTTGTGTGCAGCATTTCCCCCCACGTCTGCGTCAGAGCCCACGGCAGGGTCCCCCGGGGACGAGGCCCTGGCCATCAGGCTGCAGCAGGAGCTGGACACCGAGGTTAAGGGGGACGCGGTCGACCTGGAACTGGGGGGGCTGTTCTTCTGTCAGATCTGCCAGAGGGACCTATCAAACATGAGCCCCATGTGTCGTGCACAGCATATCAACAGGTCTGTCCATCCGTATGCCCGACCCCGTGTCTGCCTGTCTGCCTTCCCACCCGTCTGCCTGTTTGTCAGTCCATTCACCTGTATATCCATCTCTATGTCCATTCATCTGTATCTCCATCTCTGAAGTGTTTGCCTGTAGTTCGGATGTTTGTTTATTTACAGTATTGAAGGTCTCCCCGCTGCTGTTTTCGTCACTCTGTTCAGTTTCGTTCTGAATCAGACCTGTTTATGTTTTATCCACTTCCCCAGGTGTCTGGACCAGAGTGAGCGCAGTGCCCCTCCTAAGCCAGCCCCTCCCCGTGTGCCTGACTGCCCCATTTGTGGGAAGGGGTTCAAGTCCCAGAAGAGTCGGGGATCTCACCTGAAGCGCTGCGCGGCGGACATGGGCGTGGGCCCAGCCTTGCTGATGGAGGTCCTGCAGAGGCAGGCCGCCGAGGGGCAGGCCGCCGAGGGGTAGGCCGCCGGGGGGGCGGGCAACAGTGCGGCCGGTCAACAGTGAGTGACACGCCCCTCTCCAGCCAGGCATTTAACATGAGAGATGGGATGGAGGAGCAAGAGGGCCTCCTCCACGGCAATAAAAATCGTTTTACAGTTAGCAGGGTAGCTAACCAGGTTAGCCATCAAAGAAAGACAGCAGACTTATAACAGTTATTAGGAAATTACTCTGATGTCTGTTTAACATTCAATATTACAGTTTTAGTACATTTCTCCTTTGAAAGTGGGAGAGTAAAAGGTACCGATGGCAGAAACCCATTGTGGTGAGGAGGACAGAGAGGGAGGACAGGCGGGAGACGGCCATCATCCAAAATCCCTGGGCTTTGGGGTTATTAGTTAGAATGAAAGGCAGTAAAGTGAGTTGGTTAATCTTCTGGTGATTGATAGCTGTATAGAGATTGACTGGGACACTACTCATCCAGCGGTGGTGCTTAGCACCATGCATTTGCATTGGGCCCCCTGTTGACCACAAACAGGCATTACACTAAATATTAAATAAGCATGTTGCTTATTTAGGAGATGTTGAAGCAGCATGTTCTGCTAACCCAGCTAGTTATCTGCTATCTTCTGTTTCTACTCGATTGCTAGTTATTTAGCTTTTAAAACTTGTGAGCGGGGCCGGGGGCTTCTCCCATAATTAATAAGAAATACCCAGGAGATTCTGGTTAATTCTGTAACTAGTGTGTTTTTTCCCCCCACTGTCCAGGGCACAGGTAGGCGGGTCCAAGAGGAAGGGCTCTGCAGGGACCGACCACCCCGCCAAGAAGAAGCCCAGGAAGAAGCCTCCGGCACCGGACGAGGATACTTTGGTTGCCATGGTCCTGTCACGCTCCATGATGGAGCAGGAGAGGGAGAAGGAGATGGAGATGGAGGCCCAGATTGCAGCTCCGACCCTGGGCTTGCAGTGGAGGTCAGACAGAGGTGAGCTGATCCGGCCTGATGTACCAGTAGATAGCTCTCTGTGGGCTGTATCCCGAATGCACTCTTCAACTTTACTGTAATGTTTAGCAGTGCAGGTGACTGAACCTTACGGCTCGATCCTACGGGCAGCAGCAGGACCTGAGTCACTGACGGACGCCCTAAAGGGGAGGCCGTCTTACCGCTCGTATGCGCTGCCCTGGTTTTATCAAGGGTGTCTTGGGGGTTAAGAGTCTGCACTTGCAGCCGAAAAGCCACAGGTTTCAGTGCCAGGCGGAACTTTTATAAATAATAAAATATAGTTCATATGTCATTAAAAATGAATAAGTGAAAATGCTGCATTATCTTCTGTCCCTGGACCAGGTGTGGGTAAGAGGCGTGGCAAGAAGAAGGGGTGTCCCCCAGCACCCCCGCCTCTCCTCCTCACACAGGACCCCCAAGCAGCCCTCAGACGGCTCCAGGATCGAATTGCAGCTCTCCTGCTCCGTATAGAACCCCCCGCACCTCCCACCCCTGACTTGCCTTCCAGCACCCTTCCAGCTTGGACTGGTGCTGCCCCCTTGTGGCAAAGCAGCACACTACGGGATGGAGGTCCGACCTCGATTCTGGATTTCTACACCCCTGCGCTCAGACCCCCCATTGAGCCCTGGGTTCCATCTGTTGAGGTGAAGTAAAGCAGGAGTGCACACATGCACACACCCCTACACCTTTATTTTGTGTTTCTGTCATTAAATCCTCCATCATGATCTAATTGTTCTAGGTATCTATGAATAATTAATTAATTTTCTCACTCTCTTTCTGGTTAAGCCTAAAAGGTTTATATGATCTTTTCTCTGTTAACAGCAGGTAAACCCGGACGTCGTGCCCCCTTCCCAGCGCCGGTCTGTATCCTTAGCGGAGCCCATCATGGTGGCAAGAGACAGCCCCGGTCCTGCTGAGGAGCATCTGGATCCCAGCAACGGTCCCGTGCTGCCCCCTGCCCTCTCTGCCGACCCCTCCTCCTCCCTGTCTGGCCTCCCGGTGGGAAGTCAGACCCTGCGCGATGTGATGGACCTAGCAGAGGAGGGCATGACGCTCACACAGTGCGGGGGCACATCTGAACGTGCCTACGGTCGGTCGCCGAGTGCAGGTTCCGTCTAGCGTCTAGCGACCATCCCATTCGTCTCGGGTAGCATCACGCTGCTGCTGTTGCCAGATGTTATTGTGAAATTCTTAAGGCATCTGGTCCGTCTGAACTAGTTCTCCGTTCATCTAGATAATTAAAAGTCCCTGAGGAAGTATGAACGGATATTTCCACATTCTGTGATGACTGTTAATGAGCAGCGCACAGAGTAAACTCTCTGTCTTCTGTGTGTCATGACAATGGAGTTCCTTACTCTGGCTGTGTTTGTGCCGTCAGATAAAGACGTCATCGGGGACTTTCAGCTAAGCGGCTTCGTACCAGAGACTGAAAGAGAATCTGAGAGCAAAGTGAGTAATTTCCACCCCTAAAATATACCACTCTTTCTGTTTTATTACTTTGAAATTCATACTTATTCCAATATCTTTTCTCAGTGCCCCTCCACTCTCCCAAATGATATCCGTTCTGAAATTAGACCTCCCTTTCCATAGGTGGCGCTGATCCGCCTGTCTGCTGATCTGGCCAGCATGGTCAGCAACCCACAGCTCAGTGATGTGCAGCTGCAGGTTGACTGCGGGGATGTCTTTTTCGCACACTCATTCATGCTCTATGCCCGCTGTCCCATGCTAATTGAAATGGTATGTTAGTTTATTTAGTAATTTTGATTTAAACTAGTTTCTCTCAGTTCATGCATGACAGTGACTGTCTTTGTTTACTTGTGAATACTTATCCGTGTCTGTATGTTATTGTGTCTGTCTTCTTCTCCCAGGTCCATGACTCTGGTTTTGGCGTACGGGAGGAGGGCATGCCCCAGGCCCAGAGGGTGCTGCTGGGGGACGTTCCTGCCAAGGCCATCCTTGCACTGCTGCATTACATCTATACAGGTCATTGTCCCCTCACCCCTGAACTAGTGCCACATGTCCAGGAGCTGGCAGTCAGGTTAGTGTTGTGTTGAGCGACTCATCCGCTTTTGAATGTGCTATTTGTCTGTGATTGTCTATGGAAGGTCCAGAGCAATTTTCGATAACAAAGCAGCATTTCATGAACTTTAATGAATTAACTATAACCTTCAATGTAGACATCAATATATACCAAGAATGGGAACTTCTTAATGCTCGTGGGGGGGTGGTGGGTGGAGGCTGGATTATAATGAGTTATGTGGGTGCAAAGTTTGTATTTTTGTACTTCAAACCACATTAAATGTTTTTATATTAATCGTATTGATTCATAAGCCGCATTATCGGCTGGGTCCGCATTATGTTGAAATTTGGTCCATATCTGGACTGTGGTCCGGACTTTGAGCACCTCTGGTCTATGAGATCGTTTGTACTAATTCAGATAGATAAACTGCAAAATGAATTGTGATTCATTCGATGAGAGACTTTTTATTGTGAATTACTTGCTAAGTTAAAACATCTATCCTAGGTTTGCCATGACAGAATTGGAGGAATTGTGTCGGCAAAATGTTGGATTAGTGGACGATGCTGGGGCTGTGCTCCAAGAGCCAGTGCAGATTGAAGGAGAAAAGGACACAATCCACGATGAGCAGAACTTTCTGGAGCTACTGCGCTCCATGTGGGAGGATGAGGAGAATGATGAAGACAGTAAAGAGGGGGGTGCCAATATGCGGAGCTGTGGAGAGTACAGGATGGAGGGAGCCGTCAGCCCTCTACTGGGAGGTGGGGAGCTAGGAGAGGAAAGGGTGGATGAGGACGAGCTCAATGAGATCTACGAATTTGCCGCCACACAGAAGAGGATTCAGTCCAGTATGCAAGCTGGGGAAGAAAGCGCAGAAGAGGATGACGAAGAGGCAGGAAGGGTGAAAGTATGCAAAGAGGAAGAGGAGGACCAAGAGAATGGAGAAAAGGGAGATGAGGTATCTCAAGAAGAGTCACGTGAGAAAGTGGAGCCGTGTGAGATGCAGTTTGCCGTAGATCCTGGCCTGGGGAATGGGATGATGATAAATGGTCAACCAGAGGAGATCCAACCTCATAAGTCTCCCAGTGCTGAGACCAGCCTAGACAAGAGCTACAACCGCTTGTTCTCACAGGCCTGGGGTGAATATGTGGAGCCTTCTCCAGGTCCATCCAGCTGCCATTCCTACTCTCCATGCAGAGGCATTGGGGGTGCAGGGCAGCCAGGGTTACTGGTTGGGAGGGCATCCTCTAGGCTCCAGCATGGGGAGGTTTCACGCCTACCAATCATTGATCTCTCTGTAAGCCCTCCCCCTGACCCCTGTTCCATGTTCCCTGTGACAGGCCATTCTCTGGCATCGGTTGAGTACAAGGAGAAAGAGGAACTAGATATAGGTGGCTCATTTAGCACAGGTGATCCTCGGGTTGATGTCATTCACAGCAGCAAAGAAGTAAGCTGTAAGGATTCTGTAATCAGAGTCGCCAACTTATCTGGGACGGTAGCCTCTTCCGGTTGTAGGGAACGGTGTATAACGCCAGAGGTAATCGTGCTGTCTGACTCTGGTGATGAAATGGATTTGGATCCAAAGAATGAGGATGTTAAGACTCATGTTGTCCAAAATCAGCAGACTCCACTTGTACCTGAAAACCAGCTAGGTGATATAGATAATCCTGGAGTTGAACCTGGGGAACTGGAGAAACCATCTCAGTCGGCAAGTAAGACAGAAACTCTTCAAGCCCCAGCGAACAGTTCCCACATGGACAGCTCTGTTGATAGCTCCTGGCTGGTCCCAGGAACACCAGTATGTCTCATGAAGGTGACCCGAACTAGTTCTACACAGACTCACAACAGCATGTTCCGTACACAGCTCTTTCCAAGGTCCCTCGATAACAAATCAAGGTCATCATCATCATCATCCTCACCTACCTCTGCTAGCATCCCTGTGACATCTATGACCCCGAAACATAATGGTACATTTCGTCACCCAGACGGAATTAGGCACTGCAGTACAGCCTCCCTGGGCATCACAGGGAAACTGGTCAGCAGCAGTTTCCACAGTCCGAACCACGGCAACTCTGGTTTGAATAAGGAAGATAGTTTAAAGAGAAGGAACACGGTTGCAGTTGAAGTTAGCCAGACAGAAGACCTTATCCGACCAGACGGCAGGTCTGTGGAGAGCTCGCACGCACAACCAGGGTTATCCAGACAGGCCTCCAGTTGCACTGGAATTGAATGGACTGGTGTGCCACCGGCAGCTAGCAGCACCCCTTTGGCTCTGTGTCCCGGCGCACTGCGGTACTCTGTTCTCCACAGCGACAGTGAGGAAAGCAGTGTTGCCAAAAGAACAGGTTCTGCTGACGAGCCCTCTGCGGAGACCCCTCAAGGGGACAGTCCAGGATCTTTGCATCTTTCCCTCGTGGCAACTTCACCGTCCACGCAGAGAGATTCTGACTTGGGGGTGAATCCAAGGGAGTCTTCAGGAAACAGGTCCTCCAGGGAGTCTGACTGCCTCCGGAGCCCCGGCAATGGAAATTTGTCAAAGACAGAGGAGAATCTGTTTGAGGAGCCAGAGGATGGGTCGTTGCCTGGGCAGACCTCCTGTGCTATGGACGAGCCGCCCATGCCTTTCGATGACTCCTGGGGAATGGGCGCTCATTTCAGCCTGAGGATGGACTCCAGCACTGGGACCGGTCCTCCGGAGCCAGACCAGGGTGACACTGGGACAGGGCACATCTCTTCCCCTGCTCCTCCTGTTGATCATGCAACCCACCGGACTCCTCCCAAACTCTGTGCCAGCATGCTGGACTCCAAGAACTGGGATGATTGGGAGGAAGATGAAGAGCAAGTGGACCTTCCTCTTTCACAAAGAGTGTGTCCCATAGCCCCAGCCAAGAGAGTCACGCAGCTGAAGACGCCAGGTGCGTCTGGTTTTTGTGTATCGTTAATGGACTTTTTAAAATGCAACATTGCACATCATTTTTTGTTGTCTTATGCTCCTGGTTTGCTGCTACTTTGGATTATTCTTGCTACTTGGTTACTTCATTCTGTTACTTTGTTTCTACTACCTTCTCATTTTTCCTCTTTACATTAATGTTCCTGTCCCTGTGCACTGTTCTGTAGTGTCCACTTGCAGGAAGAACCAGCCCCCCCTGGAGCCTATCACCCCTATGCCCGGCTACTCTGATATGGAGACACCTGAGCTGAAGAACCGCCTGAACAAGTAATTGCCCTCCTTAATAACTCTTTCAAGAGCCTTTTCAGTGTTTTCTCTGGGATTTTTTTCCCCCTGTAGCGACGGCTCCCTTTCTCTTGCTTCTCTCTTCCTCTTGTCGGGCACATAAACCATAGACATCCGACCGGGTCAGGTGTGTGCATGGCTGTAACTTTCCTTTAATACTGAAATCCCTCTGCAGAGTCGTGTAATTGCCAATTCATGACATTTCAGCTTCCTGAAATGTAAGCAGTTGAAATACCGCTTTTTCACCCTGTTTAATGACAAGAGATTCTAGTGGGTGCTACCCCAGAATCTTATTAGCAATAGCTGTTAGCAAACTAATAGCTTTACCTTAGGACTATGGTGACTCTATACTGTATTTAACACATGCAAACCATCTCGTATTCGTTTCTTTACATTGTATACCTTTAGCCTTTCATCTTTTCTTCAGGTTTGGTGTGCGTCCACTGCCCAAGCGACAGATGGTCCTGAAGCTGAAGGAGATCTACCAGTACACCCATCAGCTGCTGAGCTCTGACTCCGAGGAGGAGGTCCTTGGCCAAGGCCAGGACCCCAGTGCTGCCCATCTGAAGCACCGTCCCAAGCCCGCCTCTGCCTCCGGTTCCAGGGACTTCAAACAGCCAGTAGGGGTGGCTGTGAAGGCATGTGCCGAAGTGCCAGCCCTCAGACAAGACGGGCATGAGGATGGGGAGCAGGAGCCACTCTCGACTTCCCAGGCCTCCACGGCGTCCTCTACAGCCGCCAGTGAGGACTCCGAAAGGTGAGACGCCACCCGGGACATCTGATCACACACCTGTTGTGTTCATGGAACACCTACTCGTGGGCACCGGGTTAAATCCGACGTTCCTGTCCGCCTGTCCTGATGAGCACTTGTGTCAGCACTCCTAAAAAGTAGATCTTTGTATTGCCTGAATGGCAGTAGGGATTATTTGATTTACGGTATTTCACTTTACGTTTTTTTTTTTTTTTGCCATGATTGATTTTGAGTTTTGATACCAGAATTTCGATTTACAGACTAATTTCCTCAACATGATGTCTTTCAGCCAAAGAATATACAGAAATGCAGGTCAGGCACTTCAAACATGAGTGTAGGATGAACATCATCCATCCTCACATTCCCGCCATGCTTTCATTTCAGCCTTTCTGATTTATTTCAAATTGTTTTTTACTTATACAAACCTTTTCATTATTCTAGTGATATTAAAGAATTTTGGGGTTATTGGGGAGGATTAGAAGTGCTATTTCCACTTAAAATAATGTAAATTGGCTTTCAATTTACATTTTGTCGAATTAGTCATTTTCAGGAAAGAATTAATACTGTAAATTCAGGGGAGGCTGTATTAACTAACAGACCAAGGATATACATGGAAAATCCGATTTATATTACTATTTGGAATTAGTACTTTGGTGCAGTGGAACTCGTATGTGAAAGTAATTATGTGTAATTCCAGGTTGTTTCTGAAGGCTCTCGATTGGGGTGTTTTTAAGGTGATTTGGTAATATCTCTGTACTTGAACCATCTTCACTGTTTTCAGAAATGTCATCAGTCATTTGGTGCTGAAGATGGTCCTATCATCTGCTTTTTTTTGGCCTCAGGTCCAACCCAGAACTTTGCCCCTTGTCTGACGACGACTCCGACAGTGACGAGGTGACGCCGTCTCAGGCCGTGTCGCGCGATGCGATGAAGCTGCAGGCAGTGAGCCATCTTCTCCAGTCCGACCCTGAGCTCTACGCACAGATCCTGCAGTACCAGCCCCTGGTTCTCTCTCAGCTGCAGGCCCGGCTGAAAGAGGCCGGGATCCGCTTGGGTGCTGCGAAGCTGCTGGACTTCTTGGATTCGCAGTGCATCACGTTCACAACAGCCAACCCTGCCAAGGCGAGCTTGCCTCGGGGGAGGGGCAAGGGGCGGGGGCGTGGCCGGAGGCTTAAAGGGACAGTGAAGACCTCAGCATGAGCCAGACCTTGGTGCAAACTGGGAAGGGAGGAGTGGAACCACAGCATAGTCTGCTATGGACAGATCTTGAAGCTGTGACCTGGATGTTTGCAGTGCGAGTCACAGCTTTGTGATTTGATGCCTCCGTCGTGTGTTAAACATGCTTATGATGTCACTGACAAGCACAGGCTGTCAGAGAAGCCACTGTCCATGCGCTGTAAGAGCCTGATCTTTTCCTGTTCATATAATCAGTGTTTGGTCTGTTTTCTGAAGGTCAAGTTTCAGGTGTTAAACATCTGACCTCCTTCACTGTGGGAGGTGGTAGTGGACACACAGTACTTTTTTTAGTCCTTTTAATCACAAAAGTGATTTTTTTATGGCAGCTTTCAATTGCGCATAAGCAACCTTACCAGTCTTGAGCTTACATAATTAATTTTGTATTTTATGTTTGTTCTTTTTATACATTTATTGCTCTTGTAAAGTCTCTAAATAATGAATTTCAAAGAAAAATGTTTTGTTGAAGGGTGTTTGTGTTTTTATGCATCTTATTTTGTACTCTGTTGCCCCCAGGTATATAACTGAAAGCAGAAGGATATTAATCTATTTATTAAAAACCACTGCAAATAAACCAGAGTGATGTCATTTAATACCTTTGAAAATGAAAAGTTGGGCATTCTACATGTGCTCAATTGTGATAGAACATTTTTCAAAACCTTTTTTTCTGTGTGACAAATGCAGTATAAAATATTATATACCAAGTTGTGAATCTGCGGTCGATTACTTTTTCTCAAGGACCCGGATGTGTGTCACACTAGATTGAAATTGAATTTGTGAACTGAATTTTTCGAGGTAGGATAAATGCTAT